>OX103893.1:3600000-4200000 GCA_944470375.2 Schistosoma guineensis | reverse complement strand
ATGACTGAACAGACACCCAAGGTGCTTAACCTTAAGACTATATCCCCACCTTCGTTCCAACTGATGCCCTTCTAGCCAGACAACGTGGAAGCCTGGTTTCGCCACGCCGAAGCCGACTTCTACGAGCTCGAAGTGAACGACATTATTAAAACTTCCTCAACAGATGCAAGCTGTGCTGGTATCGTTTCAAAACAACACCGAGGTTTTTCATTCAGAGAAAAGCCTCAAACAACCCAGAATGACATAACAGAGTTATAACATACACTTACACGTTATCTTAAATTTCGTAACGACCGTAAACGGTCACACATCCCTCTAAGAAGCACTTCACGTAAGCGATCTGTCTCTAGATCACGAGAGACAGGTAACCCCGACTGGTGCTGGTATCGTAACCAATATGGAAAGTCTTCCAGAAATTGCAGAAAGTTTTGCAATTTTCTCAACTCAAAAACGACCGACACGACAAACAACTCGAGAAACTTCCAAACCGGCACACGTTAACGGCAATCGTAGCTGGCGAACATAGCCGTCTGTTATACGTCACAGATGTGACAACGAGAGTTCCCTACCTCGTCGACACTGGCGCAGAAGTTAGCGTTCTCCCAGCGAATTCTAATGACCGGCTTCACGAATCGGCTTTAAATTTACAGGCGGCAAACGGAAAACCGATCGCTACGTATGGCAAAAGGTACGTTTACCTTAACGTGAGTTTACGCGAACTCATTCACTGGATCTTCGTTGTTGCAGATTTTTCTATTGCAGTCATTGGTATAGACCTTCTACAACAGCATAATGCTACTCATCGATACGCGCAAACGGAGGCTAGTAGACGGAAACATCAATTTATCTAAATAGAGCAAGAACAAACATTGATGCAGAATAGTATTAATTCATATTATTTCGAGGTTTCTCGTCAGCTGCTTACAAACCAAAATTGTGATAGAATTTTTTTACATGAACATAGTGTGAAAACAATCGACATAAATGAGTGTAAATAGCTGGATTACAATAATAACTATATATATATATGCTAGAAACAGGTCAGAGGTCGAAAAGGGGGGTTAATTCAGGTTGGGTGGCGTAATAGTTTAGTGAAGTTCATGAATTGTGTGATAAATAATGGAATTAAATAATGACAAGTTAGATTACGTAATAATAATTGAATAGAATTAGAAAAAGTTAAGATAATTTAAGAGGATTAGGTGGTGAAAATGTGTGAGTGAAATTTAGTTTAAGAATTAGGTAATAAGGGGGGAGTATAAAATGTATGAAAATAAGTAAATGAATAAAATAACCAAATAATATTAATAACCAAATAATTTGCCTGTTTGCGTAACTTCTTTTTCTGGTTGCAGATTATCTACAGTCACGATTAAGAACACGATAGACCCATTCTATCAACCACTACTCGATAAGTATTCTGGGATACACCAAACGCAACCGAAATTGCCGTGTGTAACCAGCAACGTTACGCATCACGTCACTACTACAGGACCACATGCATTCTCAAAAGCACGCCGACCAGCTCCCGAAAAGCTAAGGTTGGCCAAAAACGAATTCGACCACATGATAGATTTAGGTATTATAAGACCGTCAAACAGCCCATGGGCAGCTCCGTTGCACATGGTTCCTAAAAAGGACAGCAACGACTAGCATCCAACTGGTGACTATCAGCGATTGAAGTACCAAAAAGTAAATCAATTCAAAGGACTTTTAACGCAGCTAAACTACAACTAGTATTTTCCACATGACCAATAATCACTCCGAGGTTGAAAGATAAATTACCTAGACTAGCCACCTCTTTCTGTATCTATCAATTCAACTGCTCCTGTGGAGCAAGTTATAATGGCAGATGTTCTAGGAATTTGTGCATTCGGGCTCGTGAGCACCTACCCGTGTGGTTAAGCAAAGGTGTTGTCAAAACTGTTAACAGCTCCATCTTAGACCATTTAGTCCAAACAGGACATACAGCCAACATGGAGCAATCTTTTGCAATAGTTTATCGTGTCAACAGCAGTCTACCTAATTCCATCAGACTGCGAATCCTACAGACGGCTGAAGCAATTGCTATTCGGATCAAAAAGCCAGAGCTTTGTATCGAAAAGAAGTATGTTCAGCCACTCCTTTTACCCTGGCCAACTAGCTAATAACCAATCTTAAAATGTGGTGACGCAATCTGATTAATGTTCATTTTATGTCCCAAACTTATTACTATTACTATTGTTATTACTGTTATTATTATTACTATTGTCTTTACACTTGATAACCCCCTTTGGAGTAATTTATTCAATATCCACCCCTGAATGTACTATATTTGACCTAATTATTTTACATATTACGCAATTTCCGAATTGTAATCACAATATTCTCTCTCTCTCTCTTACCCCATGTTGACCATATTTATTCTGATAATTTATCTCACAATTTCATTTCACTTATAAACTGATTCAAGTTAACACTTCGTATTAGTCAGCCCCAACATTAACGATTTTATTTTATATAACAAACAATTCCTGATTTACATATTACAATTTCCAAATGATGATGTATTTTGCCTTAAATCTGGCCAATTTTATGGATTATTAATCTGGATTTATAATTGTAGAACCTGATGAGAAATTATTGAAAAGAATATCCTTCGTTCATACAATTGTGCTTACATATTCTTTTTTCTTTTCCAGGACGGCTGGAAAAGACGATAAAAAGAACGATGACGTTTATGAGGAGCTGAAATTTTCATTGTACATTTTCTTTTTTACTATGTTGTACCTCGGTCCCATATAGTAAGGAAAGACGACCAGACGCTGCTAATCCTAGCAAGCTAACAGAAGAGTGTTTACCAACGACAAACTCGCTGGGTTTAAACTTCTGGCTGGCCACGTCTTAGGGTCATCACTAACCTACTAGGGGGGAGGAATGATCTGTAGCGGTAAATAAATCCCCAAAATAAATAGCTCTGTAAGTTTTCGGTATTGGATACTGACCACATTTAACCTCCTCTCTTCTGTCTTTTGATTTCACTTGGTGTGTACGCTTCATAATAGGTGTTACTGGTTAAAGCGTTGTCAAACTTCGAATACCTGTGGCATGTTCATTATAATTCAATTTGCAAGTCACTACATTTGCATCATGACTATTCAAAATTTCCTCATGTGGTTGACAATAAAAAATGGTTTAGGACAAAAGCATTTAACATGTTTTCTCAAATTTTTTTGTTTTTAAATAGGGCGAAGTTTCGTAAAGTCGTTCTATGATAGAGGTGCAATTTGTTTCTTATACTTGCACCTGTATGAACTAGCATTACAAATCTCTCGGTTTCAATCTCCTTTTCAGGCACACATGAAAACTGAGACAGGCTGTCACAATTGATTGATCACTGGGTGGTGATCAATATCATGTGTGTCAAGTCCTTATTTAGTTCCAAGTCGCAATGTGGCCAACAATCTAGGTGACTCGACACTGCGTGCGCTATTGTGAGATTGAATGGTGGTTTGAGGTAGTTGACAGGAAACCCTGGACTCGGGTTTCGTGCTACTTGGCACTCGTCAGCATGGTGTACCTGTAATCTTGGGGAACTAGTGCTCCCTGGCTGATTCGATCCCGTGTCACCCATCCTCACATTCAGAGACGTTACCACTGAGTTATCCGGGCCGCGACCGACCTACTGTAGGACTGAGATGTAATCACAGTTGATTGATCACTGGGGAATGATCAATGTTATGTGTGTCAAGTCCTTATTAGTGTAGATCGAATGCTATCTACCAAGTTGCAGTGTGGTCGGTAGTTTTATTTTGGTGCACGATTAATGGTTCAGAAGTGTCAGAAATCTAAAATGGTTTGCATAGCGATCGGGAATCCTAGTTGGGCTCATAAAATGGCCATAAATCTATGCTATGGCATATTACACAGTCAGTGAGTCAGTGAACAAGTTATCTGGATTGTTTCGCTGTTTCGGCGTCTTGGAAACTTTGGTGACAGACAACTGCTCTTAATTCACTTCAGAACCATCCAAGCACTTCTTCAGCATCAATGTAATTACATGTATACGTTCTCTACCCGATCACTCTCAATCAAATGTACAGGCAGATCGCTTCGTTGGCATACTCAGAAGAGCATCACTGAAAAAAGAAGACGTAGCGATATGTCAGGTATTTACAAAATTCTTAACGGTTTATGGAATAACGCTCAATTCTATCATTCCAGATGGAAATTCTTTTGCTAAAGCTATGTTCGGAAGAAGTATTTGAACTACATTAGATGCAATGTTTCCACCTAGGCTAGTGGATGGACACAGACAAAATCAAAATATTCGAAGTTTTAACGTGATTGATAGAGTGTTTATCAGGTCATACCTTGGGAAAGATCGTTGTGCACCTGGAGTCATTGAAAAATGAACCGTTTTATACGAAGTGCTAAGAACCTTTGGAACCTGGATTAAGCACACCAACCAAACCCACAGAAAACTGAGGACGTAGAAAATGGCAGATGGATAAGTGAGTCTCTCACTGGAGGTAATTGCAGATCCCTCAACGACAGGAAGTGCAACGGATACTCAAAAACGCTGGATAATAAGGAAGTTGGAACGCCGCAGGAAAGCAGTTATCGAGCTGCAAGTAGATCTGAAAGAAGAGTCTGATACAATAGACTTTGAGGAAAGAGGATATGAGGAAGGCCTCCATGTTAACTTAAAGAAGCTCTAAGAAACTCAGACAGTCAGAACCATTCCTTTGAATCATCTTTTGGAAGAATATTACATAATATCGACGTGTAACTTCGTGATCAGATAAATGGTAAGAACCATTGCATGTGAATTGGATGAATGTAATTATGATCTCGTCTTTATTAAAAACTATAAATACCCGAGAGTTTTGTACTGTATCCTAGATTGTTTGGAATAAGATTCCTTTTCATTAATCTTTTTTCTTCTACTTGAGACTTGGAGGATGCAAGTGTTCGAATGCTCAATTAGTACGTCGCATATCAAGAATATGAGCTCTAAATATAATAGAAATATAATATTCTAATTATAGTATGAACTAGGAATTCCAGGATTAACGCAATTGAACTAAGAAGACACAGGCACAAACGAATGTATTGTATTTAGAATTCGAAATCAAGTATTCAACAAGTACAAAAGAATCATTAGTTAATTCAAACACCACATCCGCCACAGCTTAAATAGAAGTATAAGTGTTTGTAATCGGTTGTACGTCTTCTTGTTAAGTTCATCCTGAGTCTGTCCGACATTGTATAAGATAAAAACTTTGTAGTATCTAGAAAGTGCTCATTAGTATTGGAATTAACAAACGAAATCGGAACAGACTCACCTGGAATTGTATACAACCAGCATGTCGGTTTTGTAATGAAATCATTAATATCTAGAATTCGAACCATAGATTTTTCAACACTATCCCCCCCCACGAAATAATGTTGGATCTTTATACTCCCAAGTTATGAATAATGTGGCTTCATTTAAAACATATATCTCACATTGTTTAGAGTAAACATTAGAACTGTTTTTGTGATAAGAGTAAACAGCAGTTGATATGAAATCATCCGAAATATAATAAAACTCGAGGTCACTTAGTACTCGTGCTTCGCATTGGGCAGGTTTTTCACGAAGATCAAATACATTATGAGGATAGGTAATATATGATATGACATCAGGATTTGATTCTTCTGAAATATTCTCATGAAATTCATCAGGACTGTCGTTGCAGAGCGTAGGATCGTTAGAAAAATCAGCATCTATCCAAACCACATCAGGTTTTCGATCATGATTAGGTTCATTTAACATATTTTCCTCAGAATTGCAAGTAATTTCATTAGAAATATGTGAATCATTAGGAAAAGTCATACTTGGTACAATAGCATGAGAATTCTGATAAATCGGTTGATTAGGAAATGTTGTCTCACAAGAATTCTGGAGTTCATTTAACTCTGAACTGTCATATGACTCTGCACTGTCTTTTGAAATCGTTGATAAAGATAAATGATCATCATGAATACTCGACTCAGTAGAATCAGAATTACAAGACTTAATATTAATTGCAGTAAGATGAACATTAGCATTACAAACTGACTGAACTTGTCCAATATCACGACATTTGAAGCATTTAGAATTATGAAATTTACATGAATTAGAAGAGTGGAACTTGCAACAGGACAAACACTGACCAAACTTGTCCCCATCCTCGTGAACTCCATCCAAATTCAATGAATTGTCTGCATAACCTTGAGTATGCACTAGGTTGAGATGACGTAGTAATGTAGTGGACTTTTTTATATCCTCATGAATCATTTTACGAAATCTTCCTCCTTTACGACATTTGAAATTTGTATACTGAGCATAGTCTAGCAGTAGATCCTTGAGAGCTGTATAAGAAAGCGAAATGGGTTTTTCCGGCATAGCCAGAGTTCTTAATAAGCTGTATGCTTCTTTTCCAATGAATGTGAGGAAGTGTGCCACAATATTAACATCCTCATCATCTTCCTTGGTCATAGCCCAGATTTCGAACCTTTCAAAGTAATCTTCAAAAGCTTCTGAAGTTGAATGAATATCTAACTTTTCCATTGCAGGCTCCATCGCGACGCCAATATAGTATTCTAATTATAGTATGAACTAGGAATTCCAGGACTAACGCAATTGAACTAAGAAGACACAGGCACAAACGAATGTATTGTATTTAGAATTCGAAATCGAGCATTCAACAAGTACAAAAGAATCATTAGCTAATTCAAACACCACAAGAAACCACAAGCCAATGTTGAATTAAAAAAACTGAAATTTGAAACCTTGTGAAGATACGTTTATTTCATATATTCTATATTAACCAAACAATCAAGTAGACATTAGATAACCATATTTAACATAAAGCAGCACATCAACTATCTAAAGGTAATATTCATTACAAACGTTAACACAACACGAAATGGCAATAAGAAGACAAGCACTGAATAAACCACTAAGTATACAAATAAATAAGAGTACACATAAGACGTATGGGCCTAGAATGACAAGGATACAAAAAATGTGAAGTATATCATGTATTGAAGGTCAAAATTGCTTATGTAGAGAACAGTTATTAAATTGGTAATGACGACTTAATAGTTACATGCTATCTGAATCACAAAATTCTATACAACAGCGTGTGTAATAACATGAAAGTTGTAACAATAGTAGAAAAGAAATTCATTAAGCACAAACAATATAATTTACTAAAACTGATGACACTACTTATTATCAAATAAGTAGTTAACTAATATACGCAAACAAAATTAATCAGTCATGATGTTTGAGAATTCATACGAGAGATTTTACGGGCCAGTATGCATAATCAAATGATATAATCACGTGATATACACTCCAAATGTTATTATTTATGTTAGAATATATATTCATCGGGTTATATCTTTTATTGCATTGGCTGACTCAAAAAATCTCTTCGTCTAGAATTATACATTCAGCTGATGAGTACCGAATAGGACGAAATGCGCGTCCTGGATTCCACAGCTAGCCGCTGTCCATCTTCGCTTATAAAAACTTGTGAATTAAGTTTATATCGAGGCGTACGCACAGTATGCATATGTACCAATAACAGACTGATCAATTGTAATCCTAAACCTCTATGGGAAAATACAATCAAAACAATATCGAGTGAATTTAAGGTTTATTGAACGTGAGAGAAAATGTTGTATTTCAGTGAAACTATACCATACTCCTGAAGTTGAGCATCTATAAAAATGATTACGAAACTGTTAAATCTTTCATTGTGGAATTAAAACATACTATTGAGGCGGCCTGCTTGAATATCTGGGCTACCTGTTCCTTCGATCTAGATATTTCATCAAGTTATCTGTTTTGTTGTTTGTTTTAGCACATCATTATGTCTATTGTGAACAGAATTTATTCAGGCGCGTTTATGAAATATTTACAACCTTTCGCTATACGGGATACAAAATGGTACAATCAGCGACATCATGGTGGCTGGCAATATGCATTGAAACGAATGAACATTAATCAAATGTGGATTACTGAACTCCTAACATCTAACTGGTCATCATTCAAAATTTATCGTCACAATCGATCAAGATATAAGAAAAGGAAACTTGTTAAAATATTTTATGCTGAGAATTCTATGTTGTACCAAAAATATAATGTTGAATAAAGCCTCTAATAATAATACTAATAATAAAGTTCAAAATGATATTGATCAATATTCAGTGATCAGCCAAGTGTATATATAACTTAGTTATATAGAGGATATCAACATCAACCTGAATAGCCTAGTACTATTGTCTTAAATTGTGTAGCTCAGTGAATTGGATTAGAACATAACATTGAGCATTAAGTTCCTCAAAATTACAAGTATATCATGCTTACCAGTGTCAATTATATCAAGAGTTTCCTGTTGATTATCTCCCATCATTGTGTTTTAAATAAAACCGATATCTAGATAGGTAAGTACTTCAGGTGTTTACATTGCAAACCAATTCATTTCATTTAGTGATCAGACAATGAATTCTTTCTCACATTAGACTTAAACAATATAAACAGATTATTTCAAAATGTATATCAAGAATCTCTCACATATTGAAGAAAGCATCCAACTGCGTCACAAGGCAAGACCTCAATTAAAAACTTCAGAGCTAAAGCAGAAGAGAAAGAACAAAGAACACATTACACCGAGAAATAAAGACAGACATGAAAAGAATGAACAACAATTGAATAGAACTAGAAAGGAAGGCCCAGGACAGAGTGGATTGGCCGCCTATGCTCCACTGGTAGTAACAGCTGTAAGTAAGTAAATAACTACAAATCTCTACAAAATGAATACCATCCGCCGTCAAATCTTAAAGTTTACAAGAATAAACTATAGTTTTCTATCTTGATTCTGATAAAATCAAAAGTACCGAACAGTTTCATCAGTTAATCATGAATCAAAATTTCTCTTAACTCAATTTGTTAGTCTCCATTTTGATTTTTTTTTTCATCAGCTTATTATTCTTTAACAACTAAGTCATTTACTACTTATGAGTAGTAATTGAAAGATGAGAAATAGATTGATTGAATGAAAGTAATTGTTAAGCTAATGAAAAAGATTAAAAACATTGAATAGACATGATAGGAAGATATACAAGAAATTGTTTTTGATGGAGTTTTGCTCTCTGTGATGGATGATTTGATCTTGAAGCTTTTATCATTCTTCTGAACGACATCATCATCATCATCATCAGTACAAAATTCAGATAGAAGTAGAGTTTCACATAATACCTTCAACTATAGGTTATAGTGAGTACTAACAATACTCTAATCAGATAGTCTACAATTATCAACATAAATTAGACCTACAATCAATGAATTCATCAAGGAATATCACTTCTTGACTTGTTCATTTCTATATTTCTTTCAATTTCTTCTTTCAAATACATTAGATCTGAAACATAAAGTTATTTTGAATATGATATGGATCGATAAACAAATGGAAAATCATTCAGAACGAATGAGATAGAGAGAGAAGTAGGAGGAAAATACATCAGAACGTGGACAAAGTGAAATTCACTTGGTATTATTTGGCTTGTATCTTCTCATTGAGCTGTAAGACTGAAATTGATCAGTCTTTTATTGGCATATGTGCATCCTGTAAGGATTGCCTCGATATTGCTTTAAGTCACAAGCTTTACAAACACAGGTGGATGATGGTGGCTAGCGATGGGACTCGTCAGCTGGATCGACCTGAATCTCAGAGTTGATGTTCACTCTAAGACTCGAATCCAGCACCGTTCACTTTAAACGCGTTATCCACTTTTGATATCTAATTAATAGTAGATATAACGTGTCATTTTGAGTTTTCCTCAAATTTAAGCGATTCATTAGCGAACATTTTAATTCATTTAGTTACGACTGATACATACTTTTCCTACTATGATCAAGGTGATTTGGTATATATATAATGACCCATATGACTATATGTCAACATTTTAAACCATTAGTCAATGAAATTTCTTCTTTAGTTACATTGTAATGCTTGAGCATGATCAGTTTTTCATCAGAAACATGAATCTGTCTAAATTAGACAAACAATGGATATCTAGAAGCACTAGACAGCCATTTTATCCTAATACAAAACTTCGCATTAGTATGGATACACGATCCTGAACGTGAGTATCAAACATAGGGTTATCGATCTCGTGCATTAAACATCAGTTTCCATATCACAGAGCCGGCATCCACCGGTGTTAATATCTAACTTTGATTAATCCACAATATTGAGCGACCAATTTCTACTGTCTTCAGTGAATAACTGTCTTTAAGCCGACACGATTTACCTCCGATGGTCACAGCTTCTCACTAAAACTCTAGAAATCCGCTTGTCAAAGCAAGTTATTAGTTAAAAAATAATGATTCTCAGTATGAAATTATGGTTGATTTTTCAATTACACTAAATTCATCAATCGATCTAAGTTTCACCATCATTAAAAGCCGAATGACAATGTCGTGCATTAATGAATAATACTTTTGGATGTCAACACAGCATTCATACATGAGACTAAAGACTTCTGATTTGGTCCTCACGTTCAGGATCGTAAATGAACACTGTTGTGATGTTCCATACTAGAATGAAACAGTTGACACCTAGCTAACAAATGAGTCCCAACTAGAATGAAACTCATGTTCTGTATTCTACTGATTGTCACAATCCAAAATATAATAAAATTTGTGATTATACCAAGGTATCATCTACCCAAGAAACACTAATTACATACAATAGAGTATACTTATAAGAAGATAACACCATGTTTAAAACAACATTGTAGTGTTCAGAATCAAAACAATTCCATCTACTAATTCAAACAAGAAACTAATATTTCAGAAGGGTGTTTATGAATATGATAGTTATTTTAATAGTTGAGATCATGAGTCAATTGAAGCTAGGCTACTATGAATAACCTGAATGTACTGAATGGTCGCACTGCTGAAGTGTCCTACAGGAGGACGAAACGGCCATCCACTGCTTTCAGGTTTTCCATGATGATTTAGCTTCAGATGACTCATGATCTCAAAAAAAGGAATATAATAAATAACCTCACAATTAAACTAATGAATGTAATGACCAAAATAATTTTACAGTTGTACTGAATAAGTAATTTATTACAACAATCAACTTAGATATTCTGTCATCAAACATTTTACTTTCGATTAATGATACATACATGATCTACATGACATTGATCACCATCCAGTGATCAATCAATTATAAATACATCTCACTCCTACAAGTAATCAATCGCAGCCGAGAGATAACATCTCTAACAGTGAAATTGGATGATATGATATCGAAACTATCAGATAGTATTAATTCCCTTAAGAATAATACAGATACACCTTGTTGATGAGTGTTTACTAGGACGAAAGCTAAGTTCAAAATTTCTTGTTAAAAATATGTCTTACTTTGTAAAATTGTCATTTTCTCATTAAATCAAATATAAATCCTTGTATAGTTTCTTTATTGATTTCTTCTTTTCTTTCTTCACTTCTCTTTTCTTTTCTCTTCTCTTCTTTTCTTTTCTTTCTTTTCTTTTCTTTCTCTTCTTTTCTTTTCTTTCTTTTCTTTTCTCTCTTTATATATCTTTATCTTGCCTTATCTTCAATGTGACGTAATAGTTAACCAATCATATTTCAATATGTAAACAAACATTGAATTATCCTTTCTAATCTAATAACAATAAGATATTTTATAGTATTTAGATGAGAATAGATAAGGTTCGTTCTAATGTGTGTATGTGTTGAGTGAAGTTGTTCATTTTTAGAAATCAAAATAATCATATATTACTTATATTTGTTTAGTATTATTAAGTAGTAATATATATATATATAGTATCAAGATATTAGATATCTTGATGTAGGGATGGCCCCCGATGAGCTTGTAGCAACCTACTTTTATAAGGAAAACACGATTGATGTAATGGAAACAATTAGTATTATCATCACCAATTGTACCAGGGATTGTTTTACTGTACTTGTTTGTTTAACTGGACTAAATACATTCTTCCTTCCGTTGATTGTGACCTTGCACGAATTCGGTTAAGCTCAGCAACCACACTTGTAATCCTTTGGCACAATTTCAGTATTCTTTCGATACCACGATATCGCCAACAAATACATCTCAACTGCAGCCATCAACTGCCTTCTGATATTTGGCCTACGAGAGATCTTATCGGTTAACTAGCACGTAGTCTTTCTGTGGTGGTGATCATAGTCAACTGCGACTCGACGTCACACTAAAAAATATTACTCACGGTTATGCTCGTTAATACTGAACACAGCGCCTATAGAATGGCAGTGAACAGTTATAACTTTGAATTACTACATGCATGGTCTTGTTTACTTCGATGTGACTTTGTGTTTTGTCTCTGATGCCATAAAAATACTCTTGCTTCGAGAAGTCATAAACTATGGTAAGCTGTTTCTAGTTCACAGATGAAGATAACAACAGAAATATTAAGTGGCCTAAAAACCTACGGGGGATCTTATCGGTTAACAAGGCACGCACTCTTCCTGTAGGGGTGATCTTAGTCAACCGCGACTCGACGCCACACTATAGTATAGCTAGAATTTAAGTCCTAGATATAACATGGAGAATAAGAAACTATACTAAAATCAACTATACAGCATATTGTTGTAAATTATGATAAATAAATTGAAAATCTCCTAGGGGTCTATATGCAATTACATTAGTACATACATACACACATACATACATACATACATACATACATACATGCATCCACCCACTCAACTCGATGTTATGAATCCTAAATAAACATTTCAAAACAACTTATTCTCGTAAATTCGCCTGATGTTGTTTTACTTGTATCTTCTCATTGTTGGTTGGGATTGCAATTGATCAGTCTCTTATTGGTTCATATACATCCTGTGCATATTACTTTGATATCACCTTAAGTCACAAAGTTTTTAAGTAAAAATCAATGTTAATGATTAGTAGTAGAATGGAAGATGCATATTTTGTCCTATTTGAGACTCATCAGCTGAATGTACCTTGTGTGTTAAACAATGTGTATATATGTGTTTCATACTGTATAGCTCTATCCTGGTAAACGTCAAATATACATTTATCATAAGTTAATATGTTAAATCTATTATTGTAGTGAATTTTCCCCCTACGAATTTAAAAGATATTCATTAGAGTATTTAAACAATTGATTGATGAAATTTTTTTGAATTTATCTTCCGTTATAAACTCACTTATGACACTTTAGTTGTTACGATGCACCCAAATGTCTGGTACGGCCGAGAGTGGGGAGAGTCCGCTCTCCCTCTCGAAATACTCTTACACGGCCACGCGTATACAGCCTCTGCCAGGGAAGTCCTACTCATTGCCTTCTCGTGGCAGAGGTGTTGTTTACGAAATTGACAGAATGAAAAGCGAAAGTCCGGCACTTTAACCGGGTTGGTGGACATAGAGACTCCACCTAGGGAAATTGGAAAACCCTGATTCCATACTAATGGTGCACATGGGCTCTAGTATCCTGAAGGAACAAATGGAGTATGAACCAATCATTAGTGACCTACTACCATGGGACTGCATCTCCTGTTGTTGCTCCACTGCCTTGTGGATCAGACCTTCACGTCAAAGGCTGCGAGTATAGTCCCCTAAAAAAACCGCTTATTTCGGTTTAGGGCACCTGGGCAGTATCACACCTCACACACATACAAATCAAGTAACTTGTTTATGTATTCGGTGTCCTCTTTGTACCAAAATTTATATATTCAAATAAATAAAATAAATAAGCTTATCCTCTAAGCCATCACTTGTATATAAGATCCAATTTACAAACTTACCATATTAATATGGTAACTTAAGACTACTGTATATGTAAACAAAGAACATAGAACATTCACAAAAATGGCAAAGGATAATGTAAACCCTATTCAACTTGTTATTATCAATATCATATTACAGATATTCTTCCAATTCTCATTGAACAGTTGGCTTTCATTGAATTCATTGAGTAATTCATATCAAATTACATTAGATTCATCACTAATAAACATCATCATCATAAGTATTAACATTTTGGGTGTAACAAATGAATTAACAAATAGATGGATAGATGAAATCAACACCTTCTTCTTGTATGATAGATCTATGAGTATCATTGCAATATACTACTTATGATTAGGTATTTGTAAGTAGTTAAGTTTGTATATGTATATAGATTAGTGAATTTATGAAAGAAAACATAATAGTTATCTACTGTGTGAAATTTTATACATTTTCTTGTTGAATGAATGTCAAGATTGATAAGTCCTAGGTTCGAATCTCATGAAGTAGGATAGTGGATGTGAACAGCTGAAGAGTTCCACAAGTGAACGAAATGAATATTTCGTGCTTCCAGGCTTTCAATGATGATCTAGTTTCATTTGACTAATGAATTCAATGATTAAATTACTATAATATCCATAGATCCTCTTCCTGAAAATAAACAATCGTTGTATTAGATCAGCATAATTCAATATCATAACATTTTGCAATAAATCTGTATGCATACAATCCATTGTATGCTGTGAAGTTAAAGAAAAGAAATGTCTGAATTACTGACGATCGTTGATTTGTATAGATTATAGGATTTTCACGATTGATTACACATGAACACCGTTGAATGTCATCTCACTGACCTGAAGAATAAGCGTTTGTATATAAGATTGAAGGTCCTGAGAGCGATTCACAGTTTAGAGATCGTGCATACGTACACTTAAGGAGTCCCTTTACTAAAACGAAATGTTCGTCTCGTTTTTTCAGGCATTCAATAGTGGTCTAGATAAGATCAGTTCATGATTTAGACTGTGAAGATCATGTATTAAATTGTTTATTAGATTATTTATTGCAAAATAAAAATCGATGTGATTAGATAAAAACTTTCCCGTTAGTGACAAATTAGCTCTAAACGATAAACCATTTTACTTCATAGTCTAAGACTTTCAATCGTCATTTCATGCTTTCGTACTTACTTATACCTGTTACTCCCAATGGAGCATAGGCCGCCGACCAGCATTCTCCAGCCCACTCTGTCCTAGGCCTTCCTTCCCAGTTCTGTCTAATTTTTGTCCATTTTTCTCATGTCTGTCTGCATTTCTCGTCGTTATGTGTTCTCTGGTCTTCCTCTTTTCCTTTCGTCTTGAGGTTTCTATATGAGGGCTTGCTTTTTGACACAGTTGGGTGCTTTCCTCAGTGTGTATCCTATCCACTTCCAGCGCTTCTTCCTCTCCGCTGTCATCTTTTTTGTTCTCTCCCATGCTTGACAGTTAATGGAACTCTTTGCAGTACTTCTCCCGAATAACAATGAACATTTATGAGTCAATCTAAGCTAGACCGTCAATGAAAATCTAAAATCACTGGACGACTATTTCGTTCTAGTATGAAACTCTTCATCAATGCGCATCTACGATCTCGCATGAATGATTTGAACTCAGGACCTTCATGTAATGAATTGATAATCATTTTAAACACACACACACATACACACGCAAATTACATAACACAAATCTAGATGAACAAACCTATAGTGCCAATGTGCTTCAATAAATATTGATTTCAAAACATTCTTTAAATTGGAGACTATAGATAGGTTACTTTACGAAGTAAATTGATGTTACTGTTGAAGAACAAATAAATGATTACTGTAAATCAACTAACTTTACATGCTTGAATGCATGATAGTCAACCAAATTTTTGATCTGTAACGCCTGGAGACCCTCCGTAGGGTTCTGCCGGTCCCAAGCCCGGATAAAGGAGGAGGGTTGGACATGGGGTTAGTGACCACATCCCGTAGAAAACTAACCCACTAAAAAAATGCTAACCAGAAAAAATTATTCAGACCTTTTAAACTCTGCCCTGGGAGTCAGAAGGTCTTCATTTAGAAGAACTATGACGCCTCATGATGAAAGCCGAGTTACTTCGGAAGTCACAAGGCCGATGCCCCTTCTGACAACCAGGGCAACCATTTGTCTAGGTACATGGAATGCTCGTACAATGTGGGAGACCGGGAGAGTCTTCCAAATTGCTGCAGAAATGAGGTGATACAACCTAGAGGTGCCTGGGATCAGTGAAACACATTGGATGAAAGTTGGACAACAACGACTGGCTTCAGGGGAGCTTCTGTTATACTCCGGTCATGATGAAGAAAACACCCCACATACACAAGGTGTAAATTATTTCATTGATGGGAGACAAAACCGAAGTTGTACATAATGACAAGTTTAAGGTAAACAAGAATCAATCAACATCGAGGTGTATAGGACAAGCTGTGAAACGCATATGGAGAAATTCAAACACTTCATTTCTACTTGAACTTTGTGTTGGTGATGTCGTTGAGAAGAATGATAAAAACTCCACGACCAAATCATCCAGCGCAGAGAACAAAACTCCATCAGAATCATTGATCAAAATTTACTCCTTATTCAAAGTTGATTCAAAGACTGATCACAAAATGAAATTTTTATATCCTAGCGAAGATTAAATTACGGGTAACTTCTGAGAGCTATTAGTGAACTATTTACTTACACTTGTTACTCCCAATGGAGAATAGGCCGCCGACCAGCATTCTCCAACACACTCTGGCCTGGGCCTTCCTTTCGAGTTCGATCAAATTGTTGTTCATTCTTCTTAGGTCTGTTTCCATTTCTTGGCGTAATGTGTTCTTTGTTCTTCCTCTCTTCCTTTGACCTTACCTTGATGGTTCCAGGTGAGGGCTAGTCTTGTGACGCATTTGGGTGCTCTACTCAATGTGTGTCCTATCCATTTACAGCGCTTCTTCCTGATTTCTTCCTCCACTGGAATTTGATTTGTTCTCTCATACAATAGGTTGTTGCTGATAATGTCTGGCCAACAAATCCGAAGTATTTGGCGTAGACAACTGTTAATAAACACTTCTATCTTCAGGATGATTTCTTTCGTAGTTCTCCAGGTTCCCACCCCAAACAGTAGAACTCTCTTGACATTTGTATTAAAAATTCTGACATTGGTGTTGGTTGAGAGTTGTTTTGAGTTTCAGATGTTCTTCAATTATAGACATGCAAGTCTTGCTTTGCCGATCCGCGCTTTCACCAAAATCCTTCTGGAGCCCCCTGGGGTTACTGTCAGTCCCAAACCCGAGTAAAGGGGGGGGGTTTGGGCATGCGGTTAGCGAACCCATCTCGTAGAAAACTAACTAGCCAAAAAAGCGCTAACCAGAATGGACTAATATCACACAATTATTCTTATTGTATAACTATCAACTAACTAGATTATATGTATAGTTACATTCTTTTTATTATATACTTCCATTTGACCTATTGGCTACTATGATACGGTTTATTATTCTTGAGATATTTCTTATATAATAATCTTTCACAATAACAGCTACTTTTAGCTAGATCTTGTACAAATGTTACTTTCTATTTTATAGTGTGATGAAGTTTGATTTGTTTGTATATAAACCCAGTAATGTTTAAAATATACAATTCATATCATGGAAGCTGATATTGATGTTCTGGAAGCGACAGTCAAGATTAGGCAGGAAAAAAGAACCCAGAAGGACTTTAGGCTACTCATACTAGTCATTATGTCATTGATTTGGCACAATGCTATGAGTGTAGAAGTCGTATTTTGATTAATGAGTAAAGCACGTGACAAGTCGCAGCAAAAGTAGTTGAAAAGTTCAAATTCATTGATCATAAACTAGAAATCTTTTCATCAAATGAAATTGATCTTTGTTTTATGTTAAACAATCTCATATTAAATAATTATCAAGAATTAAGTTCCATATTCAGTGGAACATAGGCAAGTCAGTGATAAACTACTGACATTTCAATGGTTAAGATCATGAGTCAGTTAAAGCTAGACCACCATATGCTCATTAATGACTGGCTTCAAGAGGTATATTCTGGAGTTCTAGTGAGAAGTAGTGACCAGTGGAGTTTAACCAGGTCTGTTGTAATATAGTAATTTACTGAAGAGAATGATGAATGTGTCGTTCAATTTCGTGGATTAGTTGAAGTTAGACATTAACACTGTCGGATGTCGGCTCAATGGCCTACTGGTTAAGTGCTCGCGCGCGAGACCAGTAGATCCCGGGCTCGAATCTCGCAAGGGGCGAGGTCATGGATTTGCACTGCTGAGGAGTTCCACAATAGAATGAAACGGCCATCCAGTGCTTCCAAGTTTTCCATGGCGGTCTAGCTTCAACTGACTCATGATCTTAACCATTGAAATTACTATAATATCTACAAAACCCATCTGATAATGACATTCATTCAACAAGAAAATGTCTGAAATTTCACACAGTAGATAATTATTCTGTTTTCTTTCATAAATTCACTAATCTATATACATATACAAACTTAACTACTTTCAAACACCTAGTCATAAGTAGTATATTGCAATGATACTCATAGACCTATCATACAAGAAGAAGGTGTTGATTTCATCAATCCATCTATTCGTTAATTCGTTCGTCGCCCCAAAATACATTGGTACATCCGAAGAGGAGGAGAGTTAGCTCTCCTTCTCGAAATGCTCTCTTAGGGCCATGCATACACAGCCACTGCCACGAAAGTCTAACTCACTGCACTCTCATGGAGAAGGTGTTGTTTACGAAATTGAGAAAACGGAAAACAAATGTCTGGCACTTTCATTGCGTCAGACATCATGGAGGGTCTACTTAGGGGAGTTGGAAAACCCTCATTTCAAACCTATCATGTACATTGGCTCCATGATTCTGAGGGAACTAATGGCATATAAACCAATTATTGTTCACCAGCTACCATGACACTGTATCTCCCTGCGTTGCTTCACTACCTTGTGGATCAGACCTTTAGATCGAAGGCTCTTGGTATGGCCCCCTAAGAAAACTCACCTACTTCGGTTTGGGAATCCGGGTAGTATCATACCCCAAACACATACCAAGTGACTTGTGTGATGCGTATGTATTCGATACCCCTTTTTGTACCAACATTTATATGTTCGAATAAATAAATAATTCGTTCGTTACACCTAAAATGTTAATATTCATGACAGTGATTATTAGTGATTTGTGCATCTACCAGTTCAACTTCCCATGTGGATTAACATATATAGGCCGTAGCCAGTGTTTACTTTCAAATCGAATACTAGAACATATTCCAAGATGGTTTCACAAAAGATGAATGGAATGCATTTCAAATCTTCATTCTTAAATATTTTAACCATTACAATCACTTCACTAATCTATAAATAGACTTAAAAGTTTAATTATAGAAATCGTTCAAATCTATCAAGATCCCTTCGTAACTAAGATGTTGAAACGGGAGAAATCTCTTGTTATTCATTAAATGAACAATGAATAGCATAGATACAAAAGAAATACATCCCATTCTTATTCTTACCATGACGTAAAATTGTTATTATTGTAATATTTTATTTCTATTATGAAAATCTCTTTTGATCTCTAGAATTATCTCTCATATCTTCTTGACTGGAAGTACTGGGCGATCGTTTCGTCCTAGTATGAAACACCTCATCGGTGCGTATTCATGATCCCGTTCGCGAGATTCCAACTGAAGATATATTGGTCTCTTGTATTCAAATACTTAACCTGTAGGCTACTAAGTTGACATCCAATAGTGTTATTGTTTAACTTAAACCTATTCCGTGTTTACAATGTTGAATAGTGGCGGAATTTTGCACATGAGATCATTAGGTTCCATTAAAGTCGTATTCAGTTACATCTATCATGAATATCAAGAAGATAAGTAGTGTAGTGAACAAGAACACTAATGAGGACAGTCAAATATATTTTAATATTACATTACAAAACATCTTAAAGTGAGACAATAATTTATGGACGACCTTTGAGTGACGTTGAAGGGACATTGAGAGTCTCTACCTACTTACTAGAACCACACGAGGGTTATAAACTTGTGTGTAAGGACTTAGGATTATGATTTACAATTAATGATTAGAGGTTAGGAATTAGATTTAGGGTTGTTTTTTCATCATGAACTGACATCAACTTAAATGCCGAAACTTTATTTAGGCAAATGGATGAATGAATTTCACGCCAAAATCCTAGGGATCTGTTATCTTATGTCTGATCGATACGTCCCATTTTTGGTAAAATCTGGAAATTATACAGTAAATTCTTCATTTGCAAAATATCCATTAATCGTTTCAAACTTGGTTGTTCTTTCGTTTTCAGACTAATGATTCACTGTCCTCATTCTCTAGTCTTTGATCGGCGAGACTATAATTTATGGACGAATTATTCAGGTTTAAGATAACAAGTCCCGGATTTCGGAGTGAGATTCATGCACTTCTTTGGTTAAAGCGTGCATGAAGGACAACTGACAGATGCATTCCAAGTAAGGACCGGAGAAAGACAAGGCTGTTTACTCGCCCCTTTCCTCTTTCTTTTGGTGGTCGACTGGATTATGAAGACCTCAACATCTGAGGGAAAACACAACATACAATAGACAGCTCAGAACCAATTAGACGATCTGGACTTCGCAGATGACTTAGTCCTCGTATCCCATACACACGAACAGATGCGCATGAAGACAACTCGTGTAGCAGCAGCCTTGGCATCAGTAGACCTCAACATACACAAAGGGAAAACCAAGGTCCACAAATTCAACACGGAGAACACCAACCGTAACACACTTGATGGCAAAACTCTGGAAGATGTAGAACCCTTCACATACCTGGGAAGCATCATCGATGAACAAGGAGGATCAGATGCAGACGTAAAGGCGAGGATTGCAAAGCAAATGCCGCATTCCTACGATTGAAGAACATATGGAACCTAAAAAACTGTCTGTCAACGAACATCAAAGTCACAAACTTCAATTCGAACGTCAAGACAGTTCTACTGTGTGAAGCTGAAACTACTACAACCATCATCAAGAAAGTACAAGTATTTATAAATAGTTGTCTACGCAAGATAATCAACATCCATTGGCCGGATACCAATCAGCAACAGCCTTCTGTGGGAGAGAACAAACCAGTTTTTCCAACTTAAGAGGAAATTAGGAAAAGACTATGGAAATGGATAGGACATACATAACGCAAATCATCAAACTCCATCACGAAGCAAGCGCTCACTTGGAATCCTGGAGGGAAGCGGAAAAGAGAAAGGCCGAAGGACACACTACGTCGGGAATCGGAAGCAGACATGAAAAGGATAAATAGTGACTGGAAAGAGCCGGAAAGGATTGCTCAGGACAGGGTTGGATAAAGAGTGCTTGTAGGTGGCCTATGCTCCTCCACGAGGAGTAACAGGTCTAAGTAAGTAAGTAAGTAATTTGGTTAAAGAGCATTTTGATATTTTTGACGATGTGATGAAAACCCTCTAAACCCAATTACTAACCTTAATCATCAATTCTAATTCCTCACACACTGATTTTTAACCTTCATTTGGTCCTTGTTATTAAGTGGACACTTTCAAGACCAGTCTAATGTCGCTCAAACGTTGTTCATAAATTATAATCTCACCTATTCATCTTCTTAATCCTCTACTCTGCCAGACATTTCATTTTCGATTAACAATACATACTACTTATATCTATCAACATTAGTAGTACATACTACAAGATAATTTATATATTTATATTTATATTTTCACAGATTGAACTCATGAGTCAGTTGAAGCTAGACCACCATTGAAAACCTGGAAGCACTGGACGGCCGTTTCGTCCTAGTATGGGACTCCTCAGCAGTGCGCATCCACGACCCCGCACCACCCGGGGCTCGAAACCAGGACCTACTGGCTTCGCGCGCGAGCACTTAACCATTTATATTGTGGATCTATAGAATGGTTATAGTCGATTAGATGTTCAAGTATGAAACCTCTAACTGCTTTCCTTTCACCCTTATAGAACCAAGCTGGGATATGTTCCCGGTCGCTTTCAACTCGGATACGGGAACATATCTCGACTTGATTCTATATAGGTGAAAGGAAAGCAGTTAGGTGTTATATTTATACATTTATATAAAACATAAACAATCTTGTTATCTTAATTTTATTTTGTATACAATCAAATGTATATATGTATATATTCATACAATAAGAATAGAATGGATATTTTTGTTACTATGCTTGATTATATAATTAAATATTTACAATAATAATAAGAATATGAGTAAAATTTAATGAGTTATGTAAGACAAACGAAAAAAAATATACATTTTAAGGTTTCAATTATAATAAGTGAGTGAGGGAGTGGGTGAGTGGGTGGGTGAGTGAGGGTCAGTGAGTAACAATGAGTAAGTGAGTGAGTGAGAGGGGAGGGAATGGTATATTTTGAAAAGGTTCACCCTGTTTTCTTAAAGTTTTTCTTTTTTTAAAAAAAAAAAACAGAAAAAAAATGAGAGAAAAGAAATGCACAATTATCAAATCTTACAAATACTGATTGAATAGTCATTTATTGTTTCTATATTGATGTTACACAAAACCCCTTCTGATAATAAACAAGTTAACAAAAATATATAGAAAGAAAGAAAATGAAACAATCCAATGTTTATTTATTATGTCATCATCAGAAAGAAGGGGTTTGTGTGTATGTGTGGATATGATCATCATTTCAATAGGTAATATGACGAATCTATTGAAACTTGAATAGTTAGTTTGCCCTATTGTTTAACTCTACAATTATAACTTTAGATTAGAAATCTTGTCAATGTACTTTATTTAGAATAAAATCTCCCATTTAATCATCATATGGACCTTTTCTATAATGTTCTCATATTCAATGGATCATTAATGATTGATGAATAGAGAATAAAGAATAAAAGAAAAGATGTTACGTCATCGTGTTTTTTTTGTTGGTGTTTTTCTTTTTTTTTTTTGTAAGTGTCATCATGATATTGAATTAGAGGAAGAAATTGAAAATCAAAAACAAAAAAAAACGAGGAAAGAAAAAAAAAGAAGAAAACTCATACCAAAAATATATTTATCACCTTAGCAACTAAACAAATAAATGAACTAGGCATGAATATCACTAAACGTTATCCAAGAAACGATTAAAGGAAATAAACGGTTACTATGGCATATGTATTATTATTCACTATTAATATATTGATTCATTCTATTCAATGGATTTATATAAGTGTCTATATGAAATGTGTATTACATAATTATAATATACTTTTTATATGAATAGATTCAATGAAATATGCAAATATTCAAAAGAGGAGATGAGGAAATTTCATGTATCGTGAAGTTTTGTATGAACCGCCCGAAAATTTTTTAAAATTTATTCAAACACATATGAGAAAGATATGAAACATTATTTAGAAGAATATATGTATATATATATGTATATATATGTATATGAATTCCACCTGGAGGACCTCTGGAACTACTGTCAGTCCTAAGCTCGGATAAAAAAGAAGGTGTGGGTTGAGCATAAAGTTAGTGACTCTATCTCATATAGAATACTAACACACTGTAGAATACGCTAATTCGAAAAATAGATGAATATGAATAATCTATACTGATGATGATAATGATGATGATGTTAAAGAGAAATGGTTAGTTAGTTGCTTGTTTGTTTAAAGATGATTCATTTTGGATGTGTTATTGTTGATTTATATAATGATTGTTCTCTTTATTTTTTTTTATTTATTCAATTGGATCATCAGCTAATAGCATAGCTTTAAGTTGACTATCTTCCATACATCCTTTCATAAATTCTTCACGTGTTAATACACCATCACCATTTTCATCCATTTTTTCAAATATTTCTTCAGCTCTAGCTTCTGGACTAATATCCACAGCTGTATTATCTGTACCAAGCATTGAATAAATAGCCTAAAATAAAGTAAATCAATAGTATATATGATAGAATGTCAAAATAGAAATAGAAGTACTTTGTAATGATTTTGTTCATGAATCACTTATATAAGTATTATTATATCAAACCTCAACGAGGTTATGAAAAAGATGAATAACAACTGTAAAGAGCTGGAAAGGATTGCCCAGGATAGGGTTGGATGGAGAATGCTGGGGAACGGATTATACTCCTTCACGAGGAGTAACAAGCGTAAGGAATTAAGGAAGTAAGTCAACGAAGTTTGATATCACAAAGCAATAAGAAACGGTAACTACAGTTTTATTAGAGGATAACACAGCTCATAAAGCGACGATCACATTGAGGGGATTTAAAATAGACAGGGGAATATGTGTATGTACGAACAAATACATAGGCAAACATATCGTCATATCACATAAGGGCATCAGTAAGGCAAATCAAGGACTAATAATAATAGGATTTGCGTACCTATATACTTAGAGAAGAGAATGAATCAACGAGCAATATTTAAAGGATCAACATTTGAACTAGAGTCTATCATATGATCTAGTGATCATAACAATACAAAGAAATATGTGTATTGTCTGTTAAGTAATTTAATATAAAGGGTTTAACTGAAATGAACCATCATCGAAATGAGATTGCAGAAGAGTTGCTATCAATTAGATGATATGACTAATCATAAAATTAACCATACCATTCTACAGTGTATATTGCTTTGTAGTGATATACACAATACTGGAGATTTCTAGCTTAGTTAAATAGCGATGGAATTGTCTGGTTCCCTAATTTGAATGTTTTAATCATGGAGCTTTCATTTTCATTATTCTCTGGTAAGTGACATCGTCAGGAATGAAAGTTTCTTTTATAAATTGCCTTTTATATTACTTTTGGAATAAGTAAGAAACTTATTTCGATACAGAATAGGAGCTAATTTCTTTTCCTAATTAGGAAGAAGCGCTGGAAGCCGATAGAACACACATTGAGGAAAGCACACAACTACGTCACAAGACAAGCCCTCACATGGAATCCTGCGGGCCAAAGGAAAAGAGGAAGACTGAATAGCACAGTACGTCGAGAAACGGAGACAGACATGAGAAGAATGAACAACAATTGGATAGAATTAGAAAAGAAGGCCCAGGACAGAGTGGGTTGGAGAATGCTGGTCGGTGGCCTATGCTCCATTAGGAGTAACAGGCGCAAGTAAGTAAGTAATTTTTTTTCCTAGGATAGAAATGAAAGCTACATGATGAAACGATTTAGCTTAAAAATCTCAACGACCCATATACATATACTGTTGAGGAGTCTCATAATAGGATGAAACGGCCGTTCAGTGCTTCTAGATTTTCTATGGTGGCTTAGCTTCAATTGACTGATGAATCCAACTAAAAAATTACTAAAATCTTCACAAAACCCTCTTCTCATAATAATCATCATGTGCTTACTAGTGACTTGCTTCAAGAGGTATTTCCTGGAGTTCTAGTGCGAAGCTATGATTAGTAAAGTTCAACTAGGTCTTTTATGAGATAGTAACTCACGGAAGACAATGGTGGATGGTGGCTCAGTTTCGTGGATTGGTTCAAGTTAGACATTAACACTGTGAGAGAAGACAAACAGACACTTAACTTGCTCTGGGCTTTATTGTCTGCATGAACTGTTGGTGTTTGTATTAAATGAATCTATTGTTCAATCTATACTTTATCTCTATTTTTAATCAAAAATCATGTGACTAGTGTAACGTGACCGTTGTCTACGTATAACTAATTAATCAAGTATCCAGTTTAGTGACAGTAAAATTTCCGATACGAATCATATATCCCTCGAGGCGGGATTGTAGATGAGCACTGTTGAAGAGTCCCACAATAGAACGATTCGAACGTCCAGTGCTTCCAGGTTTTCAATGATAGTCTATCAGTAATCGGCTCATGATCTTAATCAAAAAGCAAATCATATAATTGTATTATCTCAGTAAATGGAAGTATTATTTTTCGTTTGTAATTAAACTAACAACCATCATACAATAGGATATACGACAATACTAAGCTAAACTAAACCATTAAGCTTATAACGTATGTGTAAATCTTTTAGTCATGGTTCATTTATCGAAATATGGCACGGAATAAGGAGTTAAGGTTAAAGGTATTCATCTAGACATGGTATCAGTTATGATGTTAGAATCTTGAGATTCATACCTTGATCATAATTTCTAAAACAAAAAGTTCTAAATTTATCATTACCGTCTTGTAACTGGCTGAACAGATTTAGATCACAATGTTGTTCAGCGATACAATCCATCATTGTCTAGTGAAAACAAAATTTGACAGAAGTAATAAACACAACTAACTCCACCTTGAGCCGCTCTGAGGTTACCACCGGCCCCAAGTACGGGTAAAAGAGGAGGGTTGGGCACGGGGTTAGCGACCACATCCCGTAGGAAACTAACCCGCTAAAAAAACGCTAACCATAAAAATAAATAATTCAAACCATTGAAATTGTGCCCTGGGAATTGGAAGGTCTTCATTTAGAAGAGTTATGATGCCTCTTTGTGAAAGCTGAGTTCCTTCGGTATTCAGTAGTCTGATTCTTCTTCTGACAACCAGAGTGACCATTAATTTAGATATATTAAATGTTCGTACAATGTGCAAGACCAGAAGAGTCTTTCAAATTGCTGCAGAATAAACACAAGTTTCCACAGACCTATTAGTTCTTTCAGAAAATAAAACAGAAATATCTTTTCTTAGATCAAACAATAACCATCATGTTAGCCATACCCTAGTACTGTTGATCAATACTTTGACCACTATGGTCTCTAAAAGAGATGAGTATGTGTTGATTTCCATACGAAAATCAATAAAATTGCTATCTCAATGCTAATTGATCTAAAGAGACAATCTGGTACGATTTTCCCCTGATATCTTCTAATCAATGGGAAAGGATCATTTTGTGAAACTAATCTAATAGAAGACAATGTATATTTGACAAATTAAGAAGTAAGCAAGTTGGTTTTAGTTTCCGTAACAGCAACAATCATTGAAATGTATCCTAGATATAGTGGATAACTTTAAGAAGGAAAATAATCTTAATATAAGTTTTCTATTTTTCAATGGTTAAGATCATGAGTCATTTGAAGGTAAACCACTATGGAAAACCTGGAAGTACTGTACGGCCGCTTCGTCCTATTGTGGAACTCCTCAGCAGTGCGCATCCACAACATCTCCCCCTGCGAGACTCGAACTCAGAACCTACTGGTTTTGCGAGCGAGCACTTCTTTTAAACTAATTGTACTAATACTTTTAGATGTTGTATTACTTACATTTATTTCACTTTAACTAATCTACTTATTTCACTGATTGTGAATTACTCAAAAGTACACACACACACAAACACATACGAACATCCATAATAGATTTACACTTAAATCAAAACTTTAATCATTCAATCAAAAGATTTCAATCAACATTTTAAACAAATTTCCATGATTTATGTTTGAGGTAGTCAATTCCCCGTTGCCATTGGTTACCGACGATAGTCACTTATGCGAGAGAGAGAGAGAGAGGGGGGTGAAGATAGAATAGAAACATGAATTTCATAATCGTTTAACTCTATGTAATCTAAGCAAATAGATATCAACCCCCTCCTTCTAATCATCTGCAGTATAATTTTCAACTTTCAGTATATTTTAATATTGGTTGTTGTTAGTGATTACAATAAAACTTATTTGTTGTATCCTGTTATAAGTTGTTAAGAGAAAGAGAGAGGGGGGGAGAAAATTGGAGATTTTTATATGGTACAGTGAATTAATCAACTCACTTATAAGTTTTAGTTGTCATTCAAGAAACATAGTTTATAACATCCCTATAACTGTATACATATATACTTGTCAGTTTATTCAGAACAATATCCGGTTCCTGTGAATTCCCATTTATTTTTTTGTTATTTTATCCAAGTATTCATTGTACTATTGTATTCTGTTCATTCTATATACATAATATGACGAGAACTTTGGAATATTTGGAAGTTGTTTGGTCAGTAATGATGATTCTCTATGTAGTTAGTTGAAGTTAGACTTTAACACTGTTGGATGCCGGCTCGCGCGCGAAACCAGTAGGTCCTGGGTTCGAATCTCTTAAGGGGTGAGGTCTTGGATGAGCACTGCTGAGGAGTCCCACAATGGGACGAAACGGCCGTCCAGTGCTTCCAGGTTTTCCATGGTAGTCTAGTTTCAACTGACTCATGATCTTAACCATTGAGATATTTTGATTGTAATGAATGATATTTTGTTTATTATATTACGTTAGCTACTTGTTAGTAGTGTTGAAATTTCTTTGTAAAAAGTTAAATATGATGGGGTTTTGTTCTATGAGCTGGATTATTGATTTATATGTATACATAAATATTGGTACAAAATCGGGCACAGAATACATATACGCCACACAAGCCTCTGGATTTGTGTGTGGGCTGTGATAATGCTCGGGTACCCAGAAAAACGTAGGTGGTTTTCTTAGGAGGACACACTCGAAGCCTTCGACCTAAAGGTCTAATCCATTAGGCAGTGGAGCAATGTCAGAAGAAGGAGTCCCATGGTAGCCTGTGTCCAATCATCGGTTCATAAGCCAATTGTTTTCTTAGGATCCTGGAACACATATTCACCATTGGTCTGGAATCAGGATTTTCCATCTCCACTAGGTGGACTTTCCGTATCCACCAATCCGGTTAAAGCACTGGATATTCACTTTTCGTCCTCTCAATTTCGTAAACAACGATTCTGCATTCAGAAGGCAGTGAATCGGACTTCTGTGATACTGGCTGTACTTGTGGTCATGTGAAAGCATTTGGTGAAGGACAGCCAACTCCCCCCACCCTCAACTGTACTAGGGCATTTATGGGTTTGAGCTGGCTGGTACCTGGAGGGTAACACAGAGAGAAGTTTGTGCTGGTGCTATCGTTCAGAATAATAATGAAACCTTCACAAACAAGCCGGCTACCATACCATGTTGATAGCACCGGTTCTCGTCCACAACCAAACTATCCAGTTCATAAAACAATACTCTATCAAAATCATCCACCGATGCCTAGTTATAAAACAACTATCAGTACAAAACAATCTAATAACAATAGAAATTATAGATTCTATTTTAATAATTAACACCCACATATTGAACTTGTCACTTGTAGTGAAAGGAATAAGTTCAATTTACACACATACATGTATACTAGGAGTTGGGCTGGTGTTATGAGTTAGGATTATCATTCCACAGACCTTACATCATCAATCGACATTAGTTTTGATGCAATAAGATTAGAGTTAAGGTTTTCATATTAGGGTCAAAGTTTTCAATACAAACTGATAATGGGTATAATGTAATTCTTTGCCAATGAATAGTAACTGTTGGAGTCTATTTCTGTACTAATACTGTAGTAAACAAGAACACAACTGGGGACAATTGAATGTATTTAACATGAAATTACAGAGCATCTCATTGTTCATGCATTTTCATACTAATTGCGTACCGTTTCTATTCTTTCCTTCTTGATCTTCTACTGAAATACTTCGTATGCCTGACCACCATTATATACTACTTATGTGGATATAAGTAACGCACACCATAATACTATACATATATTTCTATTGTATAATTGTTAAGTAACTAAACTATTCATAATCATGTCTCTCTTATTCTAAGCTTTATTTTGATCTACGAACTATTATTAAACGATTTACCATTCTTAAGTTATGCCCAGTCTGTTGATTACTGTCTCCCACATTCACAGCCACGTTTAGCTAGATCTTGTACAAATGTTATTATATTTTAATAGCTGAGATTATGAGTCAATTGAAGCTAGAACACAATAGAAAGCCTGGAAAAACTGGACAGCCGTTTTGTCCTACTATGGAAATTCCTCAATATTGCATACCCACGAATCCACCTTGCGAGATTCCAACCCAACGTTTATCAATCACGCACGCAAGTGCTTAATCTCTGGACTGCTGAGCTGGCCGACATCCAGCAGTGTTAATATCTAATTGATTCATGATTTCAACTATCAAAATTACTACAATATCTAAAAAAAAGCCCTTCTAGCAAATGTTATTTTCTATTTTATGGTGTAAGGTGATCTGTTTAGTTTGTAATATAAACCCAATATATTTGAAATATATGATACATATTGTGGAAGCGAAGATTGGTTTTCTAGACTTAACAGGAAGGAAGCAACACCGATAAATACTCTAAACTGTTTGTTATATTTCTCACTTACGGTTATGACCCATCTATTCCTATTGCTTAATATTCTTGGATACCAAATCATTCGACAAGTCCCCAAATCAGATCACAGTTGAACAGGAAAGAGATTATATTCCAAATAACAAGATTAGATGGAAGCAAGAAGCAAGTCAGTAGTTCAATAGAGAAAACGTTAGTATATTTATAGTTTTTCATATGAGGAGATTTCTAGAGTGTTCACTAAGTATTGAGTAACGCTGACTGGATAAGAATCAGCCAGATGGAAGCCAAGAAGCACAATAGGGAAAACGTTAGTATTTTTATAGTATTTACATGAGACGATTCTAGAGTATTCTCCAACTATCGACTAGTGCTGATTGGATAAGAATTAGTCAATCAGCGTGCACAAAAGCAATCGTGCATTGAGCATACTTAATCCAGTCTATGTCCCGCTAACACTGTTCGTACTTGTTTCATGCATTATTGACTCAATCGATAAGCTATTGTTCTCTAATTGACAATATCATTACATTATACATTGATAGGGAGCACAAACAAGTTATAACATTAGTAAATTAGTCAAGGTGAACAAAACAATAAAAGGTAAATCAGTAGTTCGGATTTTGTTTCCTTTTTTCACATCAACTCATAGGATACAAGTACATCCAACTGATGAGTCTCAAATAGGACGAAACATACATCAAAGTAGATTCCACTACTAGACATCATTATTCATCTTTGCTTTGAAAAAAAAAGAGAAGCTTGTCACTCAAGTTTATATCAAATCAATCTGTACAAGAACTTACTCGAATAATTTCAACCATTTCAGTTCGTTCTATAGTACCATTACCATCAATATCATACATTTGATAAGCCCATTCTAATTTCTCTTCTGGATCACCACCTGATGTTATATTAATAGCTAATAAAAATTCTTTAAAATCAATTCGACCAGAATTATCTTTATCAAATGTACGAAATACATGTGTACAAAATTTTTCCGCATTACCATCAGGGAAAAATCCAGAATAGACTTCAATAAATTTTTTTTTACTTAATTGACCTGATGGACAATCACGCTGTGAAAGATAAAGAAAGAAAGAAAAGTAATCAAAACAACAACAACTATACATGATATGAGTGTTGTTAAAGGTATAATGATGTTGTCTATCATTTCTTGGTTGTTTACACTGTGGAAGAGTTCTTCTGAAGGTGTTGCATTGATTATAAGCAATTTCTAAGTTGTATCTTTTCATTTCTACACCAATTTGAATGATTCCCTTAATCTTCTACATTGTACAAACATTCCATGTATTTAAATTAAAATGGTTGCTCTGGTTGTCAGAATAGGAATCAAACTCGTGAATTCCTAAGGAACTTGGCTTTCATTATGAGGCATCATAACTCTTCTAATTCCCAGGGCAGAGTTTCAATAGTTTGAATTATTTATTTTTCTGATTAGCGTTTTTTTAAGCGAGTTAGTTTTCTACAGGATGGAGTGGTTAACCACATGTCCAACCCTCCTACTTTATTGGAAACTTGGACCGATAGTAGCCACAGAAGGACTCAAGGTGGAGTTCGTATATACACATATATATATATATATATATATATATATATATATATATATATATATATATATATATATATATATCATTGTTTTCGGGATACCAGTAATGAAATCTTAACCCAGATCCCTACTTTTTTTGTAGTGATTATACAGGAGAACCATCTCATGGTAATCAAATTGATTCAAATTTGATCCTTAGTTCGTATACTTATCAGTTTTTATTGATTTTTTTGGTAGAATAAGATAAATAACTCAGGTTGAATTGATTTGGAATATTGAGCATTTACATTCAAAGTTAAGAAACGACAAAAAATCCCATTAGATCTTGTTCAACTAAAGAAAAAACAACCCAGAAGCGAGACTATAATTTATGGACGAACTAATCAGGTATAAGATAACAGATCTTGGATTTTGGCACGAAATTCATTCATTCATTTGGTTAAATAGCTTTTTGCCCTTATAGCTGATGTAGGCTGGACAACAAAGACTAGCTTCAGGGGAGGTGCTGTTATACTCCTAAGTATATATATATATATACTGGAACTATCGGGAATAATAATTTCTCTGATGGACTCTCCAATACTTAGAAGCACAATGGATAAATTGTCTGACATTTGAGTCCCAATATGAATACTAACAATGAAGTATGCCGGATCTATTCAAGTAATGAGTCTTGAATAGTACATAACATACATGGTACATTCCATTGATAATCTTAATCTATCTATTATAACTGAACAAAAAGTAGTTTCACAGTATACGAACTGAATAAAATAATTTTTGATAAAATTTATATCAGATAAGTAGATACAAATAGTTGTTTTTTTCATTAGTAATCTCATTAATTATATTACTATGATATGTGCTACTGATATCAACAGTTATAAGTAGTATATATCATCAATTGAAAGTGAAATGTCTAACGTTAGAATGTTAAGAAGATTTAAGAATAGTGAATGAGAACAGAGAAATTATTGGCGTGGAAATGAAAGAACAACGAAAGTCTGAGACTGGATGGTTCTTAGATTTTACTAAAAGATTATGTACAGGTATTTATAAATAGTTGTCTACGCAAGATAATCAACATCCATTGGCCGGATATCAATCGGCAACAGCTTTCTGTGGGAGAGAACAAACCAGCTTCCAACTGAAGAAGAAATTAGGAAAAGACGATGGAAATGGATAGGACATACATTATGGAAATCACCAAACTACATCACTAGATAAGCGCTTACTTGGAATCCTGAAGGGAAGCGGAAAAGAGGAAGGCCAAAGAAAACATAACGTCGGGAAATAGACGCAGATATGAAAAGGATGAATAACTGGAAAGAGCTGGAAAGGATTGTTCAAGACGGGGTTCGATGGGGAATGCTGGTGGGCGGCTTTAACCCACTCTACGAGAAGTAACAGGCGCAAATAAGTAAGTAACGTAATTTTTGGTGATGAAATATATTTGGTTGTTCCTCAATTGTGTTCTTGTTCATAAAATTACCAGCATATTAGTAAATAAACAAGATTCCCCAAGAGAATATATTTATTTGTTTTTTTTTGGTTATTACAATCGTAAACAATCTATGTATATCAGAAGGGATTTTGTGGAGATTGTAGTAATTTCTATAGTTGAGATTATGAGTCAATCGAAGCTAGACCATCATGGAAAACCTGAAAGCACCGCTAAGGAGTCCTACAATAGGACGAAATGGCCTTCCAGTGCTTCCAGGTTTTCTATGGTGGTCTAGTTTCAATTGACTGATAATCTCAACTATTGAAATGTATGTATAGTTTATTAAACTGTTTATTAACTTACTTCTTATATTAGTAGTTAGGTCTTGTTTAGCATCAATAAATGATCAATAATATAATGTAAGAACTGAACTACTATGAATTGAGCTGTAAAGTTTATATCTCAATTTTGTTGTTCAGATAAATTCTAATGAAGTTAATCTAGGAAAACTCTCTTTGTAAACTATTCTAGGAATAGATGAAACACTGGATCACATATATCCACACTTGGTATTCTCTCAAATTCTAATAGTCTGAATTCGTTATGTCCCTTCTCAAATTTACTACATTGGAATATACTCTTTGAATAACATCTTCAAACCCTAATGTTTCCGATTACTGCTTATAATTTTACTATCTCTAGTACTATGAGATTTGAATGGACAATTGTATCTCTGTGCTAATATGATATGACAACTTAAACTGATGTACGTATATACGAAGTTCTACGTTGATGCTGACTAACTGACTGAGATAACTGAACAAAAAATAGTACTCTGAGAGATTCCATACTAGGACAAAACGGCCGTTCACTGCTTCTAGGTTTTGAATGGTGGTCTTGAGTGCTGTACGAGATATGAAGGTGTTTATCACTTCCCAGTTGCTTACACCATGTAAGGGTGTTCCTGGAGGTACCTGAAAGGAAAGTTGGATTAAAGATGGTCTTAGTGACTCTGGATCGTAACTGCAGTGCCTAAGAGAAAATTGCTTGAGGTCAGTCACACACGCCATTTTTGTAGGTAATCTTCGTGTTAGCTCCGTAATTGTTGAGACCTTACCACCGAAGACGGAAATCCATGGGATAAGGTGAGGTGAGTATTTTTACGGTCGACCTTTTTGAACTCAACCACTCCTTGTGGTGAAGCAGCATCAACGTTATTCTGGTTGTCTGAAGGAAACAGCTTACTGCCGTCAAACCTCTGAAAAGTCAGCAGTACGACTTCGTATTCAAAATTTGGGTTTGCTACTTTTAGTCTTATCGTTCTTTAACCGACCTATCTGGCATGGTAAGACCTTGAGGAACAATTGTCCCAGCCGATATAGCTCGATTGGTTCATCACGATAGACAAGCTCGACCATCACGTCAAAGTAGCAACAAAGGTCGGTCTAGCTTAAATCGACTCATGAATTCAACTATTATATATATATATTGATCTTCAACTGTCACACGATCATATCTGTTGCTATAGAGTTTTGACTTTCATAGAGGATAGAGAAACCCTCTTCAATATCCCTACTTTTCCCTTACATTTGATCTCGCTCTGTTATTCATAAGTGTTTTATATTTGTTTAGAAACCTAATCTGTCTGGTTGATATACATTGTATTATATGACATAATAAGAATCGCTCAGTCGTTTAGAATCTGGAATTATTGTAGGCTAATCACAAGTTTAGTGAAAGCGAACACAAATGGGAACATAAAATCAAGCATAAATTTACAGAATCTCTTAGTAATATTTGAGAACCATACAGTGAATACTTCATTTGCAAAATGTCTATCAATCGTGTCAAACTTGACTGTTCCATTTGTAAATATCAGTCCATCGTCTCAGACTTCATTGTTCCTGGTATTTCCATACCAATTGCTATCTGTTCTTATTCTTCCCTCCTTGATCTTCTTGAGCTCCTGTTGCCAGATATTTTCATTCATGACTAGTGTTATATACTACTTATGTCGATATAAGTAGTATACAACACACTAGTAATACATATGAAAGTACTTTCATACACATAGTTGGCTAGACACTATCAGTAACAACCTGCTGTGGGAGAGAACAAACCAGATCTCAGTTGAGGAAGAAATCTGGAAGAAGCTCTGAAAGTGAATAGGACACACATTGAGGAAAGCATTCAACTATGTCACAAGGCAAGGCCAAAAGAGATGAGAAAGAAGAACAAAGAACACATTACTTCGAGAAATGAAGATCGACATGCAAAAAATGAACACCAATTGGACAGAGTGTGTTGGAGAATGCTGGTCGACAGCCTATACTCCATTGAAAGTAACAGGCGTAAGTAAGTAAGTTAGTAACCATAGTAAAAATGATTACTATTAAGTAAATTACTTAAAAAGAACTCAATATTTTATTCCATATTTAATGGTTTATAAACTGTTACACATTAAAAATTAAACATTAAACTTTCCCCCCCCCCTTCACCCTCAGTTTTTTTATTGTTTCTAAAAATAGTATGGTAAAAACTGAGATACTGAAACTGAGTACTACTAGTACTACTACTACTACTACTTCTACTACTACTACTACTACTACTACTACTACTAATAATAATAATAATAATAATAATAATAATAATAATAATAATAATAATAATAATAATAACGATTTGATTCTTTCCTATTCCACTCAATCTAATATTCTATTGCTAACTCTATATACATTAGGTATAGGGTAATATCTACTCTTTCCTACTTGTTTCATTCAACATCAATTCATGCAATTTAAGTATCCATGATGGTCTGTATATGTGTATCCATGTAGAAGTAGTTATGTATGTATGTATGTGTGTGTGTGTGTCTCTGTGTGTGGATATATGTGGGGGATATAAGATTTCAATCATTAGGGTTAGGTATATTGTAATATGTAATAATAAAAAAATGCAAAATTCTTTTTTTTTCTGTTTTTTTTTATACAGTAACTTGTCCACCGGAAATGGTTGTTACTACTCTCACTATATACATACATATATTTATGTATATATAGTAAGATTTAATTACTTACTACTTAAATAAAGTACATAAAGTAGTATATCCAAGTGACATAAATAATAAAAAAAATAAAGAACATTAATGGATGAAATATATTGTATCTCAGCAGCAACAACAACAAGAAAAATCGATAAAAGGTATAAAATTTAGGGGAAATTTTGTATTCTATCCCACTCAGTAACTAATCTACTCAATTAGTTATTCATTATAATAAAAAAAAATTCCATTTAAGTTATTTTTTTATATTTTTTTTAATGAATAATAATCAATAATTAGATAGATAAATAAATAAGGAAATGATTCAATGAACAGATTAGTTAATTGATTGATAGAAGATTGTTCATATGTAAAGAGACTAACTATCTTGTTGTTGTTGTTGTTGCTGTGGTTGTTGTTGTTGTTGTTGTTGTGGTGGTGGTGGTTGTTGATGAAATCAACCATAAAATGTCATATGATTTGAAGTATTTATGATTATTATCTTTTATCTTTTTTTTGTTTTGTTTTACCGACTAGGTTGACTGTTGTTAAGGGATATTGTTTTATGATTGAAATCAAAAAAAAAAAATAAAAAAAATGGTAATATAATTGTGTCAGCTGACAACATACGCCCTTCATGGGAAGTGAGGGAATGAGTTGGGGTAAAGAAGAAGTAAACAGTTATTTTTCTAATGGTATATAATTAAATAATGTCTATGGTTAAATTTATTTAGTGTTGTTTTACTTGTGTTTCTCATTGTTATTTAGGATTTGGTATATATGCATCTTATTAGCTTTATGGCTATATGGCTATATAGAGCTGAAGGTCTCATATGAGGCTGGAGGTTCGCCAATGTTATTGTGGACGGTTCGGCATTGCTTTGGCAAGTTTTGCTGACTGTTCATACAAAAATTGGTTTGCTGGTTAACCGATTTCATTCATACTGGTGTTCCCGAGGGCCATTGTCATTGGGACATTGTAAGGCATGCCGCCATTGCTAATATTAACGAGTTTGACTGTCGTGTAAGCGGAATGGGTCAACTTTGGCCTGTTCGTGCTGTGCATAATTGAATCACGCGATCATTGATCGGAATAACTATACATGTGATGTGAGTGTGTATATGAATGGTGCGAATGGTCCACCAGGGTTCTTGGTACCTGTGTCGTTGCGCCACAGGATTGAGCTGTATTATTCAGATTGTAGTGTTAAAGCCTGTACGGTGTCTGATTCCTCTGCTAAACGAGGTTGAGCTGTACTGTTTGGGTTTTTACGTGAAAGTTTGGATGGTGTCTGGTTCTCCTGAAAACCAATGTAAAATTACCCTGGCCCACAAGGGTATATTATATAACTATGAACAAACTGCTTGATCCTGCCAGTAGTCATATGCTTGTCTCAGAGATTAAGCCATGCATGTCTAAGTACATACCTTAAAACGGTGAAACCGCGAATGGCTCATTAAATCAGCTATAGTTCCTTAGATCGTAAATACTACATGGATAACGGCAGTAATTCTAGAGCTAATACATGCCTTGAATATATGCATCTTGTTCAGATTGTTTCGATATAGCCTTAAGTCACAAGGTTTTTTAAGCAAAGATGGATAGTGGCTAGTAGTGAAATCCAGGATATGCGTTTCGTCATATTTGAGTCTAGTCAGCTGAATGTACCTATACCATAGAGTTGATGTTCACTATGAGACTTGAACCCAGTACTGTTTGTGTTTATTACTAGTCAATTACGGAACAGGAATGTATTACTGTTGTTAAAAGATTGATGTAAAACACAGAAAAGAACACACATACATTGTTTCCTAGTAACTAATCTCCTAGAATGAATTAATATGTTGACATTATGTTCTATTTTAACAAGTTGAATAGTCATTAGAAATGAAATCCAGAAATTAATTAGGGTTTTGTCAGTTAAATGTGTTTGTCTCTTTAAAAATTAAAAGAACTTGACAACCTACTTGAATATCTAGACTATATATTCCTACCATCTAGATCTTTCAATCAGTTTACTGTTTCCTTATTTGTTTTAATAGATCATTATGTCAATCAATCGTATAACCTATTATGGTTTGTTTCTAAAATGTATACAACTTTTCATTGTTGAAATTATAATCGTGTCCAATCACAGATATTATGGTTACTAGTAATATACAACGAAAAGAATGTACATTATTTAGATATTGATTGACTGAACTGCTAACATCTAAACTAATAATCAATCAATATTTATCATTAAGATCAATCAAGAGGTACAAAATGAAAACTCTCTGAAGTATTATATATTGACTCATGATCTCAACTGTTGAAATTACTACAAACTACATAAAACCCCTCCTGATACTAATCAACATATGCTAACTAGTGACTGGCTTCAAGAGATATATCCTAGAGTTCTAGTGAGAAGCAGTGACCAGTGGATTTCAACCTGGTCTGTTGTGAGATAGTAACTCACTGAAGACACTGATAAATGTGTCGCTCAATTTCGTGGATTAGTTGAAGCTAGACATTAATACCGTTGGATGCCGGCTCAGTGGTCTAGTAGGTTAAGAGCCTGGCGCGAGACTGATAGGTCCTAGGCTTGAATCCTGTGAGGCGGGGTCGTGGATGCGCACTACTGAGGAGTCCCACAATAGGACGAAACGGCCATCCAGTGCTTCCAGGTTTTCCATGGTGGTCTACCTTCAAGTGACTCATGACCTCAACTGTTGAAATTACTACAATCACCACAAAACCCCTTCTGATGCCTGTAAGGAAAGCCTATAGGTGAATTTGAGGAAGCTCTAAGAAGCTCAGAAATAGCCAAAAATACTTCATCCAAACATCTTTTAAAAGAATATTCCCTATTGAACAAATGTTAATAATGGATTAGTGGACTATAATAATGATTCGGTTCTTCCTGTTCTATACTTAAAAGAAGGATCCTGACATTCAATTGCTCGAGTTTTATCAAATAATCTAAGCTCGAAATATAATAATGGCAAACATATATTACTGAATTAAGGCCCCCAAATGCGCTGGTACGGCCGGGAGTGAGGTGAGCACGCCTCCCTTCTCGAAATGCTCTCACACGGCCACGCGTATACAGCCTCTGCCACGGAAGTCCTACTTATTGCCTTCTCGTGGCGAGGATGTTGTTTACGAAATTGAGAGGACAAAAAGCCGAAATCCGGCGCATTAACCAGATCTCAAACCAATGGTGCACATGGACTCCAGTATTCTGAAGGAACAAATGGCGTATGAATCAATCGTTGGTCACCGGTTACCATTTGAGTACATCTCCTTACGATGCTCCTCTGTCTTGTTGGTCAGACCTTTAGGTCAAAGGCTTGGGGTGTGGCCCCCTAAGAAAACCACCTGCTTCTGTTTAGGCACCCGATCAGTACCACAGCCCACACACACATATGATGAGCTGAATAAGGCCATTCATAAACATAATAATAATAATAATAATAATAATAATAATAATAATAATAATAATAGTAGTATATAAACACTTACTATAAATCCATTATACCATTGTTTAATTTGTCGTTTAGTAAAATGTGTATTCTCTTTAAGAAATGTTAAATCTTCTCTTGATAATTTTTTTCTTGGTCCAACAAAATTTCCCATAATTTTGATTTAATAAAACAATCTATTCAAATAAAAGAAAAAAAGAAGAAGAAGAAAAAAGAAGAAAATGATCATTGAAATGATACATTTTATTTATGTAAACAAAAGAAATAAGCGGTAAGATTCTTGTTTATGAATGAACCAATCAGATTTAAGATAATATGTCTTGAATTTTGAGCGCGAAATTCATTTAGTTAAATAATGATTGAGACTATAATATATGGATAACCTTTGAGCGATGATAAAATAACCTTCAGGGTGTTTATCTAATAATTAGAATCAAATAAGGATAATGGCAGTGAATCATGGCCGGTAAGAGTAGAGGATATTCGTAGGTTACTAGTATTTGATCATAAGTGTCTTCGAAATATTGCTCGGATATCCTGGGACCATCGAGTAAGTAATGCAGTTGTTAGGAAACGGGTACTAGGTAAGGATGGCAAATCCATTGATGAAGTAGTGAAAATTCATCAGTTGAGATGACTGAGACACGTGTTACGTATGCTCAACCACCGACTGCACCGACGTGCGATGTTCAGTGGTATAGGAGTAGGTTGGAAGAAAGCTAGGGGCGACCAGAACAAAACATGGCACAAATTTATGAAGTCATTGACAAGTGGATTGAGCCATGTCGGTAGGTGTAGACTACCTGGTTGGGATCCGCGAGATGGTAGCAACCGATAGTTAGAGACCTTGAATGACATGGCTCAAAATCGCTTGCAATGGCACAGGTGCATACACTCTTTGTGTTCTCCCAAATTTTAGTCTTCTGTTTTCTTTATGTTCCTTTTCTTTTCCTCTTTCCAAATTTATTTCACTGGATTATACTCCCTGAATAACATCTTCAAACCCTAATCTTTCCGATTACTGCTTATACTCTTACTATCTCTACCACTATGGAATTTGAATCGACAGTTGTATCTCTGTGCTAATGTGGTATGGCAACTCGAACTGATGTACGTACGTACGAAGTTCTACGTTGTTAATGACTGACCGACTGTATATTTGATGGTTAAGGTTAGGAATTAGATTTAGGGTTTTCATCATAAACTGAGATTATCTTAAATGTCAAGACGTTATTTAGCCAAACTAATGAATGAATACTAAGCCAAAATCCGAGACCTGTTATCTTATACGTAATTGGTTCGTCCAATAAATTATAGTCTTGCCATTGGCATTGTAGCTAATATCAGTTCGTGATGAGTCTAATTCTTAACCATTAACCGTTAGTGTGATGTGTGCTACTGATATTTACAGATATAAGTAGTAGTCGAAAGTGAAATACCTGGAGGCAGAAAGTTAAGAAAATCAAAGAAAAGAGAACGACAATAGAGAGTGGTTGATGTGGCGATAAAACAACAATGAAGTATGAGATAATTGAATGACATTACTAGATGGTTCTCATATTTTACTAAGAGATTCTGTAATTTTGTCCCCCCCCCTCATATGTGTTCTCATTCACTACAATAGTAAGGCTTTTGGATAAATATTCATCACAAAACTAGAATTTTCTAGGTTCAGTCCTTAAGCAGTGTTTTACTTCTGTGTACTTCTGTGAAGACCTATACTAGAGTAGAACATCTAATCTCAATGCTTGATGGTTTTTAATGGCCTCTCAACTGAAATCAATCTATAGTAAACATAATTTACAGATTAAATTAATCGATACAGAAACTACTTAATAAAAGATTTCAGTAGACATAATAATCACAAGGCAATACTTGCCTTTATTAAGATTTCGGCTACCATTTCCTTGAAGTAAATAAATACCATTCCAATATTTGTTGATGGGGAGGTGGAGAAGTATGGGGGTGGGGTGGAAATGACAACTAAATTAACCATAAAGTACCATAAAATAACAATCTATCATTGTCTAATTCATTTCCTTTTAAACGTTGATATCATTTATACATAATATACTATGAGTTATTTCTTATATCTCTTAGGTATTCTATTCTATATAATTAAGGTTATAACTTTTAATAACATAACTCCGCCTGTAGCTCTTTTAGAGTTACTGCCGTTTCCAAACCCCGGGTAAGGGAGGAGGAGGGTTAGGCCTGGTGTTAGCGACCTCATCCTGTAGGAAACTATCTCGCTAAAACAAACGTTAACCAGAAAAAAATAATTCTGTCAACTTCTACTAACATAGAAATCATTACCATTAATAGTTATTGTTCTAGAAATTAGACCGGAAATATTAATTACATTTGATTCACATTATTATGTAATATGAAATTACATTGATTAATTGTATATATATATATATATATATATATATATATATATATGTTAATGATTTAGAAAAAGATCTTGTCTGAGAATCTCGCTCACAGGATTCGAACCCAGGGTGTTCGATCTCCAGTGTAGATAGGAGGACATTATGGAAACTTCTTCGACACTACGGAGTTCTTGAGAAGATTATCAACATTATCCGGAACTCATAAGACGGACTACACTGCAAGGTCGTGCATGGAGGACAGCTGATAGATGCATTCCAAGTAAGGACCGGAGTCAGATAAGGCTGTCTACTCTCTTCCTTGGTCTTTCTTCTGGTGGTCGACTGGATTATGAAGACCTCGTCATCTGACGGAAAACACAGCACACAATGGAAACCTCAGAAGCAATTTGATGATTTGGGCTTCGCAGATGACTTAGCCTTCCTATCCCATACACACGAACAGATGCGCATGAAGACAACTCGTGTAGCAGCAGTCTCTGCATCAGTAGGCCTCAACATACACAAATAGAAAACCAAGGTCCTCAAATTCAACACAGAGAACACAAACCCAAACAAACTTGATGGCGAAACTTTGGAAGATGTAGAATCCTTCACAAACCTAGGAAGCATCATCGATGAACAAGGAGGATCAGACGCAGACGCAAAGGCGAGGATTGTCAAAGCAAAGGCCGCATTCCTACAATTGAAGAACATATGGAACTCAAAAAACTGTCTGTCAACCAATATCAAAGTCAGCACCTTGAATACGAACATCGAGACAGTTCTACTGTACGTAGCTGAAACTTGGAGAACTACAACAACCACCATCAAGAAAGTACAAGTATTTATAAATAGTTGTCTGCGCAAGATACTCAACATCCATTGGCCGGATACTATCAGCAACAGCCTTCTGTTAGAGAGAACAAACCAGCTTCCAACTGAAGAAGAAATTAGGAAAAGACTATGAAAATGGATAGAACATACATTACGCAAATCACCGAACTGCATCACGAAGCAAGCCCTAACTTGGAATCCTGAAGGGAAACTGAAAAGAGGAAGGCCAAAGAACACATTACGTCGAGAAATAGAGGCAGATATGAAAAGGGTGAATAGGAACTGGAAAGAACTGGAAAGGATTGTCTAGGACAGGGTTGAATGGAAAATGCTGATGAGCGGATTTTGCTCCTTCACGAAGAGTAACAGGCGTAATTAAGTAAGTTAGTGTTCGGTATCATATACGAACGCTTAGTCTTTAGACCACTGAGTTGATATATAACGGTGTTAATGTCTAACCTCATCTAATCCACGAAATTGCTTGAACATCTTTTACCTTGTACTAAGATAGATACTTCTCTCTACTTGATATGGATTAACTTTACTGGTTATGATTTCTCACTAGAATTCTGAGCATTCCCTCAAGAAGCTAGTTTCTAGTGAGCATATGATAATTATCATTATTGGGTTGTGGATGGCAGCTCAGTAGTCTAGAGGTTAAGTATTCACGCACGAGACCAAAGATCCTAAGTTCGAATCCAGCTAGATGGATTGTGGATGCACACTAATGAGCAGTCTCATAACACAATGAAATGGTCGTCCAGTGCTTACAGGTTTTTAATGGCAATATAATATCTATCGATTTATGATCATATTCAAAAACTTAACTCGAAGATGGTCAACAGGAAACCACCATTTTATCTCAACATAGTGCACACAATATCGAGTTACCTAGACTAGTGGTCAGATTGCAACTTGGTGGATAGGATTCGATCTACACTAAAAAGAACCTGATATACATGACATTGATCACCTTCCAGTTATCAATCAATTGTAAATACATCTCAGTCCTACAGATCATTCGTGACCTGGATAACTCAGCAGTAACATTTCTGACTGTAAAGCTGTGTGACACGGGATTGAATCCGTCAGAGAGCATCAGTTCTCTCAAGAATAATACAACTACACCTTGCTGACGAGTGTCAAGTAGCACGAAACCCAGATATTTCCAATTTGAATATAGATCTTTCTTTCAAAATGAATGAATAGATATAAGTCCGAGAGAGAGCTATGAACAACAGTTCAGATTCTTCATCAGTTAACATACAATTCACACAAGATTTTATTGAAACCGTAGTTTCAATATCCATAGTGTAGTATTCAGAGTTATCAACTTCAGTTTACAATACAGCATAATTCATATTTGGTACCATTGTTATGTCATTTACTATGTTAAGCTCATATTACCTTATTCTAGCTTCTGGACAGGCTGATTTATCCATTCCACTTGAGTCACGTTTTGATATTGTTACGTATTCACTTATCAACTCGGACTGTTTCTTTATATGAGCATGTGTGTGTGTGTGTTGTGTATGCATACAACTTATCCTATTCATCACATGTCTGTAACTTATATTTATCTGACCATAAATATTGAATAACGTTTGGTTAAATGGAGTTGGCTTACATGCCTTGTCCAGTGCGCATCCTTTCATTTTGTTTCACTCTCCTCTATTCGCTTCGTCCCTCTGATTGTCTGTCCACATCAGTGACTGTACAAAATATAAGTATTCAAAACTTGATTCACATATTTAACTTATTTAATTCGGTTATTTACCAACGCAAGTTAAGTCGATAGTAATATACGAGAATAGCCAGAATATATATATCGATAACAATCATTCAGTAGCAAACATATGATCTAAATGGAATTAGATCACGAGCCACTAAACCATTTATGGCTTATAGTGCTTCGAAAACGTCATCACTTAAGTGAGTACTGTTACTACTACTGTGGTGTATCCTACTTATATTGACATAAGTAGTATATGATGTTAGTCATGAACACAAGGTCTGGAAGCAGAGATACAAGAAGATCGAACAGTAAAGAATGGAAACAGGATGCAATTTGTATGAAAATACAAGAACAATGAAGTCTGAGTCATTTTGAGTCGATTAGTGGACATGTTGCAAATTAAGCATTTACTTTATGATTGTTAGATGTTATTAACAAGTCCTGTAGTTTTGTGTTAAATACATTCGATTGTGCCCACTGGTGTTCTTGTTCACTACACTACTACCCATTATCTCATCATCATAGTTGTCAACAATTTTTATTTACATTCGTTGGTATATATAGGCTAGTGATAATACTGGAACTTATTTCTCTGTTTATCATCTTGGCACATTCTCATTGTCATTTAAACATACCAATCAAACTAAAAGATATGTCTATTCATTATAGAATGTTCTCAAGATTACTTCAGTTACATCACATATTTCATAGATAATCAATAATTTACGACTGATAATCTGAGTTTGTTTTTTTCTTCAAACCATTTATATAAGTTTTATTGAGTATTTACAATTGATTGATAACTGGAAGGTGATCAATGTCATGTATATCAGGTTCTTTTTAGTGTAGATCGAATCCTATCCACCAAGTTGCAATCTGACCACTAGTCTAGGTAACTCGATATTGTGTGCACTATGTTGAGATAAAATGGTGGTTTCCTGTTGACCATCTTCGAGTTAAGTTTTTGAATATGATCATAAATCGATAGATATTATATTGCCATTAAAAACCTGTAAGCACTGGACGACCATTTCATTGTGTTATGAGACTGCTCATTAGTGTGCATCCACAATCCATCTAGCTGGATTCGAACTTATGACCTTTGGTTTCATGGTAGTCAACAGGAAACCCTGAACCTAGTTTTCGTGCTACTTGACACTCGTCAGCAAGGTGTATCTGTATTATTGTTCAGGGAACTGACACTCCCTGACGAACTCGATACCGTGACAGACAGCTTAACAGTTGAAGAATTTACCACTGATGTATGCGGACCGCAACCGACCTCCAGTAAGACAGATATATTCACAATTAATTGAATTTTCGTTTCTTGTCCTCTTTTGGTCATTTTTTTATTTCAATAGTTGAAATCATGAGTCCATTAAAGCTAGACCACCATGGAAAATCTGTAAGCACTGAACGGCTGTTCGTCCTACTGTGGGACTCCTCAGCAGTGCACATCCACGATTTCCACAAAACGCCTGACAATAATCATCTGCTGACTGGTGACTGACTTCAAGAGATACTCTTGGAGTTCTAGTGAGAAGCCGTTACTAGTGGAGTTCAACCAGGTCTGTTGTGAGATATCAGCTCACTGATAACAATAGTGTATGGTGGCTCAATTTCGTGGATTGGTTAAAGTTAGACATTAACGCCGTTGAATGCCGGCTCAGTGATCCATTGATTAAGCGCTCGCGCGCGAGATTGATAGGTCCTGGGTTAGAACCTCGCGTGGGGTGCGGGATCATGGATGCGCACTGTAGAGGAGTCCCATAGTAGGACGAAACAGCCACCCAGTGCTTGCAGGTGTTCCATGTTGATCTAGCTTCAATTGACTCATGATTTCAACTATTGAAATTTCTAAAACCTTGTGATAGTTGTTCATTCACCACATTTAAACGGATCAAGTACAAATACCACTGAATAAATCCCTAAATAATACAAAACATAAATATGTTATTATTACTTTGATCCATTATGATCTTTCTAGACAATTCTAATATGATCAATATTAGTACTGAAATTTATAATAATAATGATAAGGCATATATATATTTGAGATCTGTTCAATAATTTATTCGTGTATTCTCTTTCTATACTCTAAATGTATTTGTGTATATGAACGGATACATAGAAATATGTCTATGTATCCAAGGGATACATCTATCTATCTACATTTGCATATATGATATATATATAAGCTCAATTGTTGTTAACCAATAACTCACGATTATTATATAAAGTTATTACATAAGAATGATTGAACTCAATCAATTCACCTGTACAAAATAAATGACACGATAGAAAAGAAGGATTGATAAGAGAGGAAGAAAGAAAGCGAGGGAGAGAGAGAGTGAGAAAGAGAAATCCAAGGTGGATTTCAGTTGTATGGGGGAAACTTTACGACTAGTTGAATAATGGATCTATTATTATTATTATTACTGACGATTTAGTTTGGTTTGTTTGCTTCTAAAAAGTGATCGAAGAAGCAAAAAAAAGAGGTTATGAATTCAAGGCCAAGCTTGTATATGTCTGTCGACATATATAAGTAGTATGTAACACTGTTGTGGAAGTGGAAAATCTGTAAGCAGAAAGTTATAAAAGTTGAAATGAAAAGAACAAGAACAGAATTAAGCTTGAGAATTGTGTTCAGGCTACACGTTTCTGTTTTGAAAGTTGATTCGGAATATTGTAAAAAAAAATACAGAGAGCAGATATCTATGCAATTCCAGAACTCTGAAGTTTACCATACAACGAGTAGCTTGAAAAAGTTAAACCTCTTCACTCTGTCCTATTGCAGATTAAGTGGTTATCTGATGTTGATGTATAGAATACTAAGAAATGATTTTGGATCTAATATATCCTCACTTATTCTTTCCACTAGATCTGGACAGGCGTAAGTAAGTAAGTAAGTAACACATACAACATTCAGTTGTATAGATCAATTAACCTTGAAAAGATCATCGAATTACACAACAGAGGAATCTTGTTATTGTAAACAAAAAATAGGAAAGATTCTTTTTCTTTTTCCTTTTTTTGGGAGAAAAAAAAATGAACAAACAAAGAAACAAACAAACAGAATTTCTCTTTAATTTTAACGAAAAATAAAAATTAAAAAAAAGAGAAAGAGAAAACAGGATCGTTGATGTGTACTGACTAAGAGTCAAATACTAATCTCTACAAAATCTTTTTCTGATAATAATCATCATTAGTGACTGTTGTGACGTGAGGACAAATTAGAGGACAGCGAATTATCGATCGAACCAAAGATGCGTAAACACATACGAACGGCCTAGAATCTCGACTGGTCCCGCTTCCTTGTCTAGCCCAGCCAGTTGAGTCCAGAACGTAAGTCTTAGCCTCTGAGTTATGAATCATCGTATTTCAGACATACTCTATTTATATACCAACCAACCAGACCACATCGTACCATAAAAATAAAAAACAACATTTGTACAATATTTGACAAGTGAAATAAATAATGGCCAATAGGAAATGTCCATTTAAAGTTCAAGGACACCATTAGACTGGCTTCAAAAGTTTTTTCATGAAGTTCTAATGAGAAAGCATGACCAATGGAATTCAACGGTATCGGTTGTGAGATAGTAACTCACTGAAGACAATGGTGGATATATCACTTAATTTCGTAGATTAGTTGAAGTTAAACATTAACATCATTGAATGCCGACCGATTCAGTGGTGTAGAGGTTAAACGTTCATGTGGGAGACCAATAGGTTTTAGATTCGAATCTCCCGAGGCAGAATCGTAAATGCTCACTGGTTATGAGTCACATACTAAGATGAAACGTCCATCTAGTACTTCTAGGTTTGCCATGGTGGTGTAGATTTAATTGACTCGTGAATTCAGCTATAAATCTACTAAAATCTCCACAAAAACCCCTTCTGATAATAATCATCATGTGCTTCACTAGTGATTGGCTTCAAGAGCTATTCCTGCAGTACTAGTGGAGTCCAACCGGGTCTGTTGTGATATAGTAACTCACTGAAGACAACGATTGATATATCGCTCAATTTCATGGATTAGTTGAAAATAGACATTAACATCATTGGATACCGGGCAGTTCAGTGGTTAAGAGGTTAAGCGTTCGCGTGTATGACCAATAAATCTTGGGTTCGAATCTCCTGAGGTGGGATCGTAAATGAGCATTGCTTATGAGTCTCATACAAAGACGAAACGGCTGTCCAGTACTTCTAGGTTTGTCATAACAGGTTGAAATGAGGAAATTGATTGATAAAAATGAGATATATCAGAAGTATACAAATTCTAGAAATGCAAAGGAATGATTAGTGTACTAACTTGCTATTTTCATTGGTTATTAATATTTCTTGTAAGATCTTCAAAGAGTAATATAACTTTCACATAACTAATGATAATCATTAGTAAGGTTAATTGACTATATTATTTACTTATTTATTTAAACATATAAATGTTACTACAAGGAGGTACCAAATAGATATGCGTCACATAAATCATTCGATTTGTGTGAGGGCTAGGATACTACCCGGGTGGCAAAACCGAAGTAGGTGGTCTTCTTAAAAGGTCACACTCGGAGCCTTCGATCTAAAGATCTGATCCACAAGGTATTAGAGCAACGTCAGCAGATGCAGTCACATGATAATCAGTGACCAATAATTGGTTCAGACGTCATTTGTTCCTTCAGGACCCTGGAGCCTATGTGCACCAATAATTTGGAATCAGGTTTTCTCAACTCCCCTAGGTGGACTCTTCGTATCCACTAACCCGCTAAATGCGCCGAATATTCGCTTTTTTTCCCCTCAATTTTGTGAACAACACATCGTTAGTAAGGTATTAAGTAGGACTTTCCTGTCAGTGGTTGTATGCACGTAGCCATGTGAGAGCATTTAAAGAGGGAGAGCTAACTCTCCCTACTCTCGAGCATACCAGGACATTCGAGGGCTAATAATAGACAAGATGACCATTAACAATCATAATATAAAGATGAACCAATGAAAATAATGAAAAGCATTAAGGGGTTTTGGTATGAAATGACCTTTCATCATATAAAATGTGTGATGAAAATTGTTATGCTCGCTAACTGATTAACACAGAATACTGTAATACAACTATGACCCTTGAATGCATAGAACCCACAGTCACAAATCAGAAGAAGAATGGAGAAGTGCTTGTTGAGTAGGAATCAAAATGTATAGAAAATCATGGATATTTATAGATATTAGGGTTTTTTATATCAACATCATAATTCAGCTAATCCACGAAGGGGCATGTTATGGTAGCATACCACTTTGATAATCTACAAAGTTCCATCACGTTCTGATTGAATGGAAACGCTTCGGTTTCTTTAGGGTCTCTAAAGGCTCCATCGTTGTTCTTGGAAGCCTTCCCAACAATAATACATGAATGTATTAAGGATTTTTTAAACGATAATCACTTCTTTGTTATCCAACTGTTTATGGTTATGATAGGACAAACCAGCCTCCAACTGAAGGGGAAGTTAGGAAACGACATTGGAAGTGAATAGGACCTACATTGAGAAAATTATCAAAATACATCACGAGGCAAGCCCTAACTTGGAATCCTGATAGGAAACAGAAAAGAGGGAGGCTGAAGAACACACCAAGTTGGGTAATGGAAGCAAGTATGAAAAGGATAAATAGTAATTGGAAACAACTGGAAAAGATTGCCCAGGACAGGGTTGAATGGACAGTGCTGGTGGGCGGCCTATGCTTCTCCACGAGAGGTAACAGGCGTAAACGATGATGATGATTATGATTATGAGAAATATGTTAGAAATAGACTATCAATGCAAATGAATTCTCATTTCAATTCATTTGATTACGTAATGATATTGGTATAATATTAAAATTGGACAATTAATAATACGCAATGAAAAACCAGTACACTCCTAGAAACTACTAAACTCTAACAGGTTTCATTAGTTCTATCAGTGAAATACTTTTATTTATCATCGTTATCATTTGACTGGGAGATGTTACTAAATTATACTACTCTTTACTTACTTACTTACTTACTTACGCCTGTTACTCCTAATGGAGCATGGGCCACCGACCGAACTCCGCTTGGAGTCTGGTTGGCTTGTATATAAACCAAGTATGTTTGAAATATATGATACATGAAGTGGAAGCCCCACATGGAGCCCCTCTGGGGCTACTGCCAGTCTCAAGCCTGGATAAAGGAGGAGGGTTGGGCATGGGGTTAGCGACCTCATCCCGTAGAAAACTAACTCGCTAAAAAAACGCTAACCGGAAAAATTATACTACTCATTAGAATTAGATAAATTAAAAGAATTCTTATATAATAGAGATTATGTAATAGTGATTATGTTATAGAGATTTTCCATGATTAAAATTGATTATATTCACTTGAAAGGATTTTTATGTAACTAAATGTATTTTAGTAGCCCGATATCTAACTCCATTTAAAATAGTATGAATGATTGCTATTGAGATATACATATGTCGACTGTCCTTGTGTATATGAGCATCAATTTAAATTGCGTTAGTAAATAATGAAATCAAATAAGTCAAATACGAGAATGTATATTTAAATCCGTGTAATTTTGTACACTCATTGATCTGGACAGAGAAATCTCAGCGAATGCAACGGAGAAGAGAGAGCGGAGCAAAACGAAAAGATGCACAGTGAAGAGCCCTCAAATGCCCTAATATGGCCGAGAGTGAGGAGAGTCCACTCTCCCTCTCCAAATGCTCTCAAATGGCCACGCTTATACAGCCTCTGACAAGGAAGTCCTACTCAATGCCTTCTCGTGGCGGGGGTCTTGCTTACGAAATTGAGAGGATGAAAAGCGAATATCCGGCGCTTTAACCGCATTGGTGGACATAGAGAGTCCATCTAGGGCAGTTGGAAAACCCTGATTACAAACCAATGGCGCACATGGGCTCCAGTATCCTGAGGGAACAAATGGCGTATGAACCAATCGTTGGTCATCGGCTACCATAGGATTGTATCTCCTTACGTTGCTCCACTGCCTTGTTGATCAGACCTTCAGGTCGAAGGCTCCGGGTGTGGCCTTTTAAGAAAACCACCTGCTTCAGTTTGAGCACCCGGGCAGTATCAGAGCCCTCACACATATCAAATGAGATTTGTGTGGCGCATATGTAATTGGTGCCTCCTTGTACCAATATCTATGTGTTAAAATAAATAAATAACAGTGGAGAAGGCAATATGAGTCAAAATCCATTTAATCAATATTTATAGCCAGTTACTGTCATATGATGAATAGTAGAAGAAGTGTATACACGCATATGCCCATAATAAGAACAGTCAAGTTTGATAAGTGAATAATTAATAAGATCAAAATGTGACTCAAGAAGAATGAATAGAGTGGTCTGTTCAGAACCTAGAATATGGTATATGAGCTTAACATAGCAATCAACACTATAGAATTGATGACATAGTTTTGTCTATCGACAATGACACTATATGTGTTTATATTACTAGACGAAGCAATAGACGAATTATCATGACACCATCAAATGTACCACAATGATAGATTTTGAAGTTATTTATAAGCATACAAGTGAATGAAGGAGATGTGATGACATCCTACTTGTTCATGATATTGATCATTATGACTATACAGATATACAAAGATGTTTTGATAAACTTGTGTTCTTCCAGTTAGATAACAATGAAGCCTTTGTAATAAAATAATCCAGCTAAGATAACTTAATTTCATCTCTAAATCATCCATCTGGGTTACACTTCCCTATCAATTAAGTTAAATATTTCTGATATATATTGTAATAGGTATCAATCTTCAAACTATTTCCTAGTCCCCATAAATCTTCTCTTCAATCCTAAATGTAAACAGAACATAGTTGGTATAAAAGGAGCTTTATATCAAAGGTTAGTTTGTACACATAATGTAGATTTACAATTGATTGATCACCGAGTGATGATCATTATCATGTACGTCAGATCCTTCTTAATGCAGATCGAATGCCATCGACCAAGTTTCAATGTAGCCACTAGTCTAGCTGACTTGTGTGAACTATGTTGAAATAAGATGGTTGTGGGAGGTAGACAATAGGAAACCCTGGACCTAGGCTTCGTGGAACTTGACATTCGTCAGTAAAGTGTACCTGTATTATTAATGAAGGAATTGGTGCTCCCCTATGGAATCCATCTTGTGGCACCCAGTTTCACAGTCAGAGACGTTACTAATGAGCTGTCCGGTTCACAAATGACCTCCTGTGGGACTAAAATGTATTTCCAATTGATCGATCAGTAGGTGGTGATCGATGTCATGTATTTCAGGTCCTTCTTGGCATAGATCGAATCCTAGAATAATTGTAGTGTTATATGCAACTTTGAGTTGATACATTCTAATTAGAAATATGATAAGATTGATAATTGTCCAGTCAAAAAGTGACAAGGCAATCCATCATTTTGCAGAATGAATTTTTTTAAAAATTTCCAGAGAGTTGTAGATCACCAACGTAGATGGTCTATATGTCGGATGATTGGGGGCCTACTCGAGTTAGACGGGAACGGTGTAACCAACAGTTAACCTTGAAATGACACCTCGCAGTCAGCACCTGATATGGATTACTCTTTCGTCGTGTCAAGGTACTATGGATGCTTTGAAGACCGTATAACACAAAGGATGTTATTACGGAAATATAGTGAGACCACCACCACATTGGCCAGCCCATGGCATATGATGCTCTTTGGCTGTCCATAACTTTGACAGGGATGAATGATCTGTTCGATATTCGGTTATCCAACTGCCAGATGATTTGGCTAGCGCTCAGTGATATTTCATTGGCCCTACAGAGTATTGATTAGTTGAAGTATTTTCATCATATTTTGTCGATTATGATGCGGTCTTGTTTTGTTTGTATATAAACCAAGTATGTGTGAAATGTATGGTTCATATATTGGACGCTGATATTGGTGTTCTGGACTGAATGGATTAGACTAGGTGAGAGGTGAATATATAGAGGACTAATAAGAACTCAGAATTAACTCTAAGCTACTCGTACCGTTTTATTAGTCAGTGATCTGGCACAATACCAAAATGATATAAGTCAGTGTGTTAACTAACGATTCAGTTGCGTGATATATTAGCAGGTCCATGGAAGAGAACGGCGATACTATAATTTACGGACGAATCATCATCAAAAATAAGATAACAGATTTTAAATTTTGTCTCGAAGTCCATTCACACATTTAACTAGATGACATTTCGGCATTTTAATTGATATCACTTGGTGATAAAAACCCTAAATCTAGTTTCTAACCTCAATTATCAACTGTAAATTATAATACTAATTCTTTACACTGTTTTACAATTGTTAGGGATGCTGAGGAATATACCAATCATTATCATGTTAAGTCTAATGATGTCCTTAGACTCTAAATGGGCATTCCCTATTGGCCATTATTTATTTCACTCGTTAAATATTGTACAGATGTTGTTTTCTATTTTTATGGTACGATGTGGTCTGTTTGATTGGCATATAAACAGAGTATGTTTGAAATATAACGATTCATAACTCAGAGCCTGTGATTTGCGTTCTAGACTCAACTGGCTGGGCTAGACAAGGAAGTGGGACCAATCGGGACTCTAGGTCGTCCTTACGTGTTTTACGTCTCACTGATTCGATAGATAAATACGCTGCGCATCTAACCGTGCAATCAACACGTTACAACAACAATCCATACATTATAATGTCCTTAACATAACAAGTAGTACTTCACTGAGATAAGAAAACAATCAATATACAACATGACATCATTAATTCAAGATAAGAAAGTACATCTTAGATAATGAAATAGTGTCAGTGATTACAACCATTAGACTGTTGATACATTTAGAAAAGCAACAATGATATGTATAGTCTTAATGCATTGCCTTAACCTAATTGCATAAGAGATTGTAGTATCGGTTGTTATATGAAATTCATATTATCTTATTCTAGCTTTCTGTGGATAGGCCAATTTATTCATTCTACTTGAGTCACGTTTTGGCATTGTTACTTATTCACTTATCAACTCGGACTGTTTCTTTATATGAGCATGTGTGTGTGTGTGTGTTGTGTATGCATACAACTTATCCTATTCATCACATGTCTCTAACTTATTTTTATCTCATTATAAATATTGATTACCGTTTGATGAAATCAAGTTGATTCACTTTAATCCGCTTCTCTTTTCCCTTTTTTGTTTCATTTCCCTGATTCTTCCCTGTTCAAATTAATGAGTTCATGAAATATACCTATTCAAAAATCAAGATGTTATTCAAGAAACCTGAATACATTTGTTTATACAGAAGCTTAACATAGCAACCGACACTATAAGAAAATCAATTTTAAGCTATTCATTGATGAGATGAATGAGCATATACTCACTAGTGACTGGCTTCAAGAGGTATTCCTGCACTACTAGTCAGAAGCAATGACCAGTGGAGTCAAACCGGGTCTCTTGTCAGATAGTAACTCATTGAAGACAATGGTGGATGTGTCGTTTAATTTCGTACATTAGTTGAAGTTAGCACATCAACATGGTTGGATGCCAACCATTTCAGTGGTCTATAGGTTAAGCGTTCACATGCGAGACCAATAGATCTTAGGTTGGAATCTCACGAGTCGGGATCATGGATACGCACTGGTGAGAAGTCCCACAATAGGACGAAACTCACATCCTCTGTTCCACTGCTAGCCACTATCATCCATCTTTGATTAAATTGCTTGTAACTTAAGGCAATATATTAAGGCGACGCATACAAGAAGCACATATACCAATAAGAGACTTGTGAATTGCAATCTTAAACATCAGTGAGAAGATTCAAACAAACAACACAAAGAGAACCGATTGATTATTGGTGTAAAATTACAAAGTTCTTTGGTCATTTATGAAAACCATACATTGAATACTACATTCGCTAATCTTACATCAGTTATCCTTTACCATCCTTCATAATTTGTTCAATTCACAATTCCTTTCTGTTTTCTATAGTCCAATCTTCTCAACGTTATGTTGACCACGTATTCAACTTATAATTAGTGTTACATACTACTTATGTCGACAGACTTAAGTGGAATACATCACAACAGTACTGTTAAAAGTATACAATAATATATTTGTTCATCTGTTCATATTATTCAGTGTTATTATTTCCTTAATAAAATGCACAGTTGTCATGTACTTCTCAGATGACCTAGACCTCCTATCCCATACACACGAACAGATGCAGATAAAGACAGCTCGTGTACCATCAGCCTTTGCATCAGTAGGCCTCAACATACATAAAGGGAAAACCAAGGTCCTCAAATACAACACGAAGAAAACCAACCGTAACACACTTGATGGCGGAACTCTGGAAGATGTGGAATCCTTCGCGTGCCTGGGAAGCATCCTCGTTGAACAAAGAGGATCAGATACAGACGTAAACGCGAGGGTTGGTAAAGCAAGGGCCGCATTCGTACAATTGAAGAACTTATGTGACTCAAGACAACTGGCAAGCAATATCAAAGTCAGAATCTTCAATACCAACGTCAAGACACTTCTACTATACGTAGCTGAAACTTCTGAGAACTAATACAACCATCAACAAAATAGCTGTCTACACTTCGCTTCTCTCTCTTTCATTCGTTTCATCCTACTCGTTTCCTCTCAAGATCAGTGAGTATACAAAATATATGTATACAAAAATCCACTATCGTATTCGACTTATTTCATCCCGCTTTTCACCAACGAGATTTAAGTCGATGAAATATATGAGGATAAACGACATGTATATTTTGACAACAATCATTCATAGTGTATAACTGCAGTCAGATATCGGGCCACTAAAGTGGTGAGCTGGCGACCGCCGGCAAATCTAACGTGGTAAACCACGTCGATGAAAAACTTTCTGCACTCCATAGTTTCAACGAACAAATTCAGAAAAGAAAGGACAATAGAGAAACAACTCAGTTTCCAATCATACGATCAAATCAAAGAGGCCACGGCATCACAAACAAACTTTCAGTTTACGATATTATCATGTTCTCTAAATAATAATGTTGTATTTCACTAAACAGTTATTGTTATTCACTTGATATTGTTTTTACTTGAATCTTCCCATTGATGTTTTAGGACTGAAATTGATCAGTCTCTTATTGGCATATGTGCATACTGTGCGTATGCCTCGATATTGCCTTAATTTACAAGCATTATAAGCAAAGATGGATAGTGGCTAGCAGTGGAATCCAGGACGCGCGTTTCGTCCTGTTTGGAACTCGTCAGCTGGATGTACCTGCATCTCAGAGTTGATGTTCACTCTGGGACTCGAACTCAGTACCGTTCGCTTCAAACGCCATCGCGTTATCCACTTAGGTACTGAGTCCTGATAGCCACTTGCTTGTGCAATGGAGTGAAGTTTAATTCACTTGATAATGTTTTCACTTGAATCTTCCCATTGATGTTTTAGGACTGAAATTGATTAGTCTCTTATTGGCATATTGTTATTTCTTTTAAGGTTCCCAACATACTGTAAATGAATTCTAAACATGATATACAGATACTGTATTGTAAATGTTCTAGATAAGCATATATGGTAATTTCTTATTTATAATGTATAGAGCCCCCAAATACCCTGGTATGGCTAAATGTGGGGAGAATCAGCTCTCCCTTGACAAATGCTCCCACATAACCACGCATATACAGCCACTGTTCAGGGAAGTCCTACTCACTGTCTTCTCGCGATGGGGCGATTCTTCACGAAATCGTGAGGATGAAAAGCGAATGGCCAGCGCTTTAACCCGGTTGGTTGAGATTGAAAAGCCCGATTCCAAACTAATGATGTATATGGGCTCTAGGATCTTGAGGGAACAACTGGCCTATGAACTTATTGTTGGTTACCGTCTACCATGGGACCGCACTTCCTAAAGTTGCTTCACTCCTTTATGGATTACACCTTTAGGTCAAAGGCTGTAGGTGTGGCTCCTTAAGAAAATCACCTCTTCAGTGTATGGGCACTCGGACAGTATTCTAGCTCTCACACAAATCCAATAACAAAGTGTGGCGCATATATATTTGGTGATTCTTTATGCCATTGTTTACGGATTTAAATAAACAAATCAATAAAAGATGCATAATGCACTTTTAGTACTCATGTGAGTTTTAATTTAGAGTTATATCATCTGTATTTCACTAGTGTTCTCCATTCATCACACCGATCATCACAGTATTAAGGCGAATCTCATGTAAATCATTATATGCTCTATAATAATAATAATTCCTATCATCGTTACTCTCTCAGAATTCGAAAGATAATAGACGTAGTGCTAGTGCTATTAGTAGTAGTAGTGGTGGTAGTACTAGTATTACCATTGCTATTATTATTATTATTATTATTATTATCAATAGAATAATGAATTAATAAGACGTTCGTTGCCATGGCAATTGACCTTGTTAACTCACATAAAAATATTTAAAAAAATTTTTTTTTTGATTTTTCATCTGTAAAAATATTTTTCCTTAAATATCCCTGTAAAATCAATAAAAACATCCTTGAATATTTAAATCAATTAAAAAAAAGAAATTAATATGCAAATATTGAATATTGAAATAAATGAATCGAATGTCAATCTCATAGAATTTGAATTATATATAATTAATATTATAATATAATAATATAATTCAATGATTGAGTGGTTCAATAGGTTAAGCGTACGCGCACGAAACTGATATATCCCTCGGTGCGCGACCGTAGATGCGTACTGCTGAGGAGTCCCATAATAGGACGAAATGGCCGTTCAGTACTTCCAGGTTTTCAACGGTGTTCTAACATTATTCGGTTCATGATCTCAATCAAAAACTTGATCATCTCCACAATCCCTACACTGATAATTCAATGAATAGTTGAATTCATGGAAAACCTAGAAGCATTGGATAGCCATTTTGTTCTATTGTGAGAATCCTCATCAGTGCGCATCTACGATTCCGCATCGAGGGATTTCATCCCATGATTTATCGATCACGCATGCGCGAAAGATTAACCTGTAGATCAATAAAGTTGACATCCATTAGTGTTGATGTTTAACTTTAACTAATCCACAAAATTACGCCATCGTCCACCTTAGTTTCCAGTGAGTTATCATATCATAACAGACCTAGATGAACTCCACTAATCACGGTTTCTTACCAGAACTCCAGGAAATACTTCTTGAAGCCAGTCACTAGTGAGCATATTATGATTATTATCAGAAGGGGGTTTTGTGGAGATTGTAGTAATTTTATAGTTGAATTCATGAGTCGATCTGAGCTGGACCATCATTAAAAATTTGGAATCATTGAATGGCCATTTAGTCTTAGTATGAGACTCTTCAGTAGTTCATATTCACGATCCCGCCATTCAGTGATTCCAGGTTTTACATGGTGGTCTAGCTTGATTGTTACTTATAATTAAAAAAATCTATCAAGTGCATTAATCTTAAGTCTCAATAAATACTTTCGTTTAATAAACATATAACTTTACTTTGCTTAAATCTTCACAAAATCACTTCTGATAGTAATCAAAATATGCTCACTAGTGATTGGCTTCAAGAGGTATTCCTGCACTACTAGTCAGAAGCAATGACCAGTGGAGTCAAACCGGGTCTCTTGTCAGATAGTAACTCATTGAAGACAATGATGGATGTGTCGTTTAATTTCGTACATTAGTTGAAGTTAGCACATCAACATGGTTGGATGCCAACCATTTCAGTGGTCTATAGGTTAAGCGTTCACATGCGAGACCAATAGATCTTAGGTTGGAATCTCACGAGTCGGGATCATGGATACGCACTGGTGAGAAGTCCCACAATAGGACGAAACGGCCATCCAGTGCTTCCAGGCCTTTCATGGTTGTCTAACTTTAATTCGCTCATGATGTCAATTTTTTATGAACGTTAGATCCCCAGAACTCACTTGGGAAAGGACCTAGTTTTGTAATTTTATTTAGAAAATTTGAATTTCTTTGTTTGCGTGCCATAGGCGGTCTTGTCACCTTCATGTCGTATTTCCCACTGGGAAATATCTTAAATGCTATTGGTCCGTTGTATCTTTTAGTATGCTATTTAGTAACTCTCCCCAAGGACGGTTTTGCACTGTATATATACGTTTTGAATTATTTTTGCTGTTATCGCTTGTTTCTGGCTGTTTGCAGAATATACTTCCTTATTCCAAGCTTGGTCTTCTCCCTCTAGTTAGCGGGGCTGGGACGCATCAAATAGCTAGGTTACTGGTCTTTGGTCACCGAGTCTTGTTTCCTCGTTCGCAGATTAAGTGAACTCGTGATAGCTTCAACCCTAACACAACTACTGACATTACTATAATTTACACAAAACCCCTTCTGATGTCAATAAATTAGTTGACTATGGGAAGTTCTCTAATATCCTATTAAAGTCATAGCAATCTATTGGTGAAATTAAACATAATCTTTCAAGTAGTTACTGTGCTTGCTTGATAAAATATGATTATTCATTTAATACCTGAAGGGGATGATATATTTCTTGTTTTCATCTGATTAAAACCTTATCAACACAAATGTAATCAAATGAAATGCCATTATTCACAAAAGCGAATTGTTATCCCTTAAACGTTTTCAGACTCTCGAGTATGTCAGGTAGGATATGAATTACCTATGAGGGTCATATTGTTACGTCCTTTATTTGATTACGTAGAATACGATATATAACTAACGGCATTCGAATGTGTAGAACCATACAGTCACAAATAAGAAGACGGAAGGAGCAGGAGAAGTGATTATTGAGTAAGAATAAAAATATGTACAAAAAACAAGGTTATTGATAGTTATTAATGTTGGCTACAACATCACTGTAATTCAGATAATCTTCAAGGAGACAAGTTGTGCTATCATTCAATCTTAACATGCCGTGTTGATATCCTAGAAAGCTCTATCATGTTGTGATTGAACGGAGTCGCTTCGATATCTTCAGTGCCTCTGTAGGCCTATTATTATTATTATTCTCATTCTAACTAATGAAATTTATTAACGGATTACATTATAAAGTAAATCTGTTTCATTATTAAATAAAGGAAGAAAAACTGATTTTAGTATTAGTTGTTTGTATCTTCACATTGATGTTTAAAACTGCAATTGATTAGTCTCTTATTGGTATATATGCATACTGTGCATATTGTCTCGATATTGTCTTTAGTCACAAGGATTACAAGTAGAGATGGATGATGGTGACCAGCAATGGAATGGTGGATGTACGCTACGCCATTTGGATATACCTGCATCTCAGGGTTGATGTTTACTCAAGGACTCAATACCGTTCGCAATAGCGTTTGAAACAAACAGTACATCCAGCTGACGAGTCCCAAATAGGATGAAACGTCTGTCCTTCATTCCACTGCTAGTCACTACTATCCATCGTTGCTTCTAAAGCTTGTGACTTAAGACAATATCGAGACAGTCCGTACAGGATTCACACATGCCAACAAGAGACGGATCAATTGCTGTCCTAAATAACAATTGGAAAATTCAAGCAAAACAACACCAAGTGAATTTTATGGAAACGTAAATTTGTTAAATACAATGTGACAATTACTAATCATTTAGTTATTATTTTTAGCTTCCCAAACTTATCTACGATTTGCATCTATTTTGTAGGCGATGTTTCTATGAGCTGACTGTAAAAATCTCGGCAGATTAGAAAAGTCTAAATTCAGTTTGGAACAAAATCATATATCGATTCCTGTATTTGATTGAGATCATGAATTGATTGATGTTAGACCATCGTTGGAAACGAGGAAGTACTGGACAGTCGTTTCGTTATTTTATGGGACTCCTCAGTAGTGCACATCCACGATCTCACCGGTAGGATTCGAACCCAGGAACTTCGGTGTCGCTTATGAACGGTTAACTTCTAATCGATTTAAGTAGACCAACTTATACTTATTTTCACATATTGTAAGACCTAATGAAATTTAAGATGAATGAATAATCATTATTAACGATAATAACTGAAGAGTTAAATGAATGAGACCTAAGTTTATAAATAATCATTTAATCCACTAAGATTATCGATTCATTCTTGTATTAAGTGTATACGACTATTGAATACCTCAGGTTGTCTAGTTTATGTTATCATATATAACTTCTTTCTTTAATGGATTACATCGATGATACTCATATTTTCACAATAACTTTTGTTGTTATCTGAAATTTAAATATTTAACATTCAACAAAAGGATGAATAACAACTGGAAGGAACTAGAAAGGATTGCCTAGGACAAGGTTGGATGGAGAATGCTGGTGAGCGGCCTATGCTCCTTCACGAGGAGTAACAGGTGTAATTTAAGTAAGTACTAGTCGAGTACAACATATAATCAAGTAATTTAACAATTGGATAATGTGCATCCCCTCATTTTTTTTTTATTGATTCAAGATGTAATATGACAATCTCTAAGAATGAATATGTTATTCTTTTTTCACTGGAATACCATGGGATTATTAAACTGAGTGGTTAATTGTGAGACTATCATTTATGGACGACCTTTGATCGACACTAAAGTGATTTCGATAGTATCTACCTACTTACTAGAGTTAAATGAGGGTTATAAAGTAATTTGAACAATAAAGATTACGATTTACAGTTAATGGTTAAGATTAGGAATTAGATTTAGCGTTTTCATCATGAACTGATATCAGCTATAATGCCCAAAACTCTATTTAACCAAATAGGTGAATGAATTTCGCGCCAAAATCATATGACCTGTTATCTTAAATCCGATTGGTTCACTGATAAATTATAGTCTCGTCATCAACCATCAAGAACATCGACGTTGTGTACATATTATAATTACTATATTCTCATTGAATAATAAACCTACTCTGGTAGTCTGAAACCAAAACAGGAGACTCATTCTCAATGCTTATCACATTGATAAGTTACTTTCACATTACAAAAAATAAAATAAATTGCGGAGCTGGAGGGGTTGTCGACAGTTGCTTACTAATGTTAAGTGAATGTCAATTCTGTCATTAATCAATCAAATGACTTTAACTAATACATTCTGAATGTAATAGGTCTTCATCGAAGTTTGTCAGACAAACATTTTTTCAGCTTAGGGGTTGTGGAGATTGTTAAGTTTTTTGTTATTGAGATCATGAACCAATTGGTGTTAGGCCACCTTTGTAAACATGAAAGCACTGGACGATCGTTTCGTCCTATTGTGGGACTCGTCAGCAGTGCGGATCCACAACCCCACTCGCGGGATTCGAACCTAGGGCGTTCAGTCTCGCGCGCGATCGCTTAACCTACTGGACCACTGAACCGCCATCCAATGGTGTTAATTTCCAACCTCAACCAATCCACGAAGTTGCGCGATCATCTTCCATTGTACTGAGGTAGACACCTGTTTCTACCCGACATGGATTAGCTCCACTTATCACGGCTTCTTTTTGATAAGAAACATCATATCAATATGGATTCATTAGCTTTACTACGTTTGATATGAATTTATGATCATATAATAAATCAGATCAAATCAATTAATGATCTTATGATTTCCATGTTATTCAACATCAAGCCCTAAATATTCTGATTCCAGTAGTCATTAAGGTCGTAGATACAGTCTGCTTAAAAGTCCCATACTTGAACAAGACAGTTGTCTAGTACTCTCTTATATTCATTAGTTGACTAACATAAGTAAGGGATAAAAACAAACTGTGGAATATAACAACCTTCACAAATTCATCACTGTCATGAATATTAGAATTTTGCTCAAATGATACTACTGACTTTTAAGTTAGATAATTCAAAATCGGTTTTATTGATTGTTTATTGATGTAGTGATTCTTCAATGTTTGGGAAAGAAAAAATGTTCTAAACTATTGTCTTCTTCCTGTCACTCTATCTCTCTGTTACTACTTTCTTCCTTAGTTACATGTGAATTAGTAATATTGTTTAATGTTGTCATGTGTTAATTAACTAGTCTATCTAGTTTGTATAGTATTACAAGAATCTATTTCCAAATGTTTGTATATGTATTATGAATAAATAATATATTGATTGTATCGAAGGGAAATCACAGAGGAGAGACTGGACAATAATGATCAAATATGATGAAATATATATACTGTGTAATCGTTGAATACAATTAACTGTCAGTCAATCAGTCAGTCATTCAGCTACAACATAGAACTAGGCGCATATATCCATCGGTCCAAGTTGCTATACCGCATCAGCACAACAAGATGAGCATCGAATTTATAGAAGTAGTTACTTCGATGATGGTAATATATGAAAGAAAGATTGCATATAAGGATAGAGTACAGGAAGAAAGAATTAATTTGTAGAAAGAAAGTTTAAGGGAAGACAGAGAGTGTATACACCGACACCATTGTGATCGATTCTGAGCCATTTCACCAAGAGTCTCCAACCATTGGTTAAGATGGTAAGCCGGACTCCAACCAAGTAGTCTGCATCTACCAACATAACTCAGACTAGAAGTAAGTGACCTTATGGACTGATGTCACGTTTTGGTTTAGCCACCCCTAACTTTCTTCCAACCATCCCCAACACTAGTAAGCATTGTGCGTCGTGGTAATCAACGTTCAGGTATACGTAACATGTAACCCAACCATTTCAGTTGATGAAGATTTACAATCTTATTAACTGATTAACATATCTATTTTATGGATCATGAAACAGTAGGTTTTTCTTTTCTTTTCAAACGACCTTAATATCTACATTGATCCGAATCAAGAGTGATTTAAACAAATCAGAGTAAGGAAACAAGAAAAACGATGGGTCAATACTATTAATTAAATTAGAATATTCTAATTACATTGTTCTATGTTAATTCCATACGATTAAAAGTTGTTCATGTGCCAGTTAATGAGATATTATTAAAAACAGAGAATGTATTCTAATGAAATAAAGGTTAGAAGAGATTAAGGACAATAAGATTATAGATTAAAATATATTACTTTACTAACGAACTAATCAGATTTAAGATTCAAAAGAACACTTTTCGATACTGTCTTTAGTTATAAGGATTATAAGTAAAGATGGGTAATATTAGCTAATAGTGGAATGGCGGATACGTGTTTCGTCCTATTTGAGACATGTCAGTTAGAGGTACCTGTCATATCTCAGAGTTGATTCTCGTTTTGAAACTCGAACCTCAAACACCATCACGTTAACTAGTTAGCTACTGAGTCCTGATAGCCACATGCTTGTGCAATGGGGTTAAGTTTAAATTCATTCAGTATTGTTTAATTTGAATAGTTCCATTGATTTTTCGGATGGCAATTGACCTGTCTTTTATTGGCATATGTGCCTCCTATGCGTATATGTGCCTCGACATTGCTTTTAATCAAAAGGATTATAAGTAACGATGCACCTGCATTTCTGAGTTGATGTTCACTTCATCTATATTCACCATTTATCTTTGCTTGGGATGCTAGTGAATTAAGAAAATATTGAGGCCATACACATTGAAAGCGTATATGCCAATAAAAGACCGATCAATTTCAGTCCAAAAAATCAATGTTAATATTCAAGTACTACAATACCAAATGAAATTAAAGTTCACCCCATTGCACAAGCAAGTCGTTATCGGGACTCAGTAGCTAACTAGATAACATGATGGTGTTTGAAGCGAACGGTACGAGGTCCAAGTCTCGGAATGAACATTAATTCTGAGATTCAGGTACATTCAACTGATAAGTTCCAAATAGGACGAAACACGTATCTGTCATTTCACTACTAGCTAATACCATCCATCTTAACTTATAATCTATGTGATTGAAGACATTATCTATGCAATCTCATAAGATGCACATATAAAAATATGAAACTGATCAATTGTAGTCTTAAACATCAATGAAAAGATTCAAACAAACAACATTAAGTGAATTTAAAACTTCACCCTATTGCACAAGCAAGTAGCTATCAGGACTCAGCAGCTAAGTAGATAACGTGATGGAGTTTGAAGCGAACGGTATTGTGTTCGAATCTTAGAGTAAAAATCAACTCTGTGATATGCGTAGATCCAACTGATGAGTCTCAAATAAGATGAAATAGACTTCAATTGACAACATTTACAATTGATAAACATGCAAAGTCTATAAGTTTGCCATAGAAAGAAGTGATACAATTTCTATCGTTCAAATGAATCTAATAACTAACTTTCTATTCTAGTCTTAACTCCATACATTTTTTGGGTAAATCCAGTAAATTAATCAATTATTATCGTTTGTATTCCGATTGGATGAAAAATTGTAACGAGGCTATAATTTATAGACGTACCAATCAGATGTAAGATATTGGATTGAGATCATGAACCGATTGATGTTAGACCACCTTTGGAAACCTAGAAGCACTGGACGACCGTCTCGTCCTATTGTGTGACTCCTGACCAGTGCGCGTCCACGATCCCACCAGCGGGATCTGAACCCAGGGCCTTCGGTTTTGCTCGCGTATGCTTAACCTACTGGACCACTGAGACGGCATCCATTGTACTGAGGTTGACACCTGTTTCTACGCGACATGGATTAGCTCCACTGATCACGGCTTCTCACTAGAACTCCGAGAATTCCCTCACGAAGCTAGTCATTAGTGAGCACATGTTGATTACTAGTATAGGTATAGATATAAGATAGTAGATCTTGGATTTCAGCATGAAACTCAATCATCCACTTGACTAAAAAAAGTTTCAGAATCTTAACTCAGATCAGTTCGAGACAATTGAAGCTAGACCACCACCATGGAAAACCTGAAAGCATTGGATGGTCATTTTGTCCTATTGTGAGACTTTTCAGCAATGTCAATTCACGATCCCAACCTTTGAGATTCATTACCCTATTCTGTAAAGATTTAAAATGCTGTAAAATTGACAAATACATAGAACATCTAAAAATGTTGTATAGATACATTAAAGTTCATTGAACTTTTGCTATAATTTAATTAAAGACTCAAAGTTTTAAATATTATTCCTGAAAATTGTTTACTTCCGGTTGTAGAGTATAGATTAGATTGATTTTTATCAAAGAGCTATTATAATTATTATTTGAATAGTTGAATTCATGAGTCAATTGAAGCAAGATCACTAAAGAAAACCTAAAAGTACTAGATGATTGTTTCATCCTAGTATAAAACTTCTTCAGCAGTGCTTATCCACGATCTTGCTTCACGAAATCCGAACTCGGGATCTATCGATCTTGGTCTCGCATATGAACGCTTAACTTCTAGACTACTGAGCCGGTCGGCTTCTAACGATGTTCATGTTTAACTTCAATCAGGTTTTTCACGATGGCTAAGCTTCAATTGGCTCAGGAATTCAATTATTACAATCACCACAAAACCCCTCTCTGATTATTAGTTTTTTTTAGTTTTTTTGTCAGTCATTAATAATGATGCTTTTGAATACTGTAATAAAACAGTTGAGTGTCTTGTGTCTTCAGCGATATTTCTTCTCAACAGTTTAATGGGTGATGTTCTAAACACATGAAATGGTTTTTTAAAAATAATCAAAGATAATTCCATGACATTCATATTGATTTAATACCCCCAAATGCCCTGGAACGGCCAAGAATGCTCTCACATGGCCACGTGCATACAACTGCTGCCAGGGACGTCCTACTCACTATCTTCTCACGACATTACTGTTATTTACGGAATTGATAAGACGAAAACTGAATATCCAGCGCTTTAACAGGGTTAGTGGATATGGAGGATCTACCTAGGGCAGTTGGAATACCTTGATTCCAAACCAATGATGTACATGGGCTCCAGGATCCTGGAGGAACAAATGGTGTATAAACAATTTGTTGGTCACCGGCTACCATGGGACTACATCTCCCGACGTTGCTCCAATGTCTTATCGATCAGACCTTTAGATCGAAGGTTCCGAGTGTATCCCCCTAAGAAAACAACCTATTTCGGTTTGGGCACTCGGGCAGTATCCCAGCCCTTATATAAATCGTGTGATTTTTGTGGCACATATACATTCAGTGCCTCTTTATACCAATATTTGTGGGTTTAAATAAATATAGAATATTGATTTAATGATAAAACTCTTTACATGATTGTTATATCTAGTGCTTAGATTCTTAATATACCGCGTAAATCTTGAGCACTCGAACACTGGAATCGTCCAAGTCGCAAACGAGTAAACAAAAGACAAATGAAAGGAATGCTATTCCAAAACAGTGTCATTTATAGTACAGAACTGTCAGGTATTTATAGTTTTTAGTAAAAATTAAACCATTATTGTAGTCCTTCAGTCCACATACAAGTATTTATTAGCTTTTGTCCAATAGGGAAGTTACACGTAGGGATTCTTGAATATTCTTCCAAAAGATGATTGGATGGGATATCTTCGACTGTTTCTGAGCATTTTGGAACTTCCTTGAGTTCACCCGTGAGTCGTCCTCATCATGATTGTCAAGTATTCACTGAAATGTTTTAGATTTTCAATGTAAACAGAAACATATATCCTCTGTTTGTTTCAATAGCTCACAAGAAAGAGGTATTTCTAATTAATCTAAAAATTTTATGAAGATTGTTGAATTCTGTGATTTTCATTATATGAACCGATTTTAGGCAGACAATATCTAAAACTAATAAGCATTCATTTTTGTATAAGACTCCTGGATTCAAATTTCGCGGGCCGGGGTCTTGGATGCACATCGCTAAGGAGTCCCATACTGGGACGAAACGGCCGTCTAGTACTTTTAGGTTTTCCATGGCGGTCTAGTTCCAATTGACTCATGATTTCAACTATTAAACATTATTTTATTGCTGTTATCATTATTATCTTGATTGATAAGATGAAATTCTCCTATTATGCATTTTAAACATACAATATTTCGTTATTTTGTTATATTACTATTATACTGACCATGATTTGACACTTTACTCCAAGTCATTCTGAACTTTATTGAATGACCTTTCTAATTTGCGAATAACACAATTTTGAAGTATCTATAGATTGTAACAGAAACAAACATATTTACAAGTGATTGATCACTAGGTGGTGATCAATGTCATGTATGTAAGGGTCCTTCTTGGTACAGAATGCTGTTGATCAAGTTTTAATGTGGCCACTAGTCTAGGTGACTCAGGATTGCGTTTAATATGCTGACATAAGGTGGTGGTTGAAGGTGATCGACACGAAACTGTGAACCTAGGTTTGCAACATGATTGTTAGCATCCGATTTGTACTAAGAAGTACCTGATATACATGACATTGATCACCACCTAGTAATCAAACAATTGTAAATACATATCAGTCCTACAGGAGGTCAGTCGCGGCCTGTATAGTTAAGTGGTAACGTCCCTGACTGTGAAGCTGGGTGATATGGCGTCGAATCCACCAAAGAGCATCAGTTCCCTCAAGAGTAATACAGATACACCTTGCTGATGAGTGCAAAGTAACACGAAACATAGGCTTCCTGTTGACTACCTCCAACTATCATTTTATCTCAAGATAAGTTGTATGTTTTGGATAGTTATGTGAGAATTCGTGGAAATCTACAAGCTTTTTTATGTTCTGGGATGTGGAATAGCATTTAATATTACATCACGCTTTCATTGATTATTCTGGCTTTTGAGCAGATCATCTAATCCATTCTTTTCAAGTCCTTATGTATATACACATTTGAATATGTCAGTTATCCGTTTGTCGCTTTTATTGTTTATATGAATGAGAGTGGGATATCGATGGTCCTGGGTTTGAATCCCGTGTGCAGGATCATAGTTGCGTGCTGTTGAGAAGTAACACCTCAGGACGAAACAGCCGTCTAGAACTGAGAACTTAACACTAGGACCAAACTACCATCAAGTGTTCACAGGTTTTAATGGTGGTGTAACTAAGATCAGTTACTGAGTTAAAATATTTATTATCCGATTGTTACTATCACCTTTACGTTTTTTATTTATATAATACCGCCATACACATTATGATAAATGATTTTATTGAAAAGATAGTCCTTTTCATTGAATTCACTTTATCGTTTATACAGTAATATAAGAGACGGCCTTGATAAAGTTTGCAATTACTATAAGTTTGATCATTTACTACTCCTAATCACATGCTTTGTGTACATGAATATGACATGGCCTCTCTCTGAGACTACGGCCTGTCTCAAGCCCGGATAAAGAAGGAGGGTTGAACATGAGGTTAGAGACCCCATCCCATAGAAAAATAACTCGCTAACAAAAAGAACGCTTAATTCTATTAATCATTCGCTTATCCCATTCATTTATAAATTAAACATGTGTACGTTTTGGAAAGTATTCGTTGTTGTATTCCACTTTGTATGTTACATACAAAATTACGTTTAGTAAACATTTTACTCATTAATACAATTCCGTAGGTATATGGAAAGAAACTATAGGAAATCGATGCAATTTGTATTGGTTGTTTGAATCTTCTCATTAAGTTCGAGTTCCGGGATACACATCAACTATGAAATACAAATGTATCTAGCTAACGAATTCGAAATACGAGTAAACGATCATCTTAGATTCCATCACTAACCACCATCCATCTTCACTTATAATGTTTGTGAATGAAGGCAATATCTATGCAATACGCACAGGATGCACATATGCCAATAACAGACTAATCAATTGCAATCGTTAAAATCAATTGGAAGATTCAAGTAAACAATACCACATGAATTTAACACATAATCCGATTTCACAATCAAGTGTCTATCAGGTCTCAGTAACTAAATTGATAATGTGATAGCATATAAAGAAGCGAACACTACTGAGTTTGAATCCCAGAGTGAATATCAAGCCTGAGATGCGGATATACTCAGCTTAGGAATCTTACATTCCATGACTAGTTACCATTCATCTTTGTGTTGTTTGTTGTTGTTTTAATGAAATCAGTTCAGTAATATTCTACAATATAATTGACAAGAAGATTCCATCAAATGAATTGATTACGTCCTAATAGAAATGGTTTATATTTAGTTGTACTCAAGTATATTTACTTATGTATACATTCTATGATAAAACTGACATTGTATATTATTAGCTCAATACAAATGGGACGAATATATTTCATAATCCCTTACTATGATTATTATTATTATTATTAATATTATTATTATTATTAGTCTTGACAGTAAAGCAATTCTCCTGGTAATAATCGTACTATTCTTTCAAGGGCATTTACTTGAGATCACTGGATGTATTTCATTTTCTTATTTACCACCCCCCCCTACATGCACCTCCACGCCCACCACCACCACCACCACCAACAACAACAACAACAACACCCCTTCACATTGTAGTAAAATATACACTTGAATATAAATAATAATAAATTGATGGTGGTAGGGTGATCTATTTCTTTATTCTATTCCATTGGTACCTCAAATTTATATCTGTGTTCTATATAATAATAATAATAATAATAATAATAATAATAATAATAATCAGAATCAGAATTATACCTTTAGGCTATGAATCAATCAATATTTCTATTTAATTACATAATTATTATCCATCTTGATTAAAGTTTTGTTTGTTTGTTTGTTTATTTGTTTGCTTTCCTTCTCTCTCTCTTGTACAATTCTGATAATTATGTAAGTAATAAAGTAGTAAGTGTATCCACATGGGAATCCAAAAAAAAAAGAGAAAAAGAAACAAACTATTTTCTCGGTAGTCCATTCAAATTAGTTCACTCATAATCCTGTTTTGATTTTTGTTTTACTGAAGAAGAAGAAGAAGAAGAAAACAACGAAAATTTCGTTCAAGGTCACAATTTTGTTGTTCCAATTCTGTTTTACTCTTTCACTCTCTTTCGGTTAAATCATGGAAAAAGAGTATGAAGATTATTTTCTTTTTGTTTTTCATGCTTATAAACGAAACGTTATAACGTAGAGTTGCTTGGAGGTTTTCTGTGGATACTATAGTGCTTTTCATAGTTGAGATCATAAGTCAATTGAAGCTAGATCAACATGGAAAACCTGGAAGCACTGGAAGGCCAGGTCTGTTCTAAGATAGTAACTCACTGAAGGCAAAGGGTGAATGTGTCGCTCAAATACGCGGATTAGTTGAAGTTAGACATTAACACTGTTCAATGCCGACTGAGTGTTCTAATGGATAATCGATCGTGCGAGAGACTGATAGCTTCTGGGTTCAGATCTCCCGATGCGATATCATGGATACTCACTCCTCAGGAGTCCCATAATAAGACCTAACGGCCGTTACGTGTATAAGCACCAAAAACAAAAAGAAAATAGTCGTCATACCGTTTTCTGCTAAATTTAACCGAAACGGAGGGAGAGATAGAGATAGAAAAAGAGAAATAAGAAATTGGAACAACAAAATTGTGACCTTGAACGAAATTTTCGTTGTTTTCTTCTTCTTCTTCTTCTTCAGTAAAACAAAAATCAAAACAGGATTATGAGTGAACTAATTTGAATGGACTACCGAGAAAATAGTTTGTTTCTTTTTCTCTTTTTTTTTGGATTCCCATGTGGATACACTTACTACTTTATTACTTACATAATTATCAGAATTGTACAAGAGAGAGAGAAGGAAAGCAAACAAACAAACAAACAAACAAACAAAACTTTAATCAAGATGGATAATAATTATGTAATTAAATAGAAATATTGATTGATTCATAGCCTAAAGGTATAATTCTGATTCTGATTCTGATTATTATTATTATTATTATTATTATTATTATATAGAACACAGATATAAATTTGAGGTACCAATGGAATAGAATAAAGAAATAGATCACCCTACCACCATCAATTTATTATTATTTATATTCAAGTGTATATTTTACTACAATATGAAGGGGTGTTGTTGTTGTTGTTGTTGGTGGTGGTGGTGGTGGTGGTGGTGGTGGTGGGCGTGGGGGTGGATGTAGGGGTGGTGGTAAATAAGAAAATGAAATTCATCCAGTGATCTCAAGTAAATGCCCTTGAAAGAATAGTACGATTATTACCAGGAGAATTGCTTTACTGTCAAGACTAATAATAATGATAATATTAATAATAATAATAATAATCATAGTAAGGGATTATGAAATATATTCGTCCCATTTGTATTGAGCTAATAATATACAATGTCAGTTTTATCATAGAATGTATACATAAGTAAATATACTTGAGTACAACTAAATATAAACCATTTCTATTAGGACGTAATCAATTCATTTGATGGAATCTTCTTGTCAATTATATTGTAGAATATTACTGAACTGATTTCATTAAAACAACAACAAACAACACAAAGATGAATGGTAACTAGTCATGGAATGTAAGATTCCTAAGCTGAGTATATCCGCATCTCAGGCTTGATATTCACTCTGGGATTCAAACTCAGTAGTGTTCGCTTCTTTATATGCTATCACATTATCAATTTAGTTACTGAGACCTGATAGACACTTGATTGTGAAATCGGATTATGTGTTAAATTCATGTGGTATTGTTTACTTGAATCTTCCAATTGATTTTAATGATTGCAATTGATTAGTCTGTTATTGGCATATGTGCATCCTGTGCGTATTGCCTCGATATTGCCTTCATTCACAAACATTATAAGTGAAGATGGATGGTGGTTAGTGATGGAATCTAAGATGATCGTTTACTCGTATTTCGAATTCGTTAGCTAGATACATTTGCATTTCATAGTTGATGTGTATCCCGGAACTCGAACTTAATGAGAAGATTCAAACAACCAATATAAATTGCATTGATTTCATATAGTTTCTTTCCATAAACTTACTGAATTGTATTAATGAGTAAAATGTTTACTAAACGTAATTTTGTATGTAACATACAAAGTGGAATACAACAACGAATACTTTCCAAAACGTACACATGTTTAATTTATAAATGAATGGAATAAGCGAATGATTAATAGAATTAAGCGTTCTTTTTGTTAGCGAGTTATTTTTCTATGGGATGGGGTCTCTAACCTCATGCTCAACCCTCCTCCTTTATCCAGGTTTGGGTCCAGGTGTAGTCACAAAAGGTATCCAGACGGATTTCCAATATAAGCTACTTTTTCTGCTTTTATGGTTGTTAACTTATTATGGAAAGATTTTTCAGTCGGAATTTTCATAGATTATACTTTTTAGTGCTTATGTTTAAGCAACCACTTGAAAACTAGAAGTCGATGATGAATAGGTGTTTGTTCCCATTTTGAAACTCCTTAGTGGTCTGTGTTCATGACATCACGAGTGAATGTTGAAATCAGGTGCTTCGATCTCGATCGTAGTGGCTTAACATCTAGATCACTGAGGCATTATTCATTTGTTTGTATGTTTAACTTTAAATAATTCCAAGTGTTGTGAAACCATATTCCAATGTAGTTGTTGGGCAACTGACTTACACTCAACATAGCTGGACCCCAGTGGTCAAGGTTTCCCACTAGAATTATGGAGTTGCCTCTCAAAGTTAGTCACTAGAGAACACATGATTCATTACCATGAGGATTTATAGGATTTATTTTAATTTCATAGATGGTATTGTGTTGCGTGCTACTTATTTTGACATAAGTAGTATATGATGTTGGTTGTGAACAGAAGGTCTGGAAGCAGAGAGACAAGACCATCGAACAGTAAAGAATGGAAACAGAATCCAATTTGTATGAAAATGCAAGAACAATGAAGTCTGAGTCATTTTGAGACAATTGATGGACAGTTTGAAAATTACGTATTTACTCTTTGATTGTTAGATTTTATTAACAGGTCCTGTAATTTTTGCCAGATACATTTGATTGTACCCACTGGTGTTCGTGTTCACTACAATTACATCTGTTACTCCCAGTAGGGAATAGACCGCCGACCAGTATTCTCCAAACCACTCTATCTTAGACGTCCCTTTGTAGTCCTATACAATTGTTGTCCATTCTTTTCATGTCTATCTCCATTTCTCGGCGTAATGTGTTCTTTGTTCTTACTCTTCTCCTTTGACCTTGCCTTGATGGTTCCAGGTGAGGATTTTCCTTGTGACACAGTCCGGTGCTTACCTCAATGTGTGTCCTATTCACTTCCAGCGCTTCTCCCTGACCTCCTCCTCCTCTGAGATCTGGTTTGTTCTCTCCCAAAGTAGGTTGTTACTGATAGTGCCTGGCCGACGGATGCGAAGTATTTTGACATTGGTTTTGGTTGACAGTTGTTTTGAGTCCTAGATGTTCTTCATTTATAGATATGCTGCTCTTGCTTTGTTGATTCGCGCCTACACATCTTCATCAGGCTCCAGGTGGAGGTGTGTCACATATATCTGTATTTTTGTTATATGTACACTGTTGTTCGGCTTCAATTTCTTTCTTATTCAATATCGAATCTGTTCTGCAACTTATTGGTGAAGAATTGTGTATGTCCCTTACAGTAATATAAAGTTTCCAACAGATCCTATTCGTTTTAAAATAATTCCAATGATTTATAATAAGAAATTATCTTAGTATGAACTCAACAGATTTCAAGTTACATCATTGAAGCCAGGTTAGTTCCCAATACTTACTTATGTCATCGGTACAGTTAGTTAAAACTATAGAGAGAAATGCTAAAGTAATGGATACAGTCTTATCAATGATAGTGAAGTAATATTAGGCAGTGAGAGAATGATTCAAGAAGAAAGAGCGAATAGTATATGAGTCCAATATCTGATAGTTAGGCCAAGGCAGTGAACACATTTACATCATTATGACTGATGATGAACCATGTCACCCAACATCTCTGATCATCGGTTACGATACTTCATGAATTAATAGTCTGAATTTATCGACATTTAATGACTTTATGGATTAATGCCACTTTTTGATTTTGCCCTACCTAGTTTTTTTCTTAACTAATATTCAACCAGCAGACATCAGGTGTCGAGATTGGCGGTTGTTGTGTTTAAATAATGATCAGTATACTTACAAAATCCTATGAAGTTTAAAGCCAAATATCGACCTCTACAATAAGTAGGTTGAAAAACGTATATAGGATGTTATATATATGAAATTCATTAGATAGTAAGGACTATAAGAAGTAATATTGTGGTGTGTGCTACTGATATCGACAGATATAAGTAGTATGTATCATCAGTCGAAAATGAAATGCCCGGCAGTAGAAGGTTAAGTTGAAAGAAAAGTAAATGAGATATTAGAATGATTGCTGCGGAAACGAAAGAACAATGAAGTCTAAGACAATTGATGAATATTTTGGAAATGAAGAATTTATTTTATAGTTCTCAGATTTTATTAATACATTCTATAATTTTGTATTCGAATACATCTGGGTGTTCTTGATTACTACAACATGATTTGATTATCTTATTTATGTGATCTCAAATTCTGTTAAAGATTAGTCAGTCAGTCATTCGGCTACAACGTAGGACCAGGCACATACATGCATCGGTCAAGGTTGCCATACCGCATTAACCCAAGATGAGCATCGAATTCATAGAAGCAGTTACTTCAATGATGGTAATATATAAAAGAAAGATTGCATATAAGGATATAGTACAAGAGGAAAGAATAAGTTTGTGGAAAGCAAGATATGAAGCGATTTTAATCTCTTAGTTTAAAGGAAGACACAGAGTGCATACACCGACACCATTGTAATCGACTCTGAGCCATGTCACACACAGTATAAAACCATTGGTTACGATGGCCACACGGACCCCAACCAAGTAGTCTGCATCTACCAACATGGCTCAAACTAGAATTAAGTGACCTTATGGACTGATGCCACGTTTTGGTTTCTTCCAAAAATCTCCAACACTAGTTGGCATTGCGCTTCATGATAATCGGTGTTTAGGCATACGCAACACGTGACCTAACCATTTCAGTCGTTGAAGATTCACCAACTGATTTACCATTATTCCTTAATACCCTGCGTCGAACCTCACTATTACTTACCCGATGATTCTAGCAGACAAGAGCAATATTTCTAAGGCATCTGTTGTCAAACACCAGTATCTATAATCAGATTAGCTAATTTTGAAAGTTAAGATGAGGATAATGTTTTTCCTTCTTTTTTTTAATTAGAGAAGTTTATTCCAGCAAAACCAATCAGATTTAAAGATTACGAGTCTTGGATTTTGACATTGAACTAATGAAACATTTTGAGAATTAGTTCAAATTACAAGTTAACAAAATATATTCAGTTTATATTATTCAAACTAATGGATTCAGTGACAAATAAAAAAGAAATTGGATGAAATAGACTGTAATAAATGTGATTGAAATACAATATCGGATCATTTGGTCACATTTTTCATTTATATTCACACTAAAATTAAATTCATGAGTCGATTAAAGCTCGATCATCATGGAAAACCTAGAAGCATTGGACGGCAAGATCGTGGATGCTCACTGCTGAGAAGTTCCATACTAAGAAGAAACGGCCATCCAATCAATCTAAGTTTTTAATGATGGTCCTGTTTAGATCGACTCATGAATTCAACTTTTAAATTAATAAAATCGTCACGAAATCCCCCTTCTGATAATAATCATCATGTGCCCACTTGTGACTGTCTTCAAGAAGTATTCTCTGCAGTTCTAGTAAGAAACTGTGACTAGTGGAGTTCAACTAGGAGGTCTGTTGTGATATAGTAACTCACTGAAGACAATAATATATTCACATTAATCAATGATCAAACGTTACAATACACTCCTATAATAATACATTTAAGTTAGTTGATAATCTTCAAATACTAATAAAAACTAAATCTATGAACCAATAAAAAGGAGTATAATCAAATCTAAGGTTTGTGAAATGACCAATCACATTATTTGTGCAAATATTAGATAGTATAATTAAACAAAAATAACCAATCAGATTGTGTGTGCGTCAATAAAAAAATGTTGTTCGGATAGATAGGTAGTCTATAGTACTTCTCATACTACTCGAATCTAACCTTTTAGTTTTATATTTTCACGAAGAACCATTGTCAACTAATGAATTATTAGCAATGAATTCATTCAGTAACTTACTGGTTCATGTTAGTTATTTGTGTATTATTCATCGTAATATATATACTAGGCAGAATTACAATAAGGAAGTGAATATGAATACATACATAAATATAATGTTGAAATTAACCTAGCTCCGAAATGCTCTGGTTCAACCGAGGTTGAGGAAAGTTAGCTCTCTACTGTCAGAGAAGTCATACTCACTGCCTTCTCACAACATTACTGTTGTTTACGGAATTAGGAGGAGGAAAAGTGAATGTCCGGAGCTTCAAACGGGTTGGTGGATATAGATGATCCACTTAAGGGAATTCGAAAGGATCATCAAGAAACAAATGACGTATGAACCAATTATTGGTCACCGGCTACCATAGGACTGCATCTTCTTACGTTATTCCACTGGTTTGGAGATCAGACCCTTATGTCAAAGGCTCCAAGTGTTAAACTTCTTAAGAAAACAACCTGCCCACACAAGTGACTTGTGTGGCACATTATTTAAATAAATCAATAGATAACCTAGTAACATAGGACAACATTGTCTTTAACATGAAAGATTATACTATTTTATCAAACAATTTCAAAATGTACAGTTACTTACCAATTTCTTCAAAAGATTTTTATTTCTTTCAATGATGTAATATTTTTATCCAAAGAATTCACAAGCAACAACGAAAACTACTACAAAAGATGATTGTTAACTGCACACACACATATATAAACAAACAAAAATAAATAAACAAATAATCGATATGTTTATGTTTATTTCCACGCGCACACACACACACACACACACACAAATTGATCGCCAATAATGAATAATCAACGAAAAGTAATGTTCATTAATCAATTTTTTTGTTTGGTTGGTTACAGGATTATAATGTTTTATTAAATATGTAATGAAATGTTAAATGAACTTTTGTAAGTTTAATGTAGTCTGTATAGTTATATTATTGAATGATGAGTATAGTATAGTACGGTTAATATGGTATAGTATGGTGTAGTACAGTGTGGTATAGTACAGTATGGTATGGTTAGTATAGTATAGTATAGTATGGTATAGTATAGTGTAGTATCTAAACCTTGTTGACAAACTGACAAAAGAAATAAATAAATAAAATCACATATATATTAGTAAAACATAATTTCATCTTCTATACTGACCCACTCTATGAATTGAATCAGTCACCAAAAAAAAAAGATTTCTTTTTCCTTATTTTCTTTTGATTAAGAATTAGATTTAACCAACTGGATTTAGTTAATTTTAATATCATTCACATAGAATATTATTGGTCTTATATAAGCATATCTAATATAAAATTTAGACATATATATGTATATACTTATGCACATTATTTGTATCTGTGCTCATTCAACTGTAATACACCCCTCCTCCAGCTAATCGTTGGGAAACGCAGATAATATAATAACAGTAATGATAAAAATTATTATTATTACACATAGTATGGATATTGAGTAAGTGATAGACTGTATTATTCGCTAAGGGTTAGTTTATGTCGGTTAGACCATGAGTGAGTACAAACACATATACACCATATATTTAGTTCCCTATATGTTTGATATATATATATATATCCGCCTAAGTGTGTTACTATGACATCATGATATACATATGATTTCAATATTTATGTCTTAATAATCTATAAATTGACTATACAAGATGAACATCTTAATGAATGATTGTTTTTCTTCCTTTATTCATCTTGAATAAAGTTTGATTTTATTCGAGATGAATACTACTACTAACATTATTAGTAGTACTAGTCTTCTGTTTATTCAACTAAAGAAGTAGAATAGTTTACATTGAATGAGAACAACATACATACAATATACAACAAACAAATATACAAAACATAGAGTAGGGATAACTTATGTATATAGGTGATTGTATGTTGTTGTTTTGTTTTTGTAATAAAAAATTATATTAGTTATGAAATAGACAGATAAAACATTGGAAATGAAAATAAAAACAAATTATGTAATCATTTCAATGACTAACATGAATAGAATAACAGCATAAAAACAATAATAAGATTTACAATTGATTGATCACTAGGTGGGAATCAATTTTATGTATTTCAGGTCCTTCTTAGTGTAGATTGAGTACTATCGAACACATTTTGTAATGTAGTCAGCAGTCTAAGTGACTCGAGGTTGTATGTACTATGTTGAGATCAGATGGTGGTTAGAGATATTTAACAGGAAACACTGGACCTACGTTTTGTGCTGCTTGACACTCGACAGCAAAGTGTACCTGTAATCTTGAGAGAACTGGTGCTCTCTGATGGATTCGATCCCGTGTCACCTAGCTTCACAGTCAGAGATATTATCACTGATCTATCCAGGCCACTACTGATCTCTTATAGGACTGGGATGTATCTACAATTAAATTGATCACTAGATGGTGATCAGTGTCATGTATGTCAGGTCCTTCTTAGTACAGATCGAATGCTATCGAACAAGTTGCAATGTGGTAATCAGTCTAAGTGATTGGATATTGCGTGAACTATGTTGAGATAAGATGATGGTTGGAAGTATTCAACAGGTTTACTAATAATATCATCTGCGTTAATTTCGATTTGGACGATTTCACTTGATTAATTCTGGGGAAATGTTGATTTTTGTGCAACAAAACCTTAGAATCGACATAGATGTACTTACATTTGGATGTAAAATAAGCGATTGATTATCACCATCCTGGAATGTAGATGTAATACAAAGTTGACAAAAAATGAAACTGTATTTTATGTGTAAAGATCGGTGGTAGCTAGCAGTGGAATTCAGGATACTTGTTTCATCCTATTTAGGACTCTTCAACTGGATCAACATGCATCCCAGAATTGATGTTCACTCCGGCACTTAAGGTAATATCAAGGTAATTCGAACAAGATGCACATATTGCCAATAACAAACTGATCAATTTCATTCCTAAACATCAGTGAGGAGATACAAACAAACAATTAAAAATGTATTTTATGGTTTAAATTAAGAACTGACTATACTTAGATAATTATTGAAGACTGGGAAACACTGAATAACTCTCTAGTCCTAGGGGGAGCACATGATTGTGAAGTCTAAAACTAAGATCAAAAGACTGTCTAGAGCTTATTACTTTTTAATGGTTGTCTAATTTAAAGCCAATTCGTAATATTGAACCTTTAAATTTGTAGGTGGTATAGAATGTCTCATGGATAAAGCGATTCAGGAGCGTTCCTGAAAGTGGTATCGACTAAATAGCTTTCGAAAATTAGTAGATATGCGGACAATATTTTCAATCTAATCTAAACCAGTTCAACACCGTTTACGAAAAAGTCAAAATGGAAAGGGCTGAAAATCTTTTTTATCTCATGATGATTTCAGACTAACGAGACGGGTATAATAAGCTAATTTTGATCTCAATCAAAAACTTAATAATTACAACATGCCCACTAGTGACTAGCTTCGTGAGGGAATTCTCTATTCTATTGAGAAGCCGTGACCAGTGGAGCTAATCCATATCAAGTAGAGACAGGTATCTACCTCAGTACAATGAAAGATGATCGCGCAATTTCGTGGATTAGTTGAGATTAAACATTAACACCATTGGATGCCGGATCAGTGGTTTAGAGGTTAAGCGATCGCGCGCGAGACTGATAGATCCTGGGTTCGAATCCCGCGGGACGAGATCGTGGACGCCCACTGGTCAAAAGTCTCACAATAGGACGAAACGGTCGTCCAGTGCTTCCAGGTTTTAAATGGTGGTCTAACATCGATCGGTTCGTGATCTCAAGCAAAAACTTAGTAATCTCCACATCCCTATACTGATGATTTTGAATGGTAATAATAATAACGAAAATCATGATAATAAATGGTTTCATTTAAATTCGTAACGGTTTAAATTATTTTAAATGAGTAGTTGCCTAGACTTAGTCGCAAAATGGATTAAGGATTGAAGTGAAAATTACAGAGTTCAAGTCCTGAAATGAACATCAACTACGATGAAGATACATCTAGGTTTGTCCCAAATATAATAGAACATACATCCTGGATTCAATTATTTGAAATTTCTATCTCCTTCAGATAAAGATTTTTATTTGATTGTATATTCAAAAGACAGAACAGTTGACACAAAGAAACCGAAATCCCACAAATGAACATGTCACTACTTAATATAAAATTACCAACTAAAAGTGTAATGAATGACAAAACAAGTGGAGACTATCAAACATTTCTGAACACAAAATTACAGGATCTCTTAGTCAACTCTAAGAACCATACAGTAAATACTTCATCTGAAACATGTCAATCAATTGTCTCAGACTTTATTGTTCCTTCATTTACACAGCAATCATTCACTGTTCTCATCCTCGTTTGTTTTTATTTTCTTAACATTCTGCCTCCAGACATTTCATATACTACTTATATCTGTTGACATCAGTAGCACATAATACAAAGGAAACCAGTGAACCACTACATTACTATAAAACTGATGAGAAAATGTTTTCCATTAGTTACAGACTAGTCAGTAATGTATCTGTAAGAAATAACAAAAGGTTACATATTACAGAAAAATACAAGTCCCCTTTAAGACTTTACATAAGTTTTATTAACTAGTTTCAACTAACGTATAACCTGAATTAACAGTGTAAGCAATGATGGATAGTGGCTAGCAGTGGAATCCAGTTTGACACGCATTTCGTCCTACTCGGGACTCGTCAGCTGGATGTACCTGCACCTCAGAGTTGATGTTCACTCTGAGACTCGAACCCAGTACCACTTAGCTACTGAGTCCTGATAGCCACTTGCTTGTGCAATGGGGTGAAGTTTAAATTCACTTGGTATTATTTAGCTTGTATCTTCCCACTGAGCTGACGAGTTTCAAATAGGACGAAACGCGCGTTCTGGATTCCACTGCTAGCCACTATCCATCATTGCTTACAAAAAGCTTGTGAATTAAGGCAATATCAAGACATACGCACAGTATTCGCAAATACCAATAACAGACTGATCAATTAAAGTCTTAAACATCAATGGAAAGATACATGTCAAATAATGCCAAGTGAATTTAAATTAACAGTGTCTCATCAACTTTCTCCAATCATTTATTATGAGATTCATGTTTCATTATGAGTATGATACCATTCATTCAATTAAAAATTTCCAACTATACTTTTTAAAGGTCATATTTACTGTTCAATTAACCTGGTATAACAATGACTTGTAATTATCAATGGCAAGGTTGGATGGACATGATAGTTTCAAATAAATTAAGTATTGGTTGGAAAGTTATTTATTTACTCTGATAAAAAAGTGGTTTATATTAAGTCACGAAACATTAGAAATACAATTTTTCCACTCATTAAGATATAATAAAATTATATTACACTAGTTGAGAACATGAATCAATTGAAGGTAGACCATCATAGGAAACCTGAAAACACTGGACGGTCGTTTCGTCCTAGTATGAAACTTTTCAGCAATACTCATCCACGATCCCGCTTCGCGAGATTCGAACCTAAGACCTATCAGTATCGTGCGTGAACCATTCGATTCCAGCTCGGTAGTCTATAGGTTAAGCTTTCGCACGCGAAAACGCAGGTCCACAGTTCAAGTCTCGCTCGCAGGATCGTGTCTAAGCATTTGTAAAGAGTCCCATACTAGAACAAAACGGACGCCCAGTGCTTCCAGGTTTTTAATGGTGGTCTAGCCTAAATCGACCCATCAATTCAATTGTTAAAATCATAACTTTAATGTATAATCACTAATTAAGTCGATTATTGTGTGCATATATTCCATTTATCATAAGCTTTCGGTTGTTGTACAACTTATTACTCTTAAGTTGTTGTCAGTCGATTATCTACAATCTCCTCTATTCACAGTCGTTTTTCGCTTGTTCGTGTATGGTTGTTATTTTTCATTTTCCGGTGTAATGCGGTTCCGGGATGACTGTATATAAACCGCTTCTGCTTGAAATAGAAATGTATTAAAGGCTGGTTGGTGACTTCAGAACTCAAGATCAAGACATAGAGGGAAGCTTTAGAATAGTAGACCAACAGGGACTTGGCTGTCAGATCAAGGTCAATAGTGCTGATGAGGCGTGTAACTGAACAAATCAGAGACAATAAGCCTCAGATTAGAAGTAGGATCCTGACTACTAACGTGATATTCGGTCTCGGAATAGACTGACAGGGCTTAAAACGGGATGGTGGATACAGACGGTCTACCTAGGTGAGTTGGATAAACCTTATTCCAAAGTAATGTTAAACATAGTCTCCATGATCTTGATAGAATAGTGTATGAGCCATATGAACCCGTTAGCGAGAGCAGTTCTGCTATATGTTAGTGATAACTGACTCCTCCTAGGATTGAGGATGCTGAGCAACCGATTGTATTTGATCACAGTTATCATTAAAGGATTGCTCTCATCTGACATTAATACTCTTTTAGTAAATCTGTGTATTGGCAGTGTATACCCAGTTATATGTCACCACGCTAAAATAGCGGCTTTGGTGGCTTGTTCGTGTGTTATGAAAGTCACTTCGAAGACTCTCACATTTAACACTGTTTAGCGATGGTGGAACTGAGTGGAGATATGTAGAGTTGGACAGTTTATGATATATGGGATAGATATAGAAAATAGTTGTAGAGAACTGATATCTATCAGTCCATCAAGACAAACTGATTAGGGTTCTGGAGGTTATGCAATTCATTAAGTCGGAATATCATCAGATACGGCTAGTAACGATTCATTTGTATATTCTTATTATACACATCATAAAACTGAGATGAGTTTCCAATATGGGTGGGTTTGAATCCCACGAGGCGAGATCGTGGATACGTACTGCTGAAGAGTCTCATACTACGACAAAACGGTCATCTAGTGCTTTCAGATTTTCCATATTGATCGGACTTTATTTAACTCATGATCTCAACTATTAAAATTATTAAAATCTTTACAAACTCTCTTCTGATAAACTGAATTTCTGATCAAATTAAATTAGATACATTGGTCTGGATTATTTTTTTTGGCAATATCGATTGAAAATGTCTAAAAAGGTTAGAAGAATCAGTAAAAGGGCTTGGTAACTAAAAGGAAGAAAAAAAATTGTTTTGTCAATATTCACTTAAATGTAATTTCCATTAAATTAACATTTAGTATATCCGGTTTATTTACTGCTTATTGGAAACTTAAAGTATCTTAATTGTAGTTTATAATGGATTGGAATAAAACTCTCTTTTGTAACTTTTCATTTAACATGACCGATACTTACTTACTTACTTACGCCTGTTACTCCTCGTGAAGGAGCATAGGCCGCTCATCAGCATACTCCATCCAACCCTATCCTGGGCAATCCTTTCCAGCTCCTACCAGTTGTTATTCATCCTTTTCATATCTGCTTCAACTATCCGACGTAATGTGTTCTTTGGACTTCCTCTTTTCCGTTTACCTTCAGGATTCCAAGTTAGCGCTTGTCTAGTGATGCAGTTTGGTGATTTCCTCAATGTAGATTCTATCCATTTCCATCGTCTTTTCCTATTTTCCTCTTTAGCTAGAAGCTGATTTGTTCTCTACCACAAAAGGCTGTTGCTGATGGTATCCGGCCAATGGATGTTGAGTATCTTGCGTAAACAACTATTTATAAATACTTGTATCTTCTTGATGATGGTTGTAATAGTTCTCCAAGTTTCAGCTCAATACAGTAGAACTGCCTAGACGTTCGTATTGAAGATTTTAACTCCGCCTGTAGCTCTTCTAGAGTTACTGGGGGCTCCACACCCGGGTAAATGAGGATAGTTGGGCATGGGGTTAGCGACTCGATCCCGTAGAAAACTAACTCGCTAAAAAAAACGCTAACCAGCATGACCGATAACTCAACTGTAATTGAATCAATAGTGTATTTTGTGAAGAGACGGTTATTTCGAATACGAAAACATCACGAAGATGATCTTATGAAGTAAATGAAATGTCAATGTAATTATTCTGAAATTCAAGTTACTACAGAAATTGAAAGTCAGTCAGTCAGTAACAACGTAGAACTTCGTAATGTACGTGCAACAGTTGGAATAGCCATACCACGTTAGTACACAAATACAATTGTCCATTCAAATCGCATAATGATAGAGGTAGTAAGAGTATAAGCAGTAATCGGAAAGATTAGAATTTGAAGAACACAAAGAGTCGATGCACCTGTGCCATTGCGAACGATTTTGAGCCATGTCATTCAAGGTCTCTAACCATCGGTTGCTATCATCTCGCGGTTACCAACCAGGTAGTCTACACCTACCAACATGGCTCAGTCCACTTGTCAGTAACTTCATGGACTTATGCCATGTTTTGGTCTGGCCGCCCATAGCTTTCATCCAACCTAATCTTACACCATAAAACATCGCGCGTCGAGGCAGTTGGTGGTTGGGTATACGAAGATAAATAGAATAACTATCTTGTATTCTATCATTTTTAATAAATTATCTAAATGATATAGGACAAAATGCCCATCCTGGATCCCATTATTAGCTACTATTCATCATTGTCAAGTGATATCAGTTCTCTAGGGAATACTAATTCATACCAACAGTATGTATTACTGATCACTGATAAGTGAACTAAGCCATTTTGGTAGGTGTAGACTACCTGGTTGGGATCCGCGAGATGATATCAACCGATGGTTAGAGACCTTGAATGACATGGTTCAAAATTGTTTGCTATGGCGCAGGTGCATACACTCTTTGTGTTCTCCCAAATTCCGATCTTCTGAATCCTTCATGTCCCTTTCTTTTTTCTCTTTCCAAATTTATTTCACTGGATTATACTCCTTGCATAACATATTCAAACCCTAATCTTTCCGATCACTGCTTATACTCTTACTACCTCTACCACTATGGAATTTGAGTAGACAACTGTGTCTCTGTACTAATGTGGTATGGCAACTCGAACTGATGTACGTACGTACAAAGTTCTACGTTGTTACTGACTGATTGATTACTGATCACTTGTAAAATCTATCATAATTATTGATTAAAACTTTGAAGTATACTCACAATGCATAAAAATAAATCAATCGACAAGGTTAATTTAAGAGTTCATTGTTTAGAATGAAATGATTATTGGAACTAGTCAACAGATTGTTAGCTCTATTCTTTTTTCTTATACTTTAAATCATAGTCTGATTTTAATGAAACGAGTATTGAAAACAAAGATCCATTGAAAAGTCAGTTCATTCTATTATGAGACTTCTCTAAGTGGATGATGCATATCAATTATCACATCAAGAATCTAACCCAACACCTTTAAGTCTTTTTTTTCTCTAAACGTTTCTCATTTAAAACTACTATGTCAGAATCCAATGATGATCATGTATAACTAATCAATTCTCTATATATTGTTATTAGTGACTACCTCATAGGCAACATGGTTGAACACCATTGGTCATTGATTCTTGTTAGAACTTAGGAAGCATCATTATTTATTGGTATAGATGTTTGCTGTTTATCGTGAGTTGATTGAAATTAGAAATGTAGGACACTACATGTCAATTCTGTGGTATAATTCGCCATGAAACTTGTAAGTCTTACTTCGGACTCCTAGGGGTGTTGTGGTGTTCATTGCCGTTAAGAAGTCACACACTAAAATGATACATCTTTCCAATATTTCTTGATTTTGACCAGTTTCCTTATCTAAATTCAATATATGATGTGAACTATAATACTGAACAATCTTCTATAAACCCTTTATACTTAGTCTATTCTCCATTTGTATTCATTCTTCACTCATGTTGATGGTTCCTAATGTATTTAAATTAATGCAACCCATTATAATAATGATAAACATTGTCATTGTGATGTTTAGACAAGATAGAGAGGATAGAAGGTTCAGGTCATCTGCGAAGTCCAAAGCGTGTAGTTGTATTTAACTTGTTCATTTTATTTCGCGCTTTCCCTCAGATGACGAAGTCTTAATAATCCAGTCAACCAACAAAAGAGATAGAAGGGACGAGAACAAACAGACTTGACTGACTCCGGTCCTCACTTGGAATGAACCTATCTTCCATGCACCACTTTACAGTGTAGTCCGTCATATGAATTCTCTATGATGTTGACGATTTTCCCAGGTACACCATGATGTTAAAGAAGGTTCATATAAGAAGTAACACCCATTAAAGTGTAAGTCAATGACAAAGAAGTGGTGGTTGTATAATATAATCAAGATTATCAAAAAATCTTCAAGTATGTTAAGTAATACTTTATCAACGGTATGGTATAATGTCAATGTAATGAAAGTTTTCATGTAGGTTACATCATTCAGTAACATAACCAAACATCGTCAAGAGCTTACGTTATGTAGGAGTTTTGGAAGTAATAACAACTAATAAACGATAAAATAAAGGTTAGAAGTAACTGTCGACTTAATTAACAAGAAGAAGAAACTAATGCTTAGCACTTACAATTTGTAGAATTCAAAGGATTGCTAAGACTGTGGAAGAATTAAGGATTGAATATGAGTCTTCCATACAATAAGGTCGGGTTGGAAATGTTGAATTGCTATAGCCTCAATTATATATAGATTCTTCATCCAAATATTTCTTTAAGCCAGTTCGTTTTTTTACTTTGTAAAGGATTTTGAACGAAGATTCACGCGATGTGGTGTGACCCAAATTGACCATGTGTTTAAGAACTATGCTATGCACATTGTCGGATTCATTCTCAGAATCAAGGAAGTTGGTGTACAGTGATGATTTTCATCCACATGATTGTTCAACAAAAAACTCAGTGTAGCGGTTTGGTCTATACTCAACCGATTCTAACGAGATCCGGCCTGTTGATCTCGAAGCTGAAAGTCTACTGAATCTTTCGTCCAGTTCAGTAATACTGTTAAAAAGTTTTCCTGGTATCTCTAATAATTAGTTCACAGATTTACCTAGATCTTTTTCCTTTGGTACCTTGATGAGGCATCATTTTTTCCAATCTGTCAGCACTTGTTCCGCTTCGCAAATCTTCTTGAATAGAACACGGAGCATGTTTACAGTTACCTCTATGTCTGACTTCAGTGCTTCAGTTGGTGTATTATCAGGCCTTACTGATTTCTTATTCTTGATTTGTCTGATGACCGTCCTAATTTCTTTGATCGTTGGTGGAGTAACATCTATAGGAAGGTCTATGTATGCTGATTCGATGTTCAGTGGATACAATGGAGGTGGTGTATTTAAGAACTCTTCAGAGTGGTCTACCTACTTGTTCTACGATTCTTGGATCTCACTGAATGGTTAGCTTCCTTTGTTCTAAACTTATCGTTCTAGTTTACAATATTTCCCTGCTAGTTTCTTTGTTGTATCATCTAGTTGATTCATATTTCCTTCTCATGCAGCTTTTTCCGCTATCACTGTTAGATCTTCCACATATTTCTACTTTCCAGCTCTAATACTCTTTCTCAGTTTCTTGTTTACTTCTGTGTATACGGTATATATGTATTTGTTTATTTCACTAAACATAATTTTTGTATTCCCCTCTCCTTGTTAGTCCATACAACAACTACTCACTTCATTTATTTGAGGTATCAATGATAACATACTTAATAGAGGAGATAACTCATGTGAAATTGATAATTCAACTTAATTAAATTATTCATTATTATTTCTTGTTTTCGAGTTTGTTTGTTTGTTTTTCAAAATAAAAAAGGAAGATAAATAAGTAAATAAACAAAGAAATGAAGAAGAACAACAACAAAACAAGACCTGTAAACAATTCATTAACATCAGATATAAGATGATGTTTGGAAATAATCAACAAGAAACCGTGGAATTAACTTACGTACTAATTGGTACTCGTCGGCAAGGAGTACCTGCATTATTCTTGAACGAACTGATACTCCATAACAGATTCGACTACGTGTCACTCAGTTTCACAGTCAGAGATGTTACCACTGATCTATCTAGGCCACTACTGATCTCTTATAGGATTGAGATGTATTTACAAGTAAATTGATCACTAGGTGGTGATTAATGTCATGTATTTAAGGTCCTTCTTACTACAGATCGAATGCTATCGATCAAGTTGCAATGTGGTCATCAGTCTAAGTGACTCGACATTGCGTGAACCATGTTGAGAAAAGATGAAGGTTGGCGGTAGTCAACAGGAAACCCTCAACCCGGGTTTCGTGCTATTTGACACTCGTCAGTAAAGTGTACTTGCATTATTCTTAAGAGAACTGATGCTCCCTGATGGATTCGATCCCAGGACATATCGATCTGTTGTGAAATAGCAACTCACTAATGACAATAGTGGATGCGTCGCTCAATTTCGTGGATTGCTTGATGTTAGACATGAACACCACTGGATGCCGGCTCAGTGGTTAAGTGATTGCACGCAAGACTGATAGACCCTGGGTTCGCACCTCGCGAGGCGAGATCGTGAACGCTCACTGCTCAGGAGTCACACAATAGGACGACACGGCCGTCCAGTGCTTCCGGATGGTGATCTGGCTTTAATTGACTCATGAATTCAACTATTAAATTCTATAGAAGCTATGGTAAATAAATGCATTCAAACAGATTGATGAATTCAGTATCTTTTGTTATAAATTTTATTGTTTCTTCTTTATACAAATTAATATATCAGGTGGTTGATGACAGAATTCAACTAGACTTCTAGACCTAATTTTTCCGCTAGTTCTGACTCATTAGTGAGGTATACACAAAATCTTAAGAAGACTGGAACTTTGTTTGTTATTTAATCCTGGGTCGTTTAAATTCATAATGTAAGACATTACAACTGAACTGTTCGAGTCCATCACTGATATCTTGTAGGGGCCTCAGTATGTCAGTTGGAAGTAGATAGGAGTTGATCAACGGTAAGATTGAGAGAGAAATCAGTGACCAAACTGATTGACAATCGTATTACTTTGTGATCCGAATGAATTCGAAAATATGGATCACTAGATTTTAACTCATTAATTATAAAGTATTTTTCTATTCAGAAGAGCGGACGATTCTGGATTTAATCTCAATCAAGGTTGCAACGTCTAAATGTAAGACAAAATTTCTATCCAACTGACATCGGCTGCAATAGACTCTTCCATTGCAGTCAGTCTATATTGCAAGATAGCTTAAGACAATTAGTTCATTAGAGTCCTGACCACTGAACTAAATTAATAGGTTTACAACTAATTGGTTTCTGTGATACTTTTGTGATAATGGCTATAACTGTTAACGACACTTCAATACTAGTGTAGTGATCGACAACTTGGATGAAGAATGCCAATTTATTGTTTGATGCGAAATCAGATAGTGATTTAGTAAAATATTAAAATTATACGTTTAATACATTCTTTGCACAGCTTCTATGCGTTGTCTTTTACATACACCACTATTCTTCTCATTCTATTGTTATTTCGATTACATTCCAACTTCCTTCTTGTTCTCTTTATTTCAATCACCTACTGACAGGCATTCTGATTCCGATTGATGCTACATACTACTTATATCTGTTAGTATAAGTAACATACACTAAACTAGGATCTCATAGATCCCTTCTTTTCTACCATGGATATACCAAGAGACATATGATGAGTATTCGTAAAAGAATTTGTCGCATAGAATCAATCTTCTCATCATTATCTCAGAACTAAAGCAATCAAATATTAAGCAGAACGAAAATCAAATAAACAAAACGTTGGGGTCCGCGTGACTACGCACTTCCCTTAAACTAAGAGATTACCATGACGTGTAATGCTAACCTGTGTTGGAGATGGTTGGAAGAAAGTTAGGGGTGGCTAAACCGAAACGTGGCATCAGTCCGTAAAGTCACTAACTTCTAGTCTGAGCCCTGTCGGTAGATGCAGACTACTTGATTGCAGTCCGCGTGACTATCGGAACCAATGGTTGGAGACTGTGTGTGAACATGGCTCAGAATCGATCACAATGGTGTCGGTGTATACACTCTCTGTCTTCCCTCAAACTAAGAGATTAAAATTGCTTCATTATCTTTCTACGAACTAGTTCTTTCTTCCTGTACTATGTCCTTATATGTAATCTTTCTTTTATATATTACCACCACTGAATTAACTACTCCCATGAATCCGGTGTTCATCTTGTTGTGTTAATGAGGTATGGCAACTTGGACCGATGCATATATGTGCCTGGTCCTACGTTGTAGTTGACTAACTGACTGAAACAAAACGTTATATGAAGTTAATAACTACGACGTAAGTTCATTGAAAGACAACAACAACAACAAAATAATGACAACTCTAAGTCAAAATATGGTCGTACAATTACCTACGTTATATACTTAACATTCAAAAAGGCTCCTTTTAATTAGTGGAGAAATGTTTTTAAATTTATAATGGAAATGTGAACCTTTACCAGGCATCTTATACATGATTTATATGAATATATCTATTGAAAGTGTATTATATTGCCTTCCTCCGAAAATTCTCTTATTCTACGGTTAAGGTATATGATCAGTGAACATAGAGATTACATCGAAGTATTTACAAATAAGTTAAAGTGACTAGTATGCACTTCATTTGTGCCTTGTCCAAGTAAACAGTTACGTATGTGAAACCAGGAAATGACAATAATTAGTGAGGAGCTTTTATGATTAATCACTTTGCATAGTCTTATCAATTATGGTTTGGTAAGCTAAAGTACCTTAAGGTAAAGGTTAAATCATTAAAATCTCACCATCAGAATTCATGTCATCAATCAGATTATTGAAAAATATGCTTTAAAGTGGACAAATATCAAATGGAAACATAATTGATTGAATTGAAATATTAGGAAATAACATTATAAGCTGAGATGACGGTGGCTAACAATGAAATCCAGGGAGCGCGTTTCATCCTCTTTGAAACACGTCAGCCGCATGTGCCTGCATAACGGAGTTGATGTTTTGTTGCATACCTAGCTAGCTCATGATTCCTACCTATATGAAAATGTTTCGACAATGGATTCATCACTTTTGGTATTACAATAAAGATTTGGTTATTATGTAAAAAAGCATATTGATTTGTTTATTATTCCTAATATTTCTTTACTCCATGCTGAACTACTTAATATTAGTGAGTAGCTCGAGTTGAATTTAGTAATTTTCACGATCCAAATACACAAGCCAAAGACCATCTGGATTTGGTAGCAATGTGGATAACTCTATTACGACTGAGGAGATTGGCATCAATTTTAAGTCCTGAAGTGCACGTTAACTCTGGTACAGATATATCTAGCTGAATATAAATAAGAACATTCGTCTAAATTTGATCGAATAGTTTTTTTGGGGGGCACCGAGCTGATATAAGATATTAAAGAGGAAGAATGTATTTGTAAATTCTCAGCGGATGAACTAGAAGTAAATTCAACGTTTTGCCTGGAAATTTGGTCCAAGATTTTCTAAGGAAATATGATCAAACATCAAAATTATCGAATATGGCCGAGGGGAGAATCAGCTCTCACTCTCGAAATTCTCTCACATAACATTGCGTACACTGCCACTGACAGGAAAGTTCTACTCACTGCCTAGATGGTGCTTACGAAATTGAAAGGATGAAAAGCGAATGTCCGGCGCTTTATTCGACTTTTTGGATATCAAGGATCCACCTAGGGGAGTTGGAAAATCCTGATTACAAATCAATGATGCACATAGGCTCCAAGATCCTGATGGAACAAACAGTATGAGCCTAGTGTTCGTCATCAGTTACCCTGGGACTACATCTCCTGACGTTGCTCCACTGCCTTGTGGATTATACCATTAGGTCGAAGGCTCAGGGTGCAGCCCTCTAAGAAAGTCACCTGTTTCAGTTTGGGCACACAAGCAGTATCACAGCCTACAACATACAAACCAAGTGACTTGTATGGTGCATATGTATTCGGTGCACCTTTATACCAATAACTATTTGTTCAAATAAGAACTAAGAACTGACGAATCCTCCAAAACGGGACGAAACACATATATCTTGAGAACTCCACTCTTAACCAAATACACAATACATCTACATAAAATCAAAGCTAGACAGAAACAATAATGACTTCTTCACACAGAATAATCAGTTTATTGAAACAAGAGAAAAATACTGACAAATGTATATACAGGCATAAGTGTTGAAGAAATCAAATGAAAATTGTTACCTTATCATCATTTGATTTTATTGGATTTCAATTTATTCACTTTTTTCATTGATTGAATTTTAGCATATTTTGTTTTAATTGGTTGGTCAAAATGAGTTATCTCTTGTTCATCACCATCATCATCATCATTGATATTTTCATTATTGAAACGATCCATTATGTCATTATCATCGAATTCATTATTGTTATTATTCAGTGTGTTTCTTGTTAAAGTAACACCCCAACCAATAGATTTAGTTAAACGTTGTTGTTCTACTGATTCTGCTTTTGCTTTTTGTTGAAGTTGATGTATTTTAGCTAAAGATTTCCATGTTTTACGTGCAGCATTAATACCAGCTTGACCGGATGTATCTAATGGGATAATAGGATAGTGTTTATTTGATATTGTTGATATTTCATTGATTTTTAACTCATCATTTGACAATGATGAACTAGAGATATTACTATGCTCATCTTCATCAGAATTAGCATAAGCTTCAATTAATTCTTCATTCATTATTGGATCTAAATCAATTAGATTATTGTCTACATTACGATGACTTTCAAGATGGGATCGAATAGTCTGAAGTGGAAAGATTTAACAATAGCGAGTGAAAAAGAAATTCACTTGCAAGCTGATTATACCAAATGAATATTGACTGATACAATAACTATTAGTTCGACAGCTTCTATGACTCATATTTACCAAATACAGATCTACGTAAAAGCTTATTTAATTGCTCATACAGTCAGTCAGCAACAACGTAGAACTTCGTACGTACACACATCAGTTCGAGTTGCCGTATCACATTATCACAGAGATACAATTGTCGATTCAAATCCCATAGTACTAGAGGTAGTAAAAGTATAAGCAGTAATCGGAAACATTAGGGTTTGAAGATATTATTCAAGGAGTATAATCCAGTGAAATAAATTTGGAAAGAGAAAAAGAAAAGGGACATGAAGGATTCAGAAGATTAGAATTTGGGAGAACACAAAGAGTGGATGAACCTGTGCCATTGCAAACGATTTTGAACCATGTCATTCAGGGTCTCTAACCATCGGTTGATATCAGCTCGCGGTTACCAACCAGGTAGTCTACACCTACCAACATGAATCAGTCCACTTGCCAGTGACTTCATGGACTTATGCCATATTTTGGTCTGGAAGCCCCTAGCTTCCTTCCAATCTACTCTACTATCGAGTCACTATTACCTTTTATTCTTGATAAGAGGATTTCAGTCGTCTGTAATCAAAACATTACCGTAGGATAAAGTCGCAGTATGAAAGAAAGTCATAAAGCACTGAACAATCATCAGTCAGTAACAATGTAGAACTTTGTACGTACGTACATCAGTACGAGTTGCCATACCACATTAGCATAGAGATGCAGTTGTCGATTCAAATCCCATAGTGGTGGAGGTAGTAAGAGTATAAGCAGTAATCGGGAAGATTAGGGTTTTGAAGACGTTATTTAAAGAGTATAATACAGTGAAATAAATTTGGGAAAAGAAAAAAAGAGACAAGGAGGAATCAGGAGATTAGAATTTGGAGAACACAAAGAGTGTATGCACCTGCGCCATTGCAAACGATTTTGAGTCATGTCATTCAGGGTCTCTAACCATCGATTGCTATCATCTCGCGGTCCCCAACCAGGTAGTCTACACCTACACCTACACGAATATCCTCTACTCTTACCGGCCATGTTTCACTACCATAAAGTAGGACGGAACGAACTGCTGTGCAGTAAACACGTCCTTTGGTTGATAGACGGATATCTCGCCTACACCATAAATGACGCAAGTTGGTAAAAGCTAGTCGAACCTTTTACCAACAATCATCATAGGGTCATTTTCACAGTGATCCAAATCAATGAATCATAGTGATGTACAAATAGTGTTCCTTTTCTACGACACAATAATCAGTAATAGAGAAATAATAGAACGTATGGAAAATACAACCTATCAGGTACTAACTCATGGAGAACAATTTAACGACTAAGCAAATTCAAAAAAAAGCAAAACGAAATTACCTTTGAAGCTCTCGACCAAGCTTGATCTGCTAGACGACGACGAGTTAACAGTCCATTCCGACCATGTAAATCCGGTAGTGGAATTGGCCAACGAGGTATTCCCGGTGAATTATTATTATTGGTATTTGATAATGGAAGATAAGGTAGTAAAGCAGCTTCTAATTCTAAAAAACTTTGAGCTACATCACGTGTTACTAGGGTTAACGCTACACCAGTTTGTCCAGCTCGTGCAGTTCTACCAACACGATGTCGATAGGTCTTTTCCGATAAAGGTACATTATAATTGATAACAAATTCAACATGAGGAATATCCAGTCCCCTGAAGAGTAAAAAAGAAATAATTCATTACTAATTGAAGATAAACAACATGTTAATTTCACATTAAGGAATGACTTTGGTTAGATAACTATTGAAGACTAAGAAGTACTGAACAGTTTAAGCGTGCAAGATTAAAGGTCCTAGGTTCGATTCGTGCGTGAGGAGTTATGGATGCGCATTGATGAAGAGTTCCATACTAGGACGAAAAAGCCGTCCAGTGGTGGTCTAGCCTAGATCGATTCATGGATTCAACTGTTAAAATTATAACTTTAATGTATAACCATTGAATAAGTCGATTACTGTGTGTATATATTCCATTTATCATAAGCTTTCGGTTGTTGTACAACTTATTACTCTTAAATTGTTGTCAGTCAATTATCTACAGTCTCCTATATTCACATCCATTTTCGGCCTGTTCATGTATTGTTATTTTTTACTCTGTGGTGTTATGTGGATCGAGTATGTCTGTATATAAACCACTTCTGTTTGAAATAGAAATGTAATACAGGCTGGTTGGTGACTTTAGAACTCAATAGCAAGACATAGAGGGAAGCTTTAGAATAGTAGACCAACAGGAACTTGGCTATCAGTTCAAGGTCAATAGTGCTGATCAGGCGCGTAGCTAAACAGTTTAGGGACAATGAGCTACAAAGTAGGGGTAGGATCCTGACTGGGCAAGTGATATTCGGTCAGGGATGTACAGGACAAGTGTTCAATCATGCGGGATTTTCAAGTTAACATACAGAAGTCACAAAGGTATTTTTCTCTTGGTCGGGTTGGAACCTGGGAGCAAGGAAGAGGGGCTTTGCATGGACTAATAAGCACAATCAAATCATCGGGTTAGGAGCGCAAACATGATTAGTTCAAGCATAATACACAAAATGATACAGAATACTGACTAATGTCTTTGCATTACATAATCTGTTGATAAGTTCTGCACATAGTGGGGCGGTGGAGAATAGAATTCATAAATGTTCAACTTTTTTTATTTTTTTCAAAAAAGTACTTGTGTGATTATTTCACTCTCACTTCCTTAGTATATCCGATAATGAGCATTTCATCGCCCAGCTGAAACTACGCCTCTGATTGGTAGAAGAAAGGTACAAGCGAATGGTGGGAGGTAAGAGGGTTTTAAATAAATTACATACCCTTTAAAAACGTATTCCCCTTTAAGACAGGCTACTTTACACTAAAGATAGTAATTACTGTACATCCACTTATAAAAAAGACGATTAATTAATAGAAAAGCACTTCGGCGAGCCTATAATTTATGGACGACCATTGAACGACACTGAAGTGATCTTCAAAAGTCCCATCTACCTACTAGGATTGGATGAGGGTTATAGAGTAGTGTAAGGAATTAGGATTAAAATCAGATGGGTTTTTGTGGAGATTGTAGTAATTTCAATGGTTAAGATCATGAGTCAGTTGAAGCTAGACCACCTCAGGGGGCGAGGTCGTGGATGCGCACTGCTGAGGAGTCCCACAATAGGACGAAACGGCCGTCCAGTGCTTCCAGGTTTTCCATGGTGGTCTAGCTTCAACTGACTCATGATCTTAACCATTGAAATTAGGATTAAGATTGAGAGTTAAAACTAAGGATTAGGAATTCGAGTTAACATTAGCTATAATCTGTTATATTTTTTTGTAATCAACATACCGACTAGCAACATCAGTTGCAACTAAAACTTCTACTTCACTTGAAATGAATTTATTTAATGATTCTTTACGTTCAATTTGTTTCATACGTCCTGTTAATGCCACACTGGAATGACCAGATTCACGAAGAAATTCTGAAACCATTATAGTTTCATGACATCTTTTACAAAATATCATGATATGATGTTTACGACTTGGTGTAGAACCTATAAAAATTAAATAAACAATTAGTAATAGTTTAAAGGATAATAATTGTGTTATATCTTGATGAGAATAATGAATGGTAACTGTAAGGATCCGTTTATGGACCAATATTATACGTATAATTGTTAGATAACTAAACTATTCATATTCATGTTCCTTTTATTATAAGTTTCCATTTGACCCATAGATTATTATTATACGATTTACCATTCTTGAGTTATGCCCAGTTTATCAATTACTATCTCCCACATTCACAGTTACATTTGGCTAGATCTTGTACAAATGTTATATTCTATTATATGGTACGGTGTGGTCTGTCTGATTGGTATATAAACCCCGTATGTTTGAAGTACATGATTCATATAACAGAGGCGGAGATTGGTGTTCTGGATTGAACAGGCTAGGCTAGGCGGAAAGCAGGACCGATAAGGACTCAAGGCTGCTTGTACGGGTTTTATACAACATTGGTCCGATCGACAATTCACTGCTCTCTAATTGGCGGTATTATCACATTATACATTAATATGACACAGGGCACAAGTTATAACAAATTGACGGAGGATCCGTCAGGGAGCAACAGTTCCTTCAAGATTACAAGTACACCTTGCTGACGAGTGCCAAGTAGCACAAAACCCGGGTCCAGGGTTTTCTGTCGACTACCTCCAACCATCATCTAATCTCACAATAGTGCACGCAGTGTCGAGCCACCTAGACTGGTGGCCACATTGCGACTTGGCCGATAGCATTCGACCTGCACTAATAAGGACTTGGCACACATGACATTGGTCACCACCCAGTGATCAATCAATTGTGATGATATTTATTAGTTTTTATGGTGAGATTTAATGGTTTAGTCAGTTTGCAATATATGACACATTCAACCACACTCTTCCCCCATTACTTATAACTGTTTCTCATAGATAGGATGGTTGAGAACAACCTTGGAAATCAATATTCAAGTTATTCACTGATGAGGTTCTCTGTTCTCTCCGTTGAGTTCACTTATATTTCCATCAAGAGCTAGTTGCTTGAGTGCATAGGTAATTATCCGTATGACCACAAAGCATTTATCCCCTTTATCCCAAACTTTTAATAATTTTGAAGGGTTTTGTGCACTAAATTATTTATTCGTATTGTGGTGTATGTTATTTATGTATACAGATATAAGTAGTAAATAGCACCAATAGTAAGTGGAATATCTGAGAGCAGAAGATTAAAAAGATTGAAAATGAAAAAAAAGAGACAATGAAACTGAAAGCAATCCAGATAACAACAAAAATGAAGGAACAATGAAGCTTGTAAGAGACAATTCGAAGATGTGAAAATGTTGTATTTGACGTATGATTTTCACATTTTACTAAGGTACCGTGTGATTGTTTATTCAACAATCAGTCAGTCAGCTACAACGTAGGACCAGGCACATATATTCATCGGTCCAAGTTACCATACCTCATTAACACAACAAGATGAACACCGGATTCATGGGAGTAGTTAATTCAGTGGTGGTAATATATAAAAGAAAGATTACATATAAGGATATAGTACAGGAAGAAAGAACTAGTTCGTAGAAAGATAATGAAGCAATTTTAATCTCTTAGTTTGAGGGAAGATAGAGAGTGTATACACCGACACCATTGTTATCGATTCTGAGCCATGTTCACACACAGTCTCCAACCATTGGTTCCGATAGTCACGCGGACTACAATCAAGTAGTCTGCATATACCAACATGGCTCAGACTAGAAGTTAGTGACTTTACGGACTGATGCCACGTTTCGGTTTGGCAGCCCTTAACTTTCTTCCAGACATTCCCGACACCGGTTAGCATTGCGCGTCATGATAATCGGAGTTCAGACATATGTAACACGTGGCCCAACCATCTCAGTTAATGAAGATCCACAACTTCATCAACTGATTTACCATCATTCCCTAATACTATGAATGAGTATCTCTAACAGCACTCATCCAATAATAAAATCAGTCTTCCCTACCTGAGTGTACATTCATTACAGTGTCACCTACAAAAATTGCTAATTAATAATTTTAAGCTTCTCTAAAAGTCATCAACAAAATAGTGTACATTCACTGATTCGAATAAGATAATCTAATGATTCAAAAGATCAATTTATTAATTTATTTGAACACTTAAATATTGGTACAAGAGGGCACCAAATATATATGCGCCACACTAAAAAATGTTTGACTGTAAATCGAAGCGACAATAAGGTTTTCAGTAAATATCATCATTTTCATTATATTTGTGGGTGGGCTGTGATACTGCCCGGGATCCCAAACCGAAGCAGGTGGTTTCCTTAGGAGGCCACACCCCGAGCCTTTGACATAAACGTCTAACCAACAAAGTAGTGGAGCATCGTGAGGAGACACAGTCGCATGGTAGCCGGTGACCAACGATTGGTTCATACTCCATTTGTTCCCGCAGGATACTGGAGCCCATGTGCACCACTGGTTTGGGATCCAGTTAAAGCGCCGGACATTCGCTTTTCGTCTTCTCAATTTCGTAAACAACACCCCTGCCAGGAGAAGACAATGAGTAAGACTTCCCTGGCACAGGCTGTATACGCGTGGCCGTGTGAAAGTATTTCGAAAGAGAGGGAGGGCCCACTCCACTCTCGGATATACCAGGGACAAAAGATCAAACGATATGATCATTGAAAGATACAACTCATTGGATCTATTTCTTTTCAGAAAGAAAAGAACTGATTAACATACACATATATATGAATATGTTACTTACTAGTAATGCCGAATTTCTCTAATACATTTGTTTGTATCACATTTTCTACAATCCAATTTAATATTGTAGGACGATCAGCCAATCGTATAGGAAGACAATAATGAGATAAACCAATAGGGAAACCAGTTTTTAAATTTTTATTTAATTTCAATGATGAATTAGAGTGTTGTATAAGATTATATTCTGTTGTACTCTGATTATCCATCATTAGATTATTATTATTATTATTAAGGGTATTATCATTCTCATTGATAAATACAGCATTTGATGATAATGCAGCACGACGTAGTTTGATAACATCTTTTGTCATTGTAGCCGAATATAAATAAATTTGTGGATGAGGATATTTGGTTGAAATTGACTGAATCTGTTTGTTATTTGACTGAATGTCTAAAAGTGTTACATACATATTAGAGTTAAGAAATATATACACAAAAAAATATGTGGTTATTTATTCGATGGTAACAAATGAATAAAGGTTATATCACAAACTTAGAAAACCACTGAAAATGAGGTAGCAACTGAATATTTGTTTCACTATTACCAATGGAGTTCAAATATGCCATGGTATGGCCGAGGGTGGGGAGAGTTCGTTCTTCTTCTCGAAATGTTCTCGAATGGACACGCGTATACAGCTGTGGTGTGTGCTACTTATATTGAAATAAGTAGTCAGTCAATGGTCTTGAGTGCTTTTAGAGGTATGAGGGTGGTTATCAGTTCCCGGTTGCCCACACCGTGGAAGGGTTCTTCTGGAGGAACCTGAAAAAGAAAATTGGGTTAGATGTGGTCTTGGTGACCTGAGAGCGTGACCGCAGTGCCCAAGTGACAATTGCTTGAGGTCGGTCACACATGACCTTTGAGTGAGTAATTTTTGTGTTAGCTCCGTACTTGTTGATACCTTACCGCCAGAGACGGATATCGGTGGGATAAGGCGAGGTGTATATTTTTAGAGTCGACCTTTTCTAACCCCACCCGTACTTGTGGGAGGGCAGCATCGCTGTCATGCTGGTTGTCTGAAGGAAACACCTTACTGCTGTCACACCTCTGTACAGTCACCAGTACGACTTCGCCTTCGGACCTTAGGTTTGTTGCTTTTAGTGTTACCGCTCTTCAACCGACCTGTCTGACATGGTAGGACCTTGAGGAACGGTTGTTCCAGCCAGTATAACTTGGTTGCTTCATCACAATAGACAAGCCCGACCACCACGTCAAGGTAGCAACAACGGTCGGGTGACATAAGTAGTATATGATGTTAGTCATGAACAAAAGGTCTGGAAGCAGAGAGACAAGACCATCCAACAGTAAAGAATGGAAACAAAGTGGAATTTGTATAAAAATGCAAGAACAATGAAGTCTGAGTCATTTTGAGAAAACTGATAGACATTTTGCAAATTAAGCATTTACTTTATGATTGTTAGGTTTTATTAACAAGTCCTGTAATTTTGTGTCAAATACATTCGATTGTCACCACCCGTGTTCTTGTTCACTACACAGCCACTGCCACGTAAGTCTTACTGCCTCACTAACGGGGCGTCGTTTACGAAATTGAGAGGACGAAAAGCGAATGTCCGGCGCTTTAACCGGGTTGGCGAACACGGAGAGTTCACCTAGGGAAGTTGGAAAACCCTGATTCCAAACTAATGGTGAACATGGGCTCCAGGATCCTGAAGGAACAAATGGCGTATGAACCAATTATTGGTGACTGGCTACCATGGAACTGCATCTCCTGACGTTCTTCCACTGCCTTGTGGATTAGACTTTTAGGTTAAAGGCTCAGGGTGTGACCCCCTAAGAAAACCACCTGCTTCGGTTTGAGCACCCGGCTAGTATCACAATCCATACACAAATCAAGTGAGTTGTGTGGCATATATTATCGGTGCCCCTTTGTACCAATATTTATGTGTTCAAATAAATAAATGAGGTTACCGAGATCACACAATAATGCGAACTGACTGAGATTAAAAATGCATATTCTTGGACAGTGACTCAGATATCTAAAAGTTACGAGCTCACGGCGAGATTCGAAGGTCCTGGACCCAATTCATGGTAGAGTCTTGGATGCGCACTGCTGGGCAGCTTCATACTAGGAAAAAATAGTTTTCTGGAACTTCCTGATTTTGGAATGCTGCTTAACTAAAATTAGTCCATGATATCAACTGCAAATTCAACAATCACTGTAAGCCCCTTATAATAACGATAACAGTGAATTAGTAGTGTCGTTCATATATATATATATATATATCATTGAGTTGTTAGAATTATACATTGTCACTCTTCCTGAAAACTGACTGAATAGAAAACAGGCGGATATTCATGAAGAACATTAATCATAACGCAAAATTAATCAATCAAGTTGGCTTGAAAAAAGCTTTTAAGGTTATCCACCATATTCTATCAAATTTACTATATAGTTTACGAGTTCATCTGTTGCACATTGCTAAAGCCATTGAAATCCATGTTCACAAACCAAACATTTACATTCAAAAGTCGTACGTACCATCACTCCCGCTACATTGGCCATCGGTATAAAAGTGAGTTGTGAGCTGAACTTTGATGAAACCCTTCAGAAATATTTAAACTATCTTCTAGCTATCGGAATAGGGGGTTGTAAAGATTGTAGAAATTTTAATAGTTGAATTCACGGGTAGATCTAAGATAGATCACCACTGAAAACCTGAAAGTACTGGACGACCGTTTCGTCCTAATACAAGACTCCTTAGCAGTGCGCATCTAGTGAGAAGCCGTGACCAGTGGGGTTCAATCCGTTTCGAGTACATACAATTATCCATCCCAGACAATGGATTAAGGGTTACGCAAGATCATGCGTCGATCGGAGTTGGACATTAACACCGTTCGATGGCGACTCAATAGTCTAGAAGTTCAACGTTCGCACGCGAGATCAAAGGTCCTGAGTCCGAGTCCCGCATGTGAGATCGTGGATGCGCGTTGCGGAGGCTGTCCAATGCTTCCAGGTTTTTAATGGTGGTTTAGCTTAAACCGACTCAATAATTCAACTATTTTCTAGTTTCTTCCACGATGTATTTTAGGTTCTCAAAATTCGTCCCTTGATCCCTGAGCATAACTACTATAATACTGACCTTTAATCAAGAACTTTTGTTATTTTTTTCTCTTTATGTATTATGCAATGTAGCAACTGATTGATTTTCCGAATAATTACTTTGATTATCATGATCCGCTTCCTTCCAATTACTCAATATTATTTTATCATCACTGTGACATCATACAATTACGTAACGCAACTACTCGATGAGTATTTCATTGTTATACATCATACATAGATATATTAGTGTAGAGCCATGACGAGAAATCAATTGGAAAGAAACTTCTTTGCTCTATTCGTTCTTAATAAATGTCAAAACGGGACTTCAATACACTGGAACCAATTTTATGTCCAGTATCGTAAAGGCTTATAGGTAGGCGTAGATCTAAGGAGCGCAAATTAGCATGTAACGCACAAATATGTTGTTCTCTTACACACACACCCAACACACACACTAAGGTTCTTTATGAACGAATGTACGCCATATATACTTTCGGATAAGAAAAACCAAGAGATTCAGTTTTGTGTTATACGTATCACTGGCAATTCATATCAAGTTTAAGGCCAACCGATAATATGTAAAGTGTTAATAAGCTGGAATCCACAATCACTATTTATATATTCTTGCTAAGATCATTTTGGATACTGTGTGAAAACATATATGAATCACGGGTAGTTTCTGTTGAGGGGATCCAGAAAATTCCCCGAGAAAAAATGCCAGAAAAGGCTCAAAAGAATCTGAGAAACATCTTATCCAATCAGCATTCAATAGAAGTTTTGTCAGAAACATGTCACATGTCGAGTTTCTGATTGGATGATTACCTATACTGCTGCTATGTTCAGTAGCGTTCCAGGAGTTTCCAGAAGCCCAAAGTCATCTAAAATACTATAAATATTTTAGATTTTTTGTACATAAACGAATCTTTGCAGTAAAACATTTTCCTCTATGTTTCGCGCCTTTTCACTTATGTTCAAGTCGATGTGTAGATTTAGCATAGGTGTTACTAGAATAGTTTAGGAAACCGAATCTAGTATTCAATTAGGAACGTTAACAGTTTTATTCAACCTTTAAGGTGATATACTTTTCAGTAGTTGAGATCATGAGTCAATTGAAGCTAGACCATCATGGAAAGCCTGGAAGCATTGGACAGCCGTTTCGTCCTATTGTGGGACTCCTTAGTAGTGCGCATCCACAACTTTTCATTTCTCTCGAGCTAGCTGGATAAATAAAGATTTATGTACTGAGCGTAGACCATAATATTAGCGAAAAAAAGCCAAACATTAATACTCATAGAAATCCAAAACCTAATTCGTTAAACGAAAAGATACATCCAAACAGACATTCATACTTACCATTGTTAGTCATATCATTATTATTATTATTATTATCGGCTAATTGAACTAACAGTGGTTTTGTCTTTCGTTTACGTTTCTTTCCTTTTGATTTTGGTTTTTCATATAAATTTAATATTTTGTCAATATCATCAGCGAAAGCCATATTTAACATTCTGTCAGCTTCATCTAATACTAAATGACGAATATTTGATAATTGTTGTGTAGCAAAATTTACTGATTGTTTTAAATGATCAACTAAACGTCCAGGAGTTGCTTTAGAAAACGATGTATGAAAAAAAAGGAATAATTATTAATATAGAGTTGTGGAGATTATTAAGTTTTTTGATTGAGATCATGAATTGATTGATGTTAGACCACTATTGAAAACGTGCAAGCACTAGTCGGCCGTTTCGTCCTATTGTCGAACTAGTCAACAGTAATCAAAACTTGAAGGTTTTTACTTTTTTAAAACTCGATTTTATAAACATTCAACACCATTGGTATACAAGTGATAAAAGCAATTAATTGTCAGGAATTACAGTGTATTATAAGCAAAGATGGATAGTGGAATTCGGGATGCGCGTTTCATCCTATGTGGAACTCGTCAGCTAGATGTATCTGCATCTCAGAGTTGATGTTCATTCTGGGACACAAACCTAATACCGTTGGCTTCAAACGCCATTACGTTATCCACTTAGCTAATGAGTCCTGATAGCCACGTGCTTGTGAAATGGGGTGAAGTTTAAATTCAAGTGGTATTATTTACTTGAACCTTCCCATTGACGTTAGAACTGCAGCTGATCAGTCTCTTCTTGGCATATGTGCAACCTGTGCGTATTGTCTCGATATTGCTTTAATGCTTGTGAATTAAGGCAATATCGAGGCAATACGCACATGATGCACATATGCCAAGTAGAGACTGATCAGTTGCAGTCCTAAAATCAATGGGAAGATTCATCATTTTGAGATGGCTGGGACATGTGTTACGTGTGCCTAACCACCGACTACCTCGACGTGAGATGTTTCATAAAGTGAGAATAGGTTGGAAGAAAGCTAAGGGCGGCCAGACCAAAACAAGGCAAAAATCCATGAAGTCACTGGCAAGTGGATTGAGCCATGTTGGCAGGTGTAGACTACCTGATTGGGATCTGCAAGACGATAGTAACCGATGGTTAGAGACCTTAAATGACATGGTTCAAAATCGTTTGCGAATGGCAAAGGTGCATCCAATCTCCCTAATTTTAATCTGAATTCCTCATGTTCCTTATTTTTCTCTTTCCAAATTTCTTTCACTGGATTATACTCCTTGAATAACATCTTCAAACCCTAATCTTTCCGATCACTACTCATAATCTTACTACCTCTACCACTATGGGATTTGAATTGACAACTGAATCTCTGTGCTAATGTGGTTATGGCAACTTGAGCTTATGTGCGTACGTACAAAGATCTATGTTGCTGTTGACTGACTAACTATGAGAGCATTTGGAGAGGGAAAGCAGACTCTCCCCACTCTCGACCGTTCCAGGGCATTTGTGAATTTAACTTTCGGTCAGTGACATTATGAAATAAAATATACAAATGTATCACTTTTCTGCACTTCTTAAATGTAAATAAATTAGAATTCAAGCAAATGTAAATTTTTATTTTATTTTATTTTAACACATAGATATTGGTACAAGGAGGCACAAAATACATATGCGACACACAAATCTCATTTGATATGTGTGAGGGTTTCGATACTGCCCGGGTGCCCAAACCGAGGCAGGTGGTTTCATTAGGGGGCCACATCCTGAGCCTTCGACCTGAAGGTCTGATACACAAGACAGTGGAGGATCGTAAGGAGATGCAGTCCCATGGTAGCCGATGGCCAACGATTGGTTCATACTCCATTTGTTCCTTCAGAATACTGGAGCCCATGTGCACCATTGGTTTGGAATCAGGTTATTTCAACTAACCTAGATGGATTCTCTGTACCTACCAATCAGGTTAAAGCGCCGGACATTCGCTTTTCTTCCTCTCAATTTCGTAAACAACACCCTCGCCACGAGAAGGCAATGAGTAGGACTTCCCTGGTAGATGTTATATACGCGTGGCCATGTGAGAGCATTTCGAGAAGGAGAATGGACTGTCCCCACTCTCCGCCGCACGAGGGCATTTGGGGAAAATGTACATAATCATAAGGATATAGCTTAGCATACAGCTATCACAATTCACATTAAGAATGTTGAACACGTATGAGAAAAATATATATTGAACTCAACAAAATATAAGTTCATTTACCCACAATGAAATGATGTTTTCTCCATGCAAGTTTTAACGCTTGATCTACCATATCTTCACCACCGACAAGAAGAATTACTTCTAAATGAAATTCTAACTCATCTGTTTTGCACTGTCCTAAACGTTCAGCCTCATTGGCTAATTGTTGAGCCAATTCACGAGTAGGAGCCAAAATTAATGCAAAACCAACTGGTTGACCACATTTAATCCAATGCTATACACAAATGAGTTATGAATCAAAACAAAACAAACGAAAAGAAATAACATTATTTTAGTAATGTTATATTAAACTGATACAAATTGTGACTCTCAGAGGCACATGTGTGAGATATCTACAAAATTTGGATTCCTCCAATAGACATGTTGCAAATAACTCCTAATCGTATTTATGTTTATATTGAATATTGTGCACGTAAGCGAATATATTTACTTAGAAGCATTTTGTTCTACTGGTTAGTCTTGTGTATTCTACAATAATTCACTAAGAGTCATATCTTAATCATTTAGTGTCATAACTAGTCGAACACATCGTATGATTGGATATCAATCACAGTTTGATGTTGCATTTAGTCAAAATAAATGTATTTATTTAAACACATAAACATTGATACAAGGAGGTACCAAATAGATATGCATCACATAAATCATTCGACTTGTGTGAGGGCTAGGATACTACCCGGATGGCCAAACCGAAGCCGTCGACCTAAAGGTTTAATCCACAAGACAGTGGAGCAATGTCAAGAGATGTACTCCCATGGTAGCCGGTGACCAATAGTTGGTTCATGCGTCATTTGTTCCTTCAGGATACTGGAGCCCATGTGTACCATTGGTTTGTAATCACGGTTTTCCAACTGCCCTAAGTGGGCTCTCAGTGTTCACCAACCCGGTTAAAGCGCCGGACATTCGCTTTTCGTGCACTCAATTTCGTAAACAACATTCCGTTCGTGAGGTATTGAGTAGGACTTCCCTTTCAGTGATTGTATGCACGTGGCCATGTCAGAGCATTTCGAGAGGAAAAGTCGACTCTCCTCACTCTCGGCCGTACCAGGGAGTTTGGGGGCTCATTTAGTCAAACAGTCGAAGAAACCTTAAAAACTATTCAACAATAAATAAATGAAAATGTAATTAAAAAGAGAGAGAATTATTTCAACGAAACAGAACAAAAAAATCAATTATTCAGATGGTCTATGCGATTTGAACATGATATCCATTACAAACTGAAATGAAAAGGATTTTCAAACTGTTCAAAATATCCACAAAACCAGTTTACTCGCTAACAACTATGTACTACATAATTATATTAAAGATGGATCTTTTCTGAATTATTAATAGGAGTGAGACTGCATATTTAACAAATTCAACGATGAAGCAATAACCTTATTAGGGATACCGATGTGAACGCCTAGATTTCAAATTGGCGACTGGATTATTATCTTTCTAGCTCCCAAGCATGGATGCCCGGAAAGAAGAGTAGATAAATGTTTAATATATCCCTGTTGTTAGTGGTTTTACATGTTATGTTAGTTAATAATGAAGAATATCATGTTGTATTTATAACTCTTGGAGATTTGGACCTTTATTATTCGATCCATAGAGGGCCAGTCGTAAACTGAGATAGCTTAGTGAGACTTCTCAGTGATCTCTAGTAGTTTAATGGTATTAATTTATTCACCTGTTGTTTTTACAGCTTCATTCTTAGGAGTTTTAAGACTATGGAGATTTTAAACATGATACGACCAGTTACTTCCGTATGACCGGAGTACAGCATCTCTCTCGAATCTAGCCGTTGCTATCTAGCTTGGGTCCAATTGGTTTCGCTGATTCTGAGTTGTATCTCCTCATTTCCGTTGCTATTTGACTGGTCATCTCGGCCTCCCAGATTGTCCGGACGTTTCGTGTACCTATAAAAATTGTTGCTCCGGTTGTTAGAAGGGGTATCGGCCTCGCGACTTCCAAAGAATCCCGTCTTTCATCCTGAGGCGTCATAATTCTTCCCTCAACTGCCAGAGCAGAGTTTAAATGGTTGAATTTGTTTAATCTGGTTGGTGTTGTTTTGCAAGGTTATTTTCTACGGGATGGAGTTGCTGACCCGATGCTCAACACTCCTCCTTCACCCGGGCTTGGGACCGGCAGAAACCCTGCAGGAGCTGCAGGCGGAGTTAAGGCCGGCAACTAGCAGATACGATGAACTACCTCACCGGACGATATTAGACATGGGGCTTGAACCCACAATCCTGAGATTAAGAGTCTCATGCTCTACTGACTGAAGGTTACAGACTCCGATGGATAAACTGAGTCAAAAGAGCTCTATTGTTATACGTTAAAACTTACATTTACGATTAGGGGCATAGAATAATCAATTAAACAGTGAATTATTGCAAAGAAACATATTAATATGCAGTTGTATGTGTTAGTATCGAGATTACTACATACTTCCGGGCAAAATATTTTACTTACTTGAATTATGGGTAGAAGGAAAGCTCCTGTTTTACCAGATCCCGTTTCAGCAATCCCAACAATATCTTTTCCTGGAAATATTAAAGTGAAATCCATTGGTTGATAAGGAAATTGAACGGTGGAGTTAAAAGTGAATTCGTTTACTCACTCACGATAGGTAAGCTTATTATAACGTTTCCAGGAAGTTTAGTTAGTAAGCGCTTACCTTGTTAGATATTTAAGAGCATACAAAAGATACAAATCAGTCTTGTCACAATATGTTTCTTGATCGGTGTACCAAACAAACGTCAGTATTTATGTTGGATATAATTAACGATGTACGCGTAGGAGAAATTAGGGAGCTTGAGAAAAAATGCCAGAAATACTCCTCAGCTATGAGTCACATAGTCGGTGCACTTCCTATTGAAATCGTTACCGAAGTCGGAGATTTAATCGACCAGGTACCAGAGATCAAACGTTACGACAAAATCAAAGCCACAGTATTACAACGTACATCGGTCTCGGAAAAAAAAGACTACAGCAACTGTCAACATCATGCGAACTAGGAGACAAGAGACCATCGCAACTGTTACGAAATATGAAGCAACTAGCAGGTTCGTATAAATTAGACGAAACCTTGATTAAACAAATGGGTTCCAACGATTACCACATAACGTGAGGCAGATTCTTAGCGTGTCTGGAAATTCCGTCAATCTAGAAGATCTAGCAGATATGGAGGACAAAATGATGGAAATTTACCCTGATAGTCACTGTGTTAATGCTATACAAAACTCCAGTAAAGAAGATACGAGTACCATATTTAACATCCAGCAACAGTTAACACAGTTGATTTCGCATCACTGCAGGCCACTATCGCAACGATCCATTCCCGACCAGCTAGATCCACGTTTAGAAGAAGAGCAGTCTCCAGACAGCGCCCTAGGTCACCTAAGCGGGCAGCTGGAATCTGTTGGTATCATCTGAAGTATGGTGCAAAAGCACGTCGCTGCACACAACCGTGCACCTTCACATCAAACAAGCAAGAGACGCAGGGAAACAGGCCGGCCAGACAATAATGGCGGTGTCTGTTACTGGCCACCACGCTAGCCGCCTTTTTCACATCCGGGATCGTATTTCTGGCTCAGACATTTTAGCCGATACAGGGGTAGAAATCAGCAATGTCCCACTTCCCTTCTCACGACGACAGCACACCACAAGTACCGAATTATCAATTATTGCTGTTAACGACACGGTCATTAAAAGTTATAAAGAACAACCTCTTATTTTAGACCTTGGACTCCGGAGAAGATTCACGTGGGTTTTCATAATTGCCCAAGTCAAGCAACCCATTCTCGGGGCCGATGTTCTCAGTGCCTACAGCTTATTAGTAGATATGAACGAAAGAAAGTTGATTGACAAGAATACACGTTTGCAGGTGAATGGTACACTTACTACCGACTATGAAATTCATGGTGTACGGATAATAAAACCTGTGAACAATCTTTTTACCGATATCCTGACGAAATACGAATGCATCACTAAAGTAGATTACCAAAAGGAATGCACCGTACATCATTTGCGACACCACATTACCACTATCGTCCCACCCATTTGTGCCAAGGCGAGATCACCTCCACACAAGTTACAGACTGCTAAAAGAGAATTTGAGAATATGATGCAACTTGGAATCATCAGACAATCTAACAGCCTATGGGCTTCGCCATTGCACATGGTTCCCAAAAAAAATCAAGACTGGCGCCCATCTGGAGACTACCGACGTCTAAATAACCAAACCGTTCCAGATAGATACCCTATTCCACACCTACACTATTTCCTACTAAACCTACATGGAAAGCGTTTCTTTTCGAAACTTGATCTCGTACGAGCATACCACCAAATTCCGATGGCACCAAAATATATCGAAAAAACAGCCATCATTACACCTTTTGGTTTGTTTGAGTTCTTAAGAATGCCATTCGGACTGAAAAATGCCGCTCACACGTTTCGACGATTTATGGACGAGGTCACCAGAGGTTTAGACTTTGGATTTACCTATATCGGCGACGTTTTGATTGCTAGCTCATCAATCGAAGAGCTTGTTCAGCATTTACAGGTCCTTTTCGACCGTTTTAAAAAGCATGGTGTTATATTTAATCCTCCTAAGTGTATATTCGGCGTCTCAGATTTAGAGTTTCTAGGACACTACACCGACTCTCAAGGCATTAAACCACTTCAGGAGAAAGTTGAAGCTATCATCAACTATCCCGAACCAACTCCAGTACGCCGTTTCCTTGGAACGTGTAACTTTTATCGACGATTCCTACCAAATTGCACAGACGTATTACAACCTTTAACAGATTTGCTAAAAATAGATAAAAAAGTAACGAAGAAAAAAAAGGACGACATATTCGCGCTACCTTTTGATGCCAAAACGGCATTCGAGAAAGCAACGTCTATGATTGCCAATGCCACTATGTTACAGCATCTAAATACTGACCCAACAACCCACCTGATTTGATGCACGGGCGCGTTTAAAAAGCCGTTGGGGCAGTATTATAACAGCGAGTAAACAACATCGTTACTCCCATAGCGTTTTTTTTCCAAACGACTGTCACCAACCCAAGAACGTTATAGTACCTTCGGACAGGAGTTACTCGCTATTTATTTAGCAGTCAAACAATAACTTTTTGTTAGAAAGACGTGCATTCACTATCATGACTGATCATAAACGTCTATGTCATTCATCTAACACGTCTTACGACCGACATTCGCCACGGGAAGCATGATAACTGGATTACATCTCTCAGTTTACAATAGATACCCCCAAATGCCCTGGTACGGTCGAGAGTGGGGACAGTCCGTCCTCCCTCTCGAAATCCTCTCACATGGCAACGCGTATATAGCATCTGCCAGGGAAGTCCTACTCATTGCCTTCTCGTGGCATTACTGTTGTTTACGAAGTTAAGAGGATGAGAAGCTAATGTTCAGCGATTTATTCGGGTTGGTGGACACGAAGGGTCCACCTAGGTTAGTTGGAAAACCCTGGTTCCAAACTAATCGTGAACATGGGCTCCAGGATCCTGAAGGAACAAATGGCGTATGAACCAATCGTTGGTCACCGGCTACCATGTGACTGCATCTCCTTAGGTTGCTCCACTGCCTTGTTGATCAGATCTTCAGGTCGAAGGCTTTATGTGTGGCCCCCTAAGAAAACCACCTGCTTTGGTTTGGGCACCTGAGTAGTACCACAGCCCTCACACATATAAAATGAGATGTGTGACCCATAGTATTTGGTGCCTCCTTGTACCAATATCTATGTGTTAAAATAAAATTGCAACAGATATCTAGCATGTCAAGGGACACTGTAACGTCGTAGCCGATGCATTATCACGAAAGGATATCAATATGCTGATAAATAAACAAGACATTGATCTTGAAACCATAGCAAAACTACAAATGGACGACGCAGACCTGAAAAGCTGCAAAGAAAAGTCTAACTTGATTCTAAAACCCGTACCTATTCCCTTCTCAAACGCAACTATTATTTGAGACGTTTCAACCGGCAGTAACCGCCCATTTGTACCAAAAGCTTGTCAACGACAGATATTTCAACAATTACACGAGCTTTCACGTCCTGTAATTCGAGCCATCACAAAACTTATAACAGAACGCTTCGTTTAGCCAAAAATCAACTCGGAGGTAAAAAGGTGGACTCGAAGCTGCATACAATGTCAACGCAGCAAAATTCAAAACGCACAATAAGTCCTGTTGGGAAGTTCCCATTGCCTGATAAACGCTTTCAACATATTCATTTAGACATAGTCGGTCCCCTACCACCATCAAACTTCTTCACGCACATTCTTACAGCGGTAGATAGGTTCATAAGATGGGCGATACCATCCCCTATCTCAGATACGTCTGCGAAGATAGTCGCATCAGTATTTCTTGAGCGGTGGATATCAAATTGCAGAGTACCTTCAATCGTCACTACAGACCGTGGTCCCCAGCTCCAATTTATCATATTTCGGGATTTTGTAGAACTTCTGGGTGTGAACCACTTCAAAACAACAGCCTATCATCCAGTAGTTATTGGTCTGGTCGAAAGGTTTCACCGCCAATTAAAAAGCTCTCTGATGGCACAGGCTGATACGTCAAAGTGGAGTGACGCATTACCACTCGTACTCCTGTGAATTCGTTCAACCATCAATGATATAGATTGCACAGCCGCTGAACCAGTTTATGGCACAACTCTTACACTACCAGGTCAATTAGTATATCCAGACTCATCAGTATCAACTGATCCAAGTCGTTTTGTTGGTCGACTACTACAAACAATTCAAAGTATCAAAGCAATACCGATGCGAGAACATAATAATCGAATACAACTTGACAAAAGCCTAGAAACGTGTAAACTTGCCTTCGTTCGAGTCGACGCTGTTAAAAAACCATTGAAACAACCTTACAACGGACCATATCAATTAATTAAAAGAACAAATAAACACTTCATTATCAACAAGGGTGGAAAGAAGGAGACTATCTCTATAGATATAATAAAGCTAGCCTTCTACGAAGTTAAATAAGACAAAGAAGATAACACTGTGGATAAACAACCCCTCCCACTAATCACTACGAGAGCAGATGAGGATGAAAAATCGAGCATTAGGCCTACTTGCTTAGCACGTTCAGGCAGAACTGTAAAGAAACACAAGCGTTATGTACATTTTGCTGAATAAAACAAAAATAAATAAATAAAAACAAACCATCATTGGTATATATTACACTGTTAAATTTACTCAATTTCCCAATAAAATCTATTTTTTTTACACGTGTATATAATTAATCACATTTTTTCACAATCACCCGTTTTGTCACATTTTTTAAAGAAAAAAAATTTCGTCACACTAATAAACAATCCAATTTTTTGTGGGTTTATTAACAATTTTGCACGTTATTATTATTATTATTATTATTAACAAACCAAGACAGTGAATGACCGTATTTTCATTCCTTTTTGTGGTGCTATGCTACATTCATGCTACCTTGTACACTAACACATTGTATAATACTTATGCGCATGTCACACCAATCTCCACGTTTTTTGGTTATTATCGTAAATATTATTTTACATACATGTATATACTATATTCTTACACTTTTTTGTTATAACCAGTGTTACCCCCGGACACTCTAGGGGGGAGCTATGTGGAGATATGCATGACAAACTTATTTTTGTAAATAGATTATGATATTATTTGTATTTATTTTAATAATTTTTAACAGCCTGTGCACCTACCATTAAACGATTGTACGTGTTGTTTAAGTGCATGATCTTGAACACACTTTCTTCCGTCGTGTTACACTTGTAGCATGACACGCTGTTATCTACTAACAAATACACCACAATACACACACCTAGTGTTCTCCACTGTTTTTGATTGTGATAACGGAACTCTAAATCACCTACTGTCCACATTTATAGACTACAGCCAAATTATATGATATTCTACGTTTGGTTATGTCACTGGAAAGACAACAATCTTACTAGAACCATCAATCATCTATAATTGTGTATTCTGGTACCAAACAACCTGAACACGCGCAAACCTGCTGAATTAAGTAACGTCCCTAATTGTGTTTATAACGCTTAGCTGATATACATTACCATTACTGTTTGTACTCAATAACTCTGTTATTATTTTTGAGTTCATATATTGTTTGGTCCACCACAAGCTGTTCAAACTGAAGGTTGAAATACGAATACTTTAACCACAACGCGAACAATACTCTAAGATAACGGCATCCATCGTTGAAACTTACTTTGATATTCTGTAAATAAATGCTTCATCTTACTCGAAAGCTTATCCGAAAATTCCTGAACAAAAAACAAATCCAGTTCAATGACTTCAACCTAGTAGACGTGATAAAATGAAATCTGGTAGTATGCACGCAAACAATCTTGAAGGCTGTAAATGAATAAGAAATTTTCGACGGCATCACGGTGTGAAAAATGAATCTTTTCTACAATGGAAAAGCTTTAGCAACTAAATCATTTGCAATCTTCAGAAAAGCCATATACTCAAAAACTTTGGTATGCCCTGCAGTTAATCGGTAAACTATACAAATAAAAAAACCTGATTCCTAAACCAAAAGTCGAAGCGTTGCGTTACTTAAACAAACAGCCACTTAGAATATTATCTGTAAACAGTGAAATGTGATAAAAACGAAAACTTGCATTAGACTAATGTAATTTTTAACGATGGAAAGTCTATCGAACATTACTTACCTTCAAGAGCGAAAGGAATCGATTTCAGTTGTATTTTTGTAGGAGAATCCCAATTCATATGCTGACATACTGAACACAACTCTTTAATCAAACCCAAATGACTGAACGCCATAAAAGCGTTGTACGACTACAGTTAACGTAAAAACGGTCTCGACTGAATCACTTCGCTTAGATACCCTGTACATAAAAAACATTCTGAGTTAAGGGAATCTTTATCATTCTTACAGCTTCAATACTCCTGATAGTCTGCTAGCAGATGGAAAATTGTGATTTTTCTACACTATGTTTTTAAAGCTCTCTGTAACGCAAAAATCAGTGACGAATAAAGTCCCAATCATAAGAGGTATATGAAGATATACAATTACCGTTTGTCTTACCTTGAATTAACCACAGAACGAGAAGAAAACACGCGGTGTAACGCACATTACGCAAGCCGCGCCTTTTGCAATGTACAATCTCAGAGCTTCTAATACACAATATTCTTTCAAAGAGCTTGTATGCATTCGTGTTTAGCCAGAGAGTACTCATTGTTCTAAAGATTAATGGAGAATCGATTGAGTGAGAAAGTGTTAAATATAGAAGATTAGAAGAAAAGGTGAGTTGACTGTCCTGCAGGCGCTCACAATCCAGTTACATTTAATATGGAAACAAATGGACGAAAAACTGCAACAACACAGGCCGTGGACCAAGACGATCTTGCAACCGAAGCCAAAATCAGATAGAATAACCCTCTAAAACATGTTTATTCGATTTCTTCAGGCTCAGCTCTTATTGTTTTATTACGGCCCCATGTCCCAGTTCGTGTCCAATGAGTGAGATTCTAGCCACTCATCTGCATTAATTCTAGTCAGTGTGGCAGCTATTGTAAGTTATTATATCTTGTAATTCGAGTGGGTGCTTTTGTCTTGTAGCAGTAGGTTTTCTGGCTAACAGCAGCCATTACGATCAGGAAGGGGCTGGTTGTTTGTAATGTGAAAAATAATGAAATGATAATTGAAAAAAGGATGATTATTTCAGGAACCTAACGAATAAAAAGCATAACTGATTAGTAATGCAGATAATGTGAGGGGACTGATTTGCAAGAATAAAATTGGAAACGGATATGATATAATAAACGGGATAGCAGTCGGTAAATAATATTTGATAATGATGACTGAGTAAGTTACAAAACGCATCCGGCATAACCACAAGAAGCGAAAGATTGTAGTCAGTGTGTGAGACTTTCCTTGTCAAGTGTTCTCTGATAGCTATCCACTGATTCAGTCATGGAAAGAATGGCGAATCAAAATGAAAACAATCAGAAACGGAACACTTCTTAATCAGAGTGACTATAGAGAGCACAAGTTCATTATACCCCTCGCCAGATATTTCGAAGACTTGCATTCCGGACTGTAAGCCAGTCATTTGATAGTAGCGAGCTAGTCTAGATTGTCGCCCATTTACCCAGCTTTTCTGCATCCTCTTTGCTCTCGAATACTACGTCGCTTTTAGTGGTGGCTATTAAATGTTTGCCCACTCAAAATGCCGGTGCTACACAGTCCAGTGAGAGTGTTAAGGCTCCTTGTCACGAGTTTCAAACTGACTACCAAGTGAGCTCATTTTGATGAGGTATGAGTTATCTGGTCTTTGTTCTGTTACCGTTTGTGGAAGGGCGATATATTCCCATGACCAAATACTTGGTACTGTTCCAGCTAGTGCAGAACCAGCTGCACAATCGTAATCCGGTCTTCCCAGTATTAGTCTATGTACTGGCTTTGAAGTACCGAGTTGCATGGCCACTTTGCCTCCAACATATGTTCTCTGTCATGCTTAAAGAGTGTCATAGATTCCACGCTTACTACGTCGTCTGTCGTTTCAGAAAGAAATCAGGTCGCGATAAGAACTTTGTCCATCATTTCAAACTGAAAACACGTGTTCCTGACCTCTCCATTTTTGCCTCAAAGTATTCTTATGTTAAGTTACAGCAAAATAAGTGTTTGCTGCATCACGCGGTGTGATTGACAGGATCTTATGTCAAGAATATTGTGTAGTTCATTCCTGGAATTGTTCCAGGCCTGCAGAAATTCATTTCGGTCCTCCTAGTTCCTGAGGTCTATGGCTCTCGAAATAGTACTTGATCGTCGTGGGGGACGACAGATGGGCAAAGTGAGGGCTTATGCGCACTCTCTGATAGCATGGTTACTATCACCACTGGTGTGTGTCATTCTCATGAACTTCTCTCGAAGAGCTGTAGCATTATGGTCTACTATGATGTTAGTACTGCTCTATAAATTGACCTAATCCTAAAATTGTAGATTTGTCATGATATAACTGCCTAATCTATAAGATCTTACGTGGAAGTCACATCATCGTCCACACCAACTCACTGTATCGTAACAATTACCAATACATTATGTAGAACAAGCTTAGGCTAGAGAAAGAACAATATATTTAATATGAATAAAAGATATAAGGTAACATTCCACAGGAATCACGCCTGCATGGCCAAGCCATGCCATTCCATCAACTCCAATTAATTCAATACATTCTTCCCGCCTTCTCCATCGTTAGGTATTTCTCCGTGTTAACTATTGAATATCTATTTTCCGAGCTGTCTCGTTTTCAGCTTTGAGGATTGTGTGATTATGGTTCAATGCCACTACACTACTCTCCCACCAGAATCAACGTGATGTTGGTTCGATACCAAATTGGACGGGATTGCTATGCGCCGCAGGTTATCAAGACTAGTAAGAACCCTCCGGGTATTGATAAGCTAAAAGATAAGTTAAAAAGAAGGCGGCAGCATCTGGTCGGGAAATACATGTAATAATTTTAAAATATCTGCCTTCATGTTTAACACGCTTAAAATGAAAATTTGGGTGAAGATTATTTGAGCTTTAAAAAATGGGATTACAATAATAATAATAATAATAATAATAATAATAATAATAATAATAATAATAATAATAATACGATGCGTGTTAATAGCCGTCGGTTAATAACTCAACTCATAGGTAGTATGTATTTTGTGTTTAGAAATATTAAAAGCAATCAATATTGTAGAAATGTTAATATTGGTATTAGTTTTGGTTTAAATTATAAAATCAAATAACTTTCACGCTAGTAAGTTGTCCACGAGTTGATTTTCAATTGCATTTGCATTAGTAGGCTAACTGAAGGAACAAAAGTATTAACGTGGAGAAGAATTCCAACTAGTGTTCCAGTTAGTTTGATACGGTTTATTTAGTTACGGGGAGATTTTCTCAACCTCATTTTTACTTGACCGTGATAGAATTTAGTGTACTACTAATATACATGGATGAATATTGATCATCTATTTTCCGAGTAGTCTAGTGTTCAGCTTTGAGGATTGTGTGGTTATGGTCCAACCTCACTACAGAGCCACATGTTACCCTAGGTACCCAACGATTCACTGTACTGAATGATTAGTTGATGCTTGTTTATGTTTTTGAGGCTCTTACAGATCGTGGTTTGTCCTGTGATCCTCAGTGTTCACGGATTATTGGGTCTCTGACGTCTGAAACATCAGCGGATTTATCTGTCATATGTTTGATTGAGGGTTCATAATCATTAAGGTGGCTATTTTTAATGAAATTGAACTTTCACACATTCGGTACTATTCGGCTCATTCTCACTATCTGAGATGGATTTGTATGGAATGGTCTGTGATTTTCAAGTGAACATGCCAATATAACCCAATTAAACAAAAGACGTTGTGACCACATTTCGGTCTGTTCCAATGTAGCTTTGTCTGGTGATTAGTGCGAGTGTCTTCAATGTACATCAAGCCCAGAATTTTGGTCTCTTTGGCCTTGTTGGTGGATTTCCCCTAAGCTCTGAGAATACGTACAGAATCCAAAAACATGAATGATTTAACATGAATCAGTGTTTTACATGAACACTTTTATGGCATGACGGCAGTTATCCCACATATTTAAGAGAATGATTTACTGACCCTGCCTAGTAAAGAGCATGCGATGCAGTAATCACTACTATGTTCACTTCGCTAAGCAGACGGCCGTTCCGAGTTCCTTGTTTATTGAAGTTCTTCCTTATCATTCCTACTTTTCTCCCCAATGTTTTTAGAGGCGAAATTCTGTATCAAAGTACGACCTTAAAAAGTAAAATCGACTATGGTAACTCATTATGAGTACAAACGTAAGTGTCTATTTAAAAGGTTGTAGATAAGAAACGTTGATCATGATAAAATGAAGTAAATTTATACATAAGAACGTTGTTAAGAATCAAAACATATGTCTTAGGTCCATCTTAAGTTTATATCTAAGGTTACTATTTTGATTGAGATCAAGCAGTTGTTTCTATAGATTCACAATGATGTTTTAACATCGTAAGGACACCTACAAGTGATCAAAAAGATCTGCGGCTCATTAAACTATTTTTGGTGTTTATGTGATCTCAGGGTTCGATGGTTCAATCGCCTAGCTCTACATTCACTTTATATAAATCAGAAAACAGTGTCATGAGAAGATAAAACTGTCAAGCTATGGGTTCTCGCGTACATGTCACATGTTATCGAATAGTTCGGATGTCGTTATTTATCAAGTATTAGCAGCACTTTAGTCGTTACCCGTCGATTTTCGTTTGTGCTCGCTATATAGCTTTTATCCCAGTAAATTAGTAGTTTAACATAGTTGTTATTTACCACCTGTGTGAATGTTAAGTCAGATCAATGTGTTTATTTGTAAACTCAAGCAAGTGAAATTTACTTTCTATCAAGTCAGAGATACACCACCCTTGAGAACGTTGATGAATATGGATGTCTGGCAGTTGTTTAATAAATGCAAGTTGTAGCAGTTCTGCTTTGAAGTGTTCTTGAACATAATATAAGTTGCTAGTATACAACCAATCCAAGGACCTTTGATGTTTGACTGTTAAGTTTTCGGATCCCCTTGTCACCTGAAGATGAACCGATAACGTTGATTGCATATCTTCAGCAAGAAAATATAAGAGACAAAGTTGTGATTGAGTGAAATTCATTTGACTGTTTGTTCCTTTTGCAAATAGTCATGGTGACATGGCTAATGGGTTTTAATCTTAAAACTTTCATGCGCTATATTTTGTTACACGTCATAACCCTTGAAGTTGCCTTCCTATTCACATTACACGGTACTCCTAGAAGGTCACTTCAAAAGTGCAGGTTTTACGGGTGCCTACGAAGAAGGAAGTTCTTTATAGCCCTTAGATCTCTTAATATTTCGGTACTTGTCTTCATCCGTCAACTAGAAACAACTTGCTAAAATTTATGACTTCTCAAGCAAGAGTATTTTTATGGCATCACAATCAACGGAAGAATGTATATACTTTGGTACAGTTAGACAAGCAAGTACGGTAAAACAACCTCTGGTACAATTAGTTATAATAATAGTTGTTTCCCTTACACCAAACGAGTTCTCTTGATAAAAGTAGGTTACTACAACTTTATGTAGACAGCTGTTTAAGAAACTATGGCAGTTAGACATCGTTGTAATTTTCTGTGTTTATCATATTACAGAATTCATAGGATGGCTATTTCGGTTCGGAGGAGTATCAGTGCAGTTTAAGAAAGCCGTTACTATTGAAATGATTTTCATACTTAACTTTAACTCAATAACCATTAACCTGCATTTTTTTAAACCTTCGTAGATTATAATAAGACTTGGCTCTTAAAGATGAAAATACATAACGATCGTTTCCTGAGAATATCTATATTATTCATATTTTGTACAGTATGATGCTTGTTTCTTTTCAATAAATACGTGCCATTTTTTAACATGGTTCACTGTATCCTCCAACTGCTTTGTTATGGAAATAAAAGCAAACATAGGAGACATCTGAGGTTAAGCAAAAAGTGGACACTAAGGTGTAAAACCAAGCAGGCATCAAGAAATTAAGTGAGTATTTAGTAAGAAAGTAGACAATTCTGTGTTTAGTCAGACAATAAAGCGACCTTACAGTGAAATTTGAAATATAGAGTGGCAAAAAGAGGAAACTACACATTACTTTTCCATGACAGGCGAAACCCTAACATTTTGACGTGTTTTTTCATTATTTTTAACGTAATATCCTCTTTATTTCCCCCTTGTTTGCATTTATTGACTGCTTGGGGAACTGACATACTAATATGTACCTTATATGAGGAAGAAAAGTTATATCACTAATACTTGGCGCTAATCGCCTTTTCTTTCCGTTATTCTATGTACATATTGAATTTGATACTTATAACGAAGCCATACCGTTTGTTTTGTGATTGATTTCTTATTTTTCAGAACTGCATTGATTAGGCTTAGAAGCTATTCATACGTTCTCTGGTACGCAACTTATGGCTTTTGTCGACTAATTGGAAGGCTTAAACCTTTATAATATTCAAGTATTTACCAGTAAACAACTTAACTGATTCCTGTACACGGAAGATTTTATTAACAAACAATTAACATGTTGACAATAACTATGTTAATTATTGACCATTTCAGCGACTATTTGTCTGATGAGTTATTTAAATATAAATATAACAAATATCCCTACTAATTCGACTTTTTTGCATAGTTACACAACAAACGAAGTATTCGTAGCGTCTCAAACCCCGTGAGGACTTGGTGGAAGTTCGCTTCATTCTGCACCATAAATCTTGCTAGTATTCATCCGAATATGTTGTGATAGTGAAGGAACTTATATATACTGGTTGACGTTTCAGCGAAACTTATAAACTGATGCGGGAATTCAAGTTTTCGTATCAAAACGGGTACTTACAAAACACTCACTTAGTTGTTTCTAATTTTCACAAACAGTTGATCGTTAGGATGTTTGCAAGTTGTATATACAGTTAAGTTAAAATACAATCATAGAGAAGTTCTTATAGTAAACAGTCCCAGTCACATCTTCACAGTTTCTCATATTCCGAGATGTTCCTCACCGTTTTGTCAACGCATTTCTGCCTCAGCTAATGCAGTTTTCTTTCTTAATTTGTCTCCTGGAGACATAACGTCATACTAGAATGTCGGTGCTATCGTGACTTCGAGCAGCAGTTAACAAAAGATGTTGTTTGTAGCTTCTTTTCTTTCTCTTTGTTTCTGAACTGTTGCCCATTTCCCGTTACTCAGGGCAACCACATCCGGACTACTTGGAACAATGACGGTTTTATCTAGGTCTTCAGGATTTACTTTGGAATCTGAACAATTAACATCCGGTGGTATTTAGCTTTTTGTTTGTTTTAAGGGAGATTTCTATTTTTCATATTTCACAGTCGCATATTTGTTCCGTAATAGCTCGTACTACACTGATACATACTTCTCCCACCGTACTGATGTTACCAATGCAGTCACCGTTTACTTTATTGTGGGAAACCCACGGAAAGCTCATCGCTCCCTTGATTAGTGGTATCTCACTCGAACAACAAAATATATAAAGTCTTTTGAAGTTGAGCTCCCAGCATCTTTTGAATGTGGTAAGAATTGAATCGCTTCTTACATTAATAGCTTTTCGTCCTCTAAAGGGTGGAAACGATTCAGGTATCCACACTTATAAGTACGACTGGTCACTGTACATAGATATGAAATAGAGAAAAGTCAAACCATACATGCATTATTCATCAGTGTGTGAAGTGAATGAATAAAAGAGTACCACAAAACGGATTTGACGTAAATTTCAGACCTTAATCTCAATAATTATGGTCAAGTAGACCAAATACGGCTTGAATGGAATAGATACACACAAGCAAAGTTGACTCACGATAAGTGCGTACATTTTTCTTCGAGGTTATAATTATAATACGTAAACAAGTGTAAAGCACATTGCTTAATGGTTTCAAGAAAAAGATAGAACCAGACAGTAAAATATACTCACATGACAAAAAAAGATTAACTTGTTAAGGTACCTTTTTTGTCAGAAACGTTTTAGTTCATTGTGCCGTAAGTCCCAAAGTTCATCCATAACATTCGACCTTGAGATCACAAATGTGCGTAAAACCAGGAAACAGATTTGTATTTCTGAATTAGCGGTATGTATGAACGTAAGACGATATGAAAGGGACGACATGTCATTTGGGATTATTGACTGACTAGTTTGTTGAATCAATACTTCAAATTAGGCATTTGCAGTTAGTTAAAAGCTAAATGATCTGGGAAGATACATACCCGAGCTCCCAATTTTGGGGAAAAGGCACAAAAACCCCAAATTTCCCCAAAGTTGGGAGCTTAGGATACACCTCATCGGGACATTTAGTCAAACAGCAATTCCAGCCAACTAATCGAGTTCCTCATTACGGACGTATGTTATCCCGTGTTGTCCTGCAAATACGTTTTGTGGTAGCGTACGCTTTCTGATTGTGCCACAATCTCACTTTCTGTGGTATATACTGTGGTATACGGCTACGATAGCCATGTCTATAAATCTTAGAATTTATTGCCTAACTAAGCAACCAATAATGAATTTTCCCGTGTACTAGAGGTCGTAAATATTAGGAAATAGAGGTACAGACCCTTGAACTAGTATTTAGCAGGACATCTTGTGTAAGCATATCGCGAGCAGCTGCTTGGTATTTTTGCGACTAACGACATACCACGACCTTATGCTCTTAAGTTCCTCTGAATACTTAGATTACGTACAAGTACCTCGCAGTAGTTTCGTATGTGAATTATTAGTCACTTGCTAGTCAAATATATTCATTTCTTACAAGGAGATTGGTAGCTTGGCCACCACGATCATTTGATTCCTGATAGTTAAGTTTCGAATCACTGCGACAGTTACAGTCACTTCTTCAGCAAAAATGCTAATACTACCACGGATCCATTATCTGGAAGTATAATAAATAAAGGGATTTATTTTATTTATTTATTTTAAAACATAGATATTGGTACAAGAAGGCACCAAACACATATACGCCACACTAATCTCATTTGATATGTGTGAGGGCTGTGGTACTGCCCGGGTGCCCAAACCGAAGCAGGTGGTTTTCTTAGGGGGCCACACCCGGAGCCTTCGGCATGAAGGTCTGATCAATAGATATGACTTAGTTTTAGTCTGTTGAAGGGAGCTTCGTTTAAGCCTTCGGGGTTTGTCTGAAAAAAAGGTCAAGCAAAAATTAGATTATAGACAAATATTAAGGAATTGTAATTATACCTATAGTGTACACGAGTGTTTGAGTTGTGTACAAAATTACCAAGTACTCAAAAGTTCATTTTGTCAACTTCAGTTCTCAAGTAGCTGTTCCCCAGGGTTATTTTCCGTGTACATGAGCGACATTAAAAATATTGGATGGAACTCATACTTAATAGACTTCTCTGTAGCATATTAACGGGTTTATTATTTTACCAGGTGGGTATTAAAGTCAGTCAAGCTGACTAGAATTTATGAAAATAAGGAATCGGTTCAAAAAAACATTGTCGTAATATAATCTGACCAAAATTTTATTATCTAGTATAGCGGATGTAAGTAAATGGTACAAAAATTTAAGTATTTTAGTCACTCGAATGTACGCAGAGTTAAGAGCTATTAACAGATCCACCACACTAAATTTTACATTTGATGAGAATGGGAGTAAAGTCAACGGATTTTGCTAGTGATAAATCTCGAGGAATTGAAGCCTTACTGTCTGCCATCAAACGATCATCGTCTTTGTTTTCAACAAAAACTGATTTTAAACTATCATCGGAGATGACCCCTTACCGTTTTTGTCAACATTATAACTATTTAGCAACATCAGTCACCGAAAGTGGTTTCACGTTACAGAAGTGGTCTGGGAGAATAATCAAGCTTCGAAGTTTACTGTTATCTACAATGACTGAGCCATGTTCGTAGATGCAGACTACTTGATTGGGGTCCGCGTGACTTTCGTAACTGATGGTTGGAGACTCTTGGTGACATGGCTCAGAATCGATCACAATGGCGTCGGTGCATACACTCCCAGTCTTCCCTTAAAATCATCTCATATCTTTCTACAAATTAATTCTTTCTTCCTGTACTGTATACTTATATGCAATCTTTCTCCTATATATTACCACCTTTGACCTAACCACTCCTATGAATCCGGTGTTCATCTTGCTGTGCTAATGAGGTATGGCAACCTGGACCGATGCATATATGTGCCTGGTCCTACGTTGTAGCTGACTGACTGACTGCCTTCTAGTTGTTCAATATTTGATTCTTCAAGGGTTTTGGAGTTGATCCTTTGATTATGTACACAACTAATTTTTGTTTTACTTATTCAATCTGTTTCCTCTAGCTACAATTCTCAGTGCTATGCTTGAGGACAGATATTTCTAAATTTCGTTACAATGGATATTTTTATTGGTCGTACATTATCCAAAACACGGATATTATCTGCGTGTTGTTTAATCATCATTTCGATTTCGACAATACACAGTAATATATTAGACAAATGCAGCATTTCTCAGAGTCGTTTAGCACGTTCCATCTTAAATGAGGTAAGTCATTGAGTATTGAAATATTCATTTAATTACAGAAAAGATTGTTTTCCCACTATTTAAATATACAGGTGTTGTTATGAACGAACTATGCCCTTTTCATCCCAAACATGATATTTATGCTATTCATGAACAAATGAAAAATAAAATTTCTGATTATGATTGGGAATGTCAAATGTGTGGTAAACGATTCTACACAGAAAATACATTTGATTTACATATTGGCAATAGACATGAAACAAATGCTTATAGTACCAGTCGTACAATTTGTTTATCGTCCTATTGTTCGTTACTTCGTTGTTCTGTACTAAAACCAGATATTGATTATGGTTATCAAGTGTTTTGGGATGAAGCATTATGTGATCCCAAGTCGTTTGAAGCTATTTCAAAACAATGTGAGGTAGGTATTTTTTTTACACAAGTATCTAATTAGGAACTCATGTACATTATACTTTGAGCGGGACTTGCTTGGATGCTAATACTACCACTACCCATCTGTTTAGACCGAGATAGAGTGGCCTCCGTCAAACCTTTTGTCGAGTGGTGTAGATTTGAAAGCTTGCACAGTTGAACCACTTTCCCTCCACTTGTGTATTACATTTAATGGAGTAGTAGTATTTAAGGCGGAACACGGTAACGTTTTAAGAAACTGATGCATACTTGATTAGTCACCGACTGAAATTGAGATATTTACAAGCAGTTGGCCTTCACTAATTATGTGGTGTTGGTGTTTCTACAAAGTTAGTTACTCTACCTGGCAACAAACAGTACCTCATTACCAGGTTTTACCTCCCAGAAAACAAAATACCGCTGCTGATGAATATAAAATATGTCACTATACATATTTCATTCATTCCAACTTAGGATTATTTGTGGCGTATGGGAGATGTCTATCTTTCAACTGAAGGACCAGTTTACTTCAGAACAGTTGGTTCTGTTATACTCAAATGTAACCTTTAAAATAAGGGATATGTATGGCCTACTCTTACTTAGTCATAAAATTATCTAAGTATTACTAGCGTACGTTGGCGCCACCGAGTAAGCAATGTTGAATGTTGGACACAGAATACTTGTTAAAGATGCCAAATCGGTTGATGACGTAGTGAATTCGTTTCAATCTAACCCCTTTTGATGTGTATTACGTATCCTCAACCACCGTTTGCGCGACCGTCCCAATCAATGGTTGAAGACGTTAACTGACGTAGTTCAGAATCAGCCACAATGGTACGGAGACATTCACTCTTTGTCTTCCTTTGAATCTTGAGCTTTAGAATTATCTTATACTTTTTATTCCGCGAATTCGTTCTTCTGGAATTATATTGTCTATACCTGAACTTCCCTTTCTACCTCTAATATTATCACTGTTCCTATCTCGCCTTGCTGATACAATGTGACAAACTGAGTCAATGCACGTAATTGTTAGGTTTTACTTTTTTTGATAACATCATTACATTTAAACATGTTAACCTTGGAAAATTGGTTAGAATGATAGTATGGGAGCATGGGGATCTTGATTTATTGGATTGGTATGTAACTAAGTGACTAAGTCGGGTTTATTGATATTCAAAAGTGAAATATGCTATTGGTTTATCTCGGGAAATTTCCCATACGCACGAACAAATGCAGGTCAATACAACCAATGTAGCAACAGCCACTTCATCAGTAAGCCTCAACATGCACAAGGGAAAAAGCCAGATCCCCAAATACAACACGGAGAACACCAATCAGTCAGTAACATCGTAGAACTTCATACGTACGTACACCAGTTCGAATTGCCATACCACATTAGCACAGAGATACAACTATCGATTCAAATCCCGTAGTGGTAGAGGTAGTGATAGTGTAAACAGTAATCTAAAACATTAGGGTTTAAAGATGTTATTCAAGGAGTATAATCCAGTGAAATAAATTTGGAAAAAGAAAAAAGCGAGACATGAAGAATTCAGAAGATTAGAATTTGGGAGAAAACGGAGAACACCAACCCAATCATACTTGATGCAGAAGCTTTAGAAGATGTAGAATCTTTCAAGTACCTGGGACGCATCATCGATGAACAAGGATGATCGGATCGAAACGTAAACGCAAGAATTGGCAAATCATGGCTAGCATTCCCACAGTTGAAGAACATATGGAACTCAAAACAACCGTCAACTAATATCAAAGTGAGAATCTTCAGTACGAACATCAAGACAGTTTTACTGTACGGAGTTGAAACTTAGAGAACTACTGCAACCATCATCAAAAAGGTACAAGTATTTCTATACAATTGTCCGTTGGCCCGAAATCATCAAAAACACCCTACTATGAGAGAGGACAAACCAGCTTCCAGCTGAAGAGGAAAATAGGAAAAGACGTTGAAAGTTGATAGGACATACATTGAGGAAATCACTAAACTGCATCACGAGGTGAACGCTAACTTGGAATCCCGAAGGAAGAGGGAAAAGAGGGATGCCGAAGAACACACTACGGCGGGACTTGGAAGCAGACATGAAAATAATGAATCGTAACTGGAAAGGACTGCCCAGGACAGAGTTGGATAGAGAGTGCTGGTGTGCAGCCTATGCTCCTCCATGAGGGGCGTAGGCGAGATATCCGTCTACCAACCAAAGGATAGGTTTACTGCGCAGCAGTTCGTTCCGCCCTACTTTATGGCAGTGAAACATGGCTGGTAAGAGTAGAGGATATTCGTAGGTTACTAGTATTCGATCATAGGTGTATTTGAACCATTGCTCGTATATCCCGGGACCACCGAGTAAGTAATACAGTTGTTTGGAAACGGGTACTAGGTGAGGGTAGAAAATAAATTGACGAAGTAGTAAAGCTTCACCAGTTGAGATGGCTGGGACACGTGTTACGTATGTCCAACCACCGAATGCCCCGACGTGCGATGTTTTATGGTGTAGGAGTAGGTTGGAAGAAAGCTAGGGGCGACCAGAACAAAACATGGCACAAGTCCATGAAGTCACTGGCAAGTGGACTGATTCATGTTGGTAGGTGTAGACTGCCTGATTGGGATCCGCAAGACGATAGGAACCGATGGTTAGAGACCTTGAATGACATGGTTCAGAATCGTTTGCAATGGCGCATGTGCATCCAATCTTTGTGTACTCCCAAGTCCTAATCTCCTGAAACCTTCATGTTCCTTATTTTTCTCTTTGCAAATTTATTTTACTGGATCATACTCCTTGGATAACATCTTCAAACCCTCATCCTTCCGATTACTGCTTATACATTTACTACCCCTACTACTATGGGATTTGAATCGACAGTTGTTTCTCTGTGCTAATGTGGTTATGGCAACTTGAGCTTATGTGCGTACGTACGAAGTTCTACGTTGTTACTGACTGATGAGGAGTAACAGGCGTAAGTAAGTAACATACATGATTTGGAGTAAGAGAGCTTCATAAAGTTATTTAATCAGATATGGGTTATATTACTAAAGCAAAAAAATAAGTAACAATATCTTTCTATTGAAAACGTACATTGAATCGCAGACACTTTATTCGCAGGAAGCATTGTACCTAAATATATGAATAATCGGTGTTACAGCACTGTTAAGATGACGCAGATATGATAGTTTATATTATGACTGTTAAAAGATATCATTTTTGAGGTGAAAGAACACAAAACTTACCTGGTCAATACACACTTCTTCATAGTAGCAAGTAAACTGGTAAATAAGTCATGATGGGTAAAGGCAATGTATTATCTTCTAAAATTCATCCAAAAATGTGTGTTATGAAACGTGTAATTATTAAGCTTATGATATGAAATATTAGATAGATATTGAAAAAGTGTCTTAGTGGGTTTCAGCAGAAATTGTCTCAGAATACCAAATTTTTATGGGGAATGCTTTTATTAACAACAGTGAACCTTTTGTGTTGAGTTTCCTATTTTTATCGTCGGTAAATTCGAGTTTTCTTTAGATGGAATTGTAGTGAACAGAACACCAATGGGGAACAATTGAATGTATTTTACACAAAATTACAGAACTTGTTAATAAAATCTAACAATCAAATAGTCAATACGTAATTTGCAAAACGTCCATCGATTGTCTCAAAATGACTCAGACTTGATTGTTCTTGCATTTTCATACAAATTGCATTCTGTTTCCATTTTTTACTGTTCGATCCTCTTGTCTCTCTGCTGTCAGACATTCTGTTCACGACTAACGTCATATACTAATTATGTCGATATAAGCAGCATACACCATTGAATCACTAAACAGTCTTGTTATCAATATTTTCTGTTCTTTTATTCATATTTTCTATTTTTTTTTATAAACTAGGATATCTTGAATAAATGTACACCATCTGGAAATGACAGTAGCAGTACACAAATACGTCGTAAGTTATAAATTCAATTTTCTTTTCTTTAAACAAACACTATTATTTCTATTCATCTAGTTTTGTAAATTTATTGATGTTAAAAGTAAATCACACAATGCTATCGATATTGTTGGGTGATCCAAGTTAGATCATAGATTGAGTACTATTAGGTAAGTTTCTGAATTTAGTGAGAAGTCATGATCACTGGATTTTTAAAGTGTTCCTATATTAGGATGAAATAGCTGTCCAGTGTTTCATGTTTTTCAAAGGATGTCCAACTTTCAGTAAACTTACTTAAGCCTGTTACTCCTCGTAAAGGAGCATAGGCCTCTCACCAGCACTCTCCACCCAACGCTTTCCTGGGCAATTCTTTTCTAACTCTTTCCAGTTGTTATTCATCCTTTTCATATCTGATTCTATTTCCCGACGTGATGTGTTCTTTTGCCTTCCACTTTTCCGCTTCCCTTCAGGATTCCAAGTTAGCGCTTGTCTAGTGATGCAGTTTGGTGATTTGCTCAATGTATGTCCTATCCATTTCCATCATCTTTTCCTATTTTCTTCTTCAACTGGAAACTGGTTTGTTGTCTCCCACAGAAGGCTGTTGCTGATGGTATCCGGCCAATGAATGTTGAGTATCTTGCGTAGACAGCTATTTATAAATACTTGTATCTTCTTGATGATGGTTGTAGTAGTTCTCCGCAAAATGAAAGAGATTTACATTTTCAGAAGGATGCTTTTAATAATATTGTATTCTATGATTTAAATGGTTCAATTTTGAAACTCTTATTATTGTTCCGGACAACATCAGTGCCTACATCATGTAGAATCAAATCTTTCAGTTATTCCAAAAGTGTTATATCAGTTTGTTACAATGGCTTTTTTGTGATTGGCTGTCTTCATAAGTTTCACCACCTTCTGACTAGCAGTTGATCTCTTTTATATTGATTGATAGATTAAATCTATGATTTGAATGCCATATCTCGAGAGATTCACTGGCATTGTTACAGTTTCCCTCATCCACAATTCCAATATTTCTCCAATCGGATTCCTGTGTTTTTTTACATGTATTCATATCAATGATCGCGTATCATATCATCATATTGTTAATCCATGTTCATGTATGTGCATAGGAGAAGACGGGGAGGTCCATTTTTACTCAAGATTTTTTTGTGGGTTTGGTACAACTCGGCAAATAAAACATTTAGGAATAAAAGAAAAAAAATATCACCAGATTACTAAATTTTATCTGAAGTATATTGATACAAAATGCAATTCATTATTAGATCGCCAAAGCACATTAGCTTCTTGATATCACCAGTTTTTCTCTTGAATTGTATATAGTGAGGAATTTTTCGTGATAGCCTGATTATACTAGATCACTCTTTAACTGTATAGGTTATACGCATGACTCACAAATTATCCCATTAATGGGTGATTGGTTTATTGTTTAACTGCATCATCCTTCATGACCCGTAACGACTGATCTGCCTAATAAGGCGGAAGTCCGCAAGGAACTCAAACTCTTGAAGTGCTACAAATCACTCATTTCCGACCCTTTTTAAAGATGATAGTGACTTTCTTGTTAAGGAACTGTCTAAGTTGTTTACAAAGGTTTGGGAACTAGAGAGTGTGCCAACGTCATGGAATGAGTCGATAGTTGTCCCTATCTTCAAAAAGGGTTCACGTCGTTCCTGTAACAACTATCGGGGGATAAGTCTACTTCAGATTGCGTCCAAGCTATTGGCTTCCGTCATACTTCGTAGGTTGTTCAAAACCCGAGAAAGATTGACTCGCGAGGAGCAGGCTGGGTTTCGTTCTGGTCGAGGATGTATTGATCATATTTTCACCCTCCGCCAGATGTTAGAACACCATCATACTTATCACAGGTCAACAATCATATTGTTTCTCGACATTCGGGCTGCCTTCGATTCTTTGTATAGGACTGTTCTCTGGGATTGTCTATTGAAGAAGGGTGTGCCTGAGAAGTTTATTAACATCCTAAAAGCCCTATATACAAACACCTCAGGCAGAGTGAGGGCATACAACCACCTCTCTCCATTGTTCCATTCGAGCAGTGGGGTTAGGCAGGGTTGCCCAATCTCACCATTCCTCTTCAACTTTGCCATCGATGACATTCTGGAAACAGCTCTGATGAATGTAAGTAATGGTGGTGTGGATCTGTTGCCTGGAGAAAAACTTATCGACCTTCAGTATGTGGACGATATTGTCTTACTGTGCGATAATGCCCAAGGCATGCAATCCGCACTTAATCAGTTGGCAATCAGTGTCCGTAAGTATGGTATGTGCTTTGCACCTTCGAAGTGCAAAGTACTCCTACAAGACTGGCAGGATTCCAATCCTGTACTCACCCTGGATGGTGAGCAAATAGACGTAGTCGAGAAGTTCGTGTATCTGGGTAGCTGTATAAGTGCTGGTGGAGATGTGAGTGATGAGATCAATGCACGAATAGTGAAAGCCAGAGCGGCTTATGCCAATCTGGGCCACCTTTGGCGTCTTCGTGATGTTAGTCTGGCTGTAAAAGGTCGGATCTACAACGTGTCGGTGAGAGCAGTTCTGCTCTCTGCTTGTGAAACCTGGCCTCTCCGAGTTGAGGATGTTAGAAGACTCTCTGTGTCCGATCATCGCTGTCTCCGAAGGATTGCTGACATTCATTGGCAACACCATGTTAGTAATGCAGAGTTTGGGTACAGCAACAATAATGCACTTAGTGTTACTATCTTGAAACATCGTCTTCAGTGGTTGGATATTTCTTACGAATGTCATTCTAGAAAATTCCACGTCGTGTATTATTTGCCGACTATGGGACTGGTTGGAGAAAGCGGAGAGGTGGACGTAAATTTAACTGGGAAAATCCTTTCTGGTTGTATTTTTGCTAACTGCACTACCTCTCGCATTATTATTATTTCACTATCATGAACTAATTTCTGTTCGTTATTGTACTCCTTTTTCTCATGCTGATATTGGTACATAAACTTACTATGTGCGAACCGCTAACCAGATACTGAGTGAGGAAACTGGTAGTGGAAGTGTTGGGGAGACACGGAAAATTTCTCGAAAAAATCCCCAAGGCGGCCCTGAAAACGCTTGAAAACATCCTATCCAATCAGCATTCAATAGACGTTTGTAAGAAACATCTAGAAAGTGAAAAGTCACGTGTCGCATTCCCCACCACTATGTTTAGAAGCGTTCTGGAACTTCCCAGAAGCCCAAGGTCATCTGAAATGTTATGAATACCCTGGATTTCCTGTACATAAAATAACCTCTGAGTAAATCGCTCTTAACATATTTCACACTTTTTCTCACGTGTTCAAGTTGCCGTTGTAGATTTAGTTTAGAGGTTGCTAGAAGAGCTTAGCGAATCGATTCAAGCGTTCAACTAGAAGATTTATCAGAACGAAAACGTTTATTGGGCTAAATCAAATCACATGCATATTATATATATGTATATACCCCTTAGAGTATGAAACTGCTTCTCAGTCAATTACACACGCATTTAAATTTTTGATTGGCACAATATGACTTCATTTAGTGAGTTCTAATTGACCCACTGTATCAATCATCTTTGTCAGTAACTTTTACTATCACTGACACTCTTAATATTATCTTACTGTTATAATATATTATGACAACTTAGATCAATTCACATATTGTGTTATTTGATTTGATGAATACTTTTCTCATTATTTTTTATCATCATACCTCTAATACCCGTATATCATGGAAAATGATTATAATTGCATGGTTATCTAATAATGATAATAATGAACGATTGTAGAACTACTTCAAACTACATTATGTGATCAGTTATCTTGTGATCGATATTGGATTTTACCAGATTCACATGTAAGTTTTAATTGTGATAGATGTTAATTGGTTGTTAATTCAATTTGAAATGGTTTAAATGATCCTATTGTTGATATTTTTGACTGATATTTTGTTATTCTTAGTTGGGATATGGGCATCTTGTGCGGATTTCCTCGATACAACCATTATGACGTAATTTGATAAAAGATAGATGAAGTGTGGCTAGACGCACGTTTTGCCCTGTTTGGAAATCATTTCTAGCTGAATGTACATGCATTCTAGGGTTGATGTCAATATAGTACCTTTCGTTTCAAACGCCATTGCATTTGAATCCCGGAATGGACATCAACTATGGGATCCAGGTACATTCAATTAAGATCAAGTCTCAAGTAGGATTAAATGCTCGTCCTGAATTCCGCTGTAAGCCATATTCCGTCTGTTCTATATCTAATTGGTTATTGTTGATATTTTTGTTTCTTTATAGACAATTAATTTCGACTTTTACTATTAATGGTTCCCATATATATATTACCCCCTTGTGGAGGAGCAAAGTCTGCTCCCTAGCATTCTCCATCGACCTCTGTCCTGGGAAATCCTTTCCTGTTATCCGTAATGTATGTCATATCCACCTCCAGCGTTTTTCTTAATTTCCTCTTTAGTTGGTAGTTGGTTTGTTCTCTTCCATAGTAGGTTAAGCTGGTGATATCTGGACAACGGATATTATTTATTTATTTAAAGACATAAACATTGGTACTATAGTGTCGTTTACTAGTTAAGCCCATATAACTTATTCTAGCTTCTGGACAGGCCAATTTATCCATTCTTCTTCTGTCATGTTTTGACCTTGTTAATTATTCACTTATCAACCGTGACTGTTTTTATATGAGCGCATATGTGTGTACACTTCTTATTCTGTTCATCATCATCTGACTATAAATATTGATTAACGCTTGGCTAAATGGTGTTGGTTCACATGCCTTTTCCACTGCGCATCATTTCGTTTCGCTCTCCTCTACTCGCTTCTTCCCGCTCATTGTCTGCCCAGATCAATGATTGTACAAAATATACGTATTCGAAATTCTTTCTCGTATTTAACTTATTTTAATTCCGTTATTCACTAAAGCGAGTTAAGTCGATAATTATATACGAGAATAGGCGACATATATATTTCGATAGCAATCATTCAATAGCGATCAACATATCATCTAATTGGAGTCAGATCCCGGGCCAATAAAATACAAGAAGGCACCAAATACATATGCGTCTGATCCACAAGGCAGTGGAGCAACGTAAGGAGATACAGTCCTATGGTAACCGGTGACTAACAATAGGTTTATGCGCCTTTTGTTCCCTCAGAATCCTGGAACCCATATACATCATTAGTTTGGAATCAGGGTTTCCCCACTCCCCTAGGTGAACCCTTCGTGTCCACCAACCCGGTTAAAGCGCCGGACATTCGCATTCCGTCCTCTCAGTTTCATGAACAACAGTAATGCCTCGAAAAGGCAGTAAGTAGGATTTCCGTGGCAGTGGCTGTATACGCGTGGCCATGTGGGAGCATTTCCAGAGGGAGAGCGAACTCCGCAGCCTCGTTCATACCAGGCAATTCGGCGGCGGATATTAAGGATCTTGCGTAGACAATTGTTTAGAAATACTTGTACCTTTTTGATGATGGTTGCGGTAGTTCTCTGAGTTTCAACTCCGTACAGTAGAACTGTCTTGATGTTCGTACTGGAGATTCTCACTTTGATATTAGTTGACGGTTGTTTTGAGTTCCATATGTTCTTCAGTTGTAGGAATGCTGTCTTCGCTTTGCCAATCCTTGCCTTTTCATCTGCACAAGATCCTCCTTGTTTATCGAATATGCTGCCCAGATATGTGAAACTTTTAATTGAGATGATGAAATGATCAACGTTAGACCGCCATTAGAAACCTGGAAGCACTGGACCGCCGCTTCGTCCTAGTAAGGGGTCACTTAGCAGTGCTCATCCACGATATTGCCCGACCGCCTTACATTGTCTTCCGTGGCTAACTGCCTCACACCTCACATGGATTACCTTCACTGGTCACAGCTTCTCACTACAGCTCCGAGATCCACCTCTCCAAGCTAGTCACTGGTCAGCCAGCACATCATAATAAATATCAGTGTAGGGTTGTGGAGATTGTTGACTAATTTCATCATTCAGATCATCAATCGATCAATATGATGCCTGGTAGTGATAGATCATATGCTAACTGTCGAAATACACTGCACAAACCTGAGTAGTGTGATGAAAGTGAGGGTGTTGTTGGCAGGGGAGGTCGAAACCCGGCACCTTCAGTCTGGTACAAGAATACTCAAACTCTAGACCGCTAAGACGTCATTCGACGCTGTTATTGTCGCACTTTAACCAATCTACAATATTGCTCAACCTCCTTACATTATCTTCGTTGGCGAAATGCCTCACATCCGACACGGTTAAACTCCACTGGTCGCGGCTTTTCTTTAGAATTCGGAGAATTATCTCTGGAAGCTGGTCACTAGTGAGCATATGATAATTATCAGTATAGAGTTGTTCAGACTGTTGGCTTTTAATTGAGATCTTAAATCGATCAGTGTTAGACCACCATTGAAAACTTGGAAGCACTGGATGTCCGTTTCGTCAGTTCATTAAATTGGGATTTTATACTAATTACTTAATAATGTACTTGTTCTGTACTCTTTTTTTCATATCAAAGATTCAGACTTCTGTATGGGAAAAATTACTCACTGCATTTATCGTAACATCTGGTTTATTGACTTATTATTCTGTAATATTTATGAGATTAAGGTAAGTTCTCAAAGTGTGGTAAATAGTAATTAGTATGGATATTTCTTTACTACTTCACATTAAAATTGGTTTGTTTTTTATTAGTACATTGTGTATAGAATGCGTGTTTCATAGTTAAGTATCGAGTTTGATCATTTTGTTCAGGAATCTTGAGTTTATATCTCAGTCGACTCCAGTGGTTGGCAACCATGACCACGGCTAAATCTGAGTCCGAGATCTCCAGGTTTCGCGGCGTACGCTTCGTTCCTAGACTACTGAATCAGCATCCATTGGTTTACATTTACATCTGTATTATGTCTTAGGTCGTCCGGAGTGTGATTGTCACCTAACTTCTAAACTGATCATTGTTACTCGTCGGACGGCCTGCTTGAGCATCTGGGCTACCTGTTCCTGCCATCTAGATATTTCAACAAGTTATCTATTTTTGTTTGTTTTAATATATCATTATGTCTATATATCGCATAACCTATCCTGCTGCGTTTCTGAAAAGTGTAAAACCTTTCGTTGTCAAAGTTACAAAAAACTCAATAAGAGACAATCTAGTTGCTGGCAATATACAACGAAAAGAATGCACACTATCTATATTAATTCCAAAGCCATTTAAATGAGGTGTAGAATATATAACCTAGAATGTGTAATTGGTTAACTTTACATAGAGATAGTTTCAATTGTTGAGATCATAAGTCAATTAAAGCTAGACCACCATGGAAAACCTGGAAGCACTGGACGGCCGTTTCCTCCTATTGTAGGACTCCTCAACAGTGTTCATCTACGATCCCGCCCCGCGGGATTCGAACCCAGGACCTACTGATCTTGTGTGTGAGCACTTAGCTTCAATTGACTCATGAACTCAACAATTGAAATTACTAAAATTTCCACAAAACTCCTGATATATATAGTTGTTTTATTTCATATACCATTACATTGTCATTGAAAATATATTTACATTTTTGATTATTTGAACTGGTCCAACAAACTGGTTTTTTGTTGGGAATCCAACAACCACAAACATTTCTCTAAATAGATTATCTGGTTTAAATATGCATATGAGGTAACATGATTAGAGGAATAAGAATAACAATTTGTTACTAAATTCAATCAATCACAGTATATTTTGAACGTAGATTCTTGGTTAAACGTCTGGAAAACGACGTCTTTGATTGGTCATATAAAGCGAAGGAACAGAGAATAAATCGAGCCTATTTCAAACCATTAAAAATGTTATTGTCAGTATAGGGTTGCGGAGATTATTAAACTTTTGATTCAGATTATAAACCGATTGGTGTTAGACCACCATTGAAAACCTGGAACCATTAGGCGGCCGCTTCATGTTATTGTGGGACTCCTCAGCAGTGTGCATCCACGATCCCTCCCGCGGGATTCGAACCCAGAGCCTTCAGTCTCGCGCGCCAATTGGTTGAGGTTAGACTAAATGTTAACTAAAGTAAGCGCTCATCTGTTAGTTGAACCATTTAAAATTTCTATCAACAGATCCTTATCAAAGCTTCGGTAACCAGTCGATGTTTACGCAAAATACGGTGCATTTTGATTTTCGTCACTTCATTGTCTTCATTATTTACTGAAAAGAATACTATTTATAAACTTTCTCTATCATTTTTTTGTAGTTCATCGTTCTGTCGTTTACGTATTTCCAGTCTTTCTATTCCACGAAGCAGTAAAAAAGCATTTCGATCCTATTACTGACAAATAATAAAATGTGATCATGAATATCTCTACACTAAATGACTGATTTCGGTAATCAAAAAAAAAATAAAATGTTGTACAGTTTACAAAATAAATTCCGTTTTTATTTTGATTATAACAATCTGGTATTTCTTCGTTGGTGGTATTTTGTGATTTGATTTTCGTGAATTCGAATCTTGATAAATAAATAAGTGGTTCATGTGTTACGGTGTTTTAACTTGTAAATACTACTGATTCCAAGTTTCAGTGTGATGTGAACACCAACACCAGAGTGCAAGAAAATTTAACCAAGAAGTTTCGCACAAAAGTATACTTATTTCTTGGATCCGACTATTAGTTTGCAAAAGACATGTTCAAATTTGTACTTTGTAGATAATAGGGTTTTTAACTTTATTCATCAACTACACATACTACTGTACTTTTTTTTATTTGTTACGCTTTAGTGGTTCGGGATCTGACTCTAAGTAGATCGTATGAATGATTGCTGTCAAAATATACATCCTAACTTTTCTCGTATATGATTATCGACTTAATTCGCGTTAGTGAATATAACGGAATTTAATAAGCCTAATACGAACAATGGATTTTGATTATGTGTATTTTATGAACTCAGTGATTTGAACAGGCAATCAACGAGACGAAATAAAGAGAAGAGAGTGACGTGAAATGACGTGCAGAGTGGAGAAGGTATGTGAACCAACTCGATTCAATCAATATTCATAGCCAGGTAAAAATAGGTTACAGACATGTGGTGAATAGGATAAGGAGTGTATACACACATACGCTCATATAAAAACTATTAGGGTTGGTAAGTGAATAATTAACAAGGTCAAAACGTGACTCAACAATAACGGATAAATTAGCCTGTCCAGAAGCTGGTACAAGGTATATGGACTTAACATGGTAGGTGACACTACAATGGATCTAATTTGTTCTACTGGGTTTTCTCGGGTGAAAATCACATGGATATATTCAAGGTTTATTTTCTTTGAATTAAAGCAGTGTATTCTATGGGATTATGTTGTGATGAGACTTTTCTCAAAGTTTCAAGTAGGCTAGTTAAAAAATACAACTTGAAAACATTCATCAGCTAGTCTCTTTCTTCTGTGGATGGTAGTAAAGGTGTTCCGGAATGCTCTGTTTTGTAATAACAACAAAAATGTTGCATTCTTCAAATAAAATGTGTTCACTGGGACCAGGATTATAACTTACACCAATTTCAACGAGACTATCTTCACTTGGTAGTATATGGAGTAGGGTTTGTGAAATTTTTCTATACTATATTCCAGTTAACGCCGTTAATGTATATGCTAAAGCGGTTGGATAGTCCACGCGATACTGCAATTTTAATCATCAATCAGAACGCCAGGAAGATCGGACAAACAACTCACTGTATTGTATTCTCCAAACTTACAATCCATGTGATTATACGCACTAAGTACAAGATTATGACGTACTATAAATACAGACGAGTATACGTTCCTCAATTATGTTACTAAGGTTTTATTTGAGAAGAAACAATCACCACAATTGAATACATCATTCAACGGTATCCTGTAAGTCTTAAATATATCAATGTTTGTTATAATTCGGCTTGTTGGTTAAATTTTTTAATCACGCAATTTCTAATTGACCTAACATTTACACGTGAAGAACTCAAGCTTTATTTAATGCAAAGAAAAACCAGGGAATGTCGTCCTTACAACAAGTATACTCATAACTATGACTAAAATTAACTGACTTGACAAAATCTGTTAATGCACATGATGGTCAGATTTCACTGTAATGCGATGATTTAGTCCAGTTGAGACACTTGATTATTGAGTTATTACGATTTCAAGTAGGTCAATTGGGGGATGGGGATGGTAAAACTAAGAGAAAAAGCTGTCAGAGTTTGAAACCAAAGATTTGTATCACTCGAATGTGATATTAGGAAAGGTAGACGACGAGAGGAAGAGATAATAAAAATCAGTACTAAATATAATACACTTCTTGCCTAATGAAACAGTTCATTCTTTCACTGACGGGAGATCTAAGTCCAAGATCCTTTTTATCTCATGCATCCTCGTTAGGATCTTTAAATCGCCCAACACAAATGAGACAAAAACAGTCAGTAAATTCAGAGACTGATCCATTCTTCATTTAACTATTTCTGGTCTTCTCTAAGTTAATTGTACACTTGCCAGCATAGTATATTAAGGTAGGCTATGGAATCAGATACATGTGGCACGTCCCAACCATTCATAATTTCATGAAAACCACTTATCATTTTATATTCACTATACTGTGTTAAACCTTGAAATTCTCTACTTAGTGATTGCACTATACATACAAACAACCATTTGCTCTAAAAACTCATTGAAGGTATTATCAAGCTTAATACAGCTGTATATATATATATATATATATATATATATATAAATGTTTTATCTAGTTATTAAAATGTATAAAAGAGCATGTTGGATAAAAAGTATACAATTTATGAATTAACTTTTCATGTTATTAATACAGAAATTCAGATAACAGAGAATGTAATCTAAAACAGTCTTATGGTATGTATTGAAAAGAATAAGGATAGTTGGATTTGCTTGAGTATTTTTTTTATCAAACGAAAAGGTGAATATGTGTGTCAACTTTACAACATAGTTGTTATTCCTCATCTTTATATTTGAGTCATCAGACAAACATAGACTTAGGAACAATATAATCATTGACCAACCAATTAATCGATCAGTTATCATCGGTGAGTACTGATGAGTTTGTATTGTTTCTTTGATTGACTATTTGATGTTCTTTGTTACTTTTAGTATGTTGTTTACCACTACGACCACTTTTCTGTTGTGGTTTTGTCTGAGATGTACGTTTGGCTGCAGCGATTGCTGCACGCTGTGCTTCACGGGCTAAATGATGATAAGATTGTGAGATTAAGGAAACATAAACATTATTTTAAATACTCGTATGGTATGAAATAAAACAAGTTTTACATGGAAGAATATATTGCATGTATAAACTTTTAGTATCACAATTGGTTGATCACTGGGTGGTGATCAATGTCATGCTTGTCTAGTCCTCATTAGTGCAGATCGAATGCTATCGATCATGTTGCAATGTGGCCACCAGTCTAGGTGACTCGACAGGCACAACCTGCTGACGAGTGCCAAGTAGCACGAAACCCGGGTCCAGGGTTTCCTGTTGACTATCTCAAACTACCATCTAAATCTCAATGCATAGTGCCCGCAGTGTCGAGTCACCTAGACTGGTGGCCACATTGCAACATGATCGATAGCATTCGATCTGCACTAATAAGGACTAGACAAGCATGACATTGATCACCACCCAGTGATCAATCAATTGTGATTATATCTCAGTCCTACAGGATGTTTGTCACGGCTCGGATAGCTCAGTGGTAACGTCTCTGACTGTGAAACTTGGTGACACGGGATCGAATCCGCCAGGGAGCACCAGTTCTCTCAAGATTACAGGTACACCTTGCTGACGAGTGCCAAGTAGCACGAAACCCGGGTCCAGGGTTTCCTGTTGACTACCTCCAACCACCATCTAAACTTTTAGTATCATTAAATATATACATATAGGGATCTAACGAGTTGTTATTTCCTAACTACTGGAAAAAGTGGATCGTGGTCTACAAAATAGGAATCTTAGGCTGAAAGTCAGTTCATTATCACCGACTGAGGAGGTCAGGATAAGCGTTATGCCTTCCATACGACGTTTTACCCTGGCGTACAATATTAACCAGTGTAGGAGAAAGTCGGAAAAAAAAGGGCGGCTGAACCAAAACGTGGCACTAATCAATGAGTTCATTGACTATTGAACTAAGCTGTATTGGTAGGTGAAAACCATCTGGTTGGTATCTGCCTAATCACTGGCTGGAGACTTGCATGACATATGTAGCCCCCAAATGCTCTGGTTCGGCTGAAAGTGGAGAGAGTCTCCTCTCCAGATACTCTCATATAGCCACATGTATACAGCCACTGACAGGGAAGTCCTAATCACAACCTTCTCGCAGCATTACTGTTTACGAAATCGAGAGGACAAAAAGCGAATGTTCGGCTCTTTACACGGGTTGGTAGATACGGAGATTCCATTTAGGGGAGTTGGAAAACCCTGATTACAAACTAATGGTGTATATGGGTTGCAGGATCCTGAAGGAACGGATAGTGTATGAACCAATTACTGGTCACCGTCTACCATCCGAAGTTGCCCTACTGCCTTGTGGACAAGACCTTCAGGTCGAAAGCTCCGGGTGTGGCCCCCTAAGAAAACCACCTGGTTTGGTTTGGGCACCCGGACAGGATCACAGCCCACACACAAATTAAGTGACTTGTGTAGTGCGTATCTATTCGGTGCATATATTTATATGTTCAAATAAATATAATAATTAGTAAATTACATATCTCAGAATTGGTTACAGACGTCTAAACCATCGCTCTAGATCTTGATTTTCAGTACTTTTTTATACATATCTTTTCGTTTCAATTTTTTTAAAAACCATACTCTCAACGTCTATTTATTCCTATTACCATAGTTACTATGTTTATTTCAACTTATTTACTATTCATTCAATGTATATTTTTACCAGGGTCGTTGATTATGAAATGGGATTTGGATTTATTTATAATTTTTTTTTTCAAAATTATTACCCCTATCATTTCTATCGTTTACATTACATTAGTTTTTTTTTTTCAGCGCATTCTATTTAATTTTACAATTGTTGTTACGAAAATAATAGTTGCTTTTTAGTAACACTGAAACTTGACTGTTAAAGTTTTGTTATGCTTAAAATACCAAAATAATTGAATTCCAATTTAACCTTAAGTTGATTACTTTAGAGAAACTAAATACAATTTTATGAACTTAACTTTGAACTATACTATCAATGTAAGTTAGTAAGATTGTCCAGTTGTTCAAACAGAAGTAGATTGAGCAAGATATCTGATGCAAGAAGACTAACGCATATACTGCTCTACTACTCTTTCAGAACTAACTATAATGGTGAGTACGTTTTGTTTAAATATTCACTTATAGCGACTCACGTGCAAATGGGTTTGTTCTCATTTAACTCAGTTAAGCCCTTTTGCTAACTTATTTAGCGGACAAAGCCATCCGCACTATAACAATTTATTGTACCCTTATTACTATTTTGTGCTTGTATGAAATACGCATGCTTGAATATTGCTTACGACCTACGCATTTATGTCACTCTGCTAGTCTCACTACTAACCGCTTATTTGATTCGATTACTCATTAATTTCACATGCTATATATATGTCCACGTTATTCATATGGTTGACTCTGCTTTCTCGCTCGCTTGATTGTACTCGATTACTTACATTCACTCAGTCGCTCGCTTGCCTGTTTGCCGTTCGACACAACTCTTAATGCTCGTTTAATGCATCTGTAATTTTTGGACATCTGTGTGTGTGGTCTCGAAATAAATGTAATCAACGCTTCGTATTCGCCTTCTGAATAATATACCGTTGGGGTTAAATAGGACGGTTATCAAGACGAATTGTATACGAAGTTTAAGGGATATATCGAATACCGACCACCACACACTAATTCATTAATCGGCTTGATAGATTATATGCATGCAAGTTGTTCCTTCAAGATTGGCCTGCATTAACACCTGAACTGAGGATAGGAAATGAAGTGGTTGAACGTGTTGACAACTTCACTTATCTCGGAAGTCTGGTCAGCCCTAATGGGTTTGTGTCCGACGAAATCTCAGTATGGATTTGAAAAGCTCGTTCGGCTTTTGCCAACTTACGTCATTTATGGCGAAGGCGAGATATCCGTTTATCAACTAAGGGACGAATATACTGCGCGGCAGTTCGTTCTTTTATACTTTACGGCTGCGAAACGTGGTCATTAAGAATAGAAGATATTCGTAAGCTACTAGTATTTGGCAACAGATGCCTCAGATATATTGCTTACATCTGCTGGGACGCAGGGTATTAGGGAATGATGGTAAACCAGTTGATGAGGTTGTGAATTTTCATCAACTGAGATGGTTGGACCACGTGTTACGTATAACTGGACACCGATTACCACGACGTGCAATGCTGACTAGCTGTTGGACATGGTTGGAAGAAAGTTAGGGGTGGCCAAACCAAAACGTGGCATCAGTCCATAAAGTCACTAACTTCTAGTCTGAGCCATGTTGGTAGATGCAGACTACTTGGTTGGGGTCTGCGTGACTATCGTAACCAATGGTTGGACACTATGGGTGATATCGCCCAGAATCGATCACAATGGCGTAGGTGTATACACTCTCTGTCTTCCCTTAAACTATGAGATTAATATCGCTTCAAATCTTTCTTTTTACGTACTAATTCTTTCTTGCTGTACTATATCTTTATATGCAACCTTTCCTTTATATATTACCACCACTGAATTAACTGAGTCTATGAAATCGGTGTACATCTTGTTGTGCTAATACGGTATGGCAACTTGGACCGGTGCATGTATGTGCAGAGTCCTACGTTGTAGCTGATTGACTGATGCATGCTCTTACTACTGACAGTAATTAACTTGACGACTGAGAACTTTTTCTGAGTTTTAATACAATTCGATAAACAATTAATCTTATCATACAAAAACTACTCAATGATTTAGGGGAATACCTAAACTACGAGGTGTCCTTTTTTTCTACTCTTTCTATATATATAACTTACATTTTAAAAACTATACTCACAATTGTATACTGTCTGAATAATATGTAAAAGTACAAATTATAGTTTACCTTGTTTTTCTTGTTCAAGTTTTTGAGCTGCTAATTCACGTTCTTTCCTAACTAATTGAAGACGTGCTATGTTAGCTGCTAATTCAGTTTCCGATAATAATTTTATTGGATCAGTTGTAGCTTTAATAGATGCGGCAACTTCTTTTCGTGAAGGACTGAAATATAGAAGAAATTACTACTTTTTCTTTAAGAAAAAAACTTAGTTTAATAGCTAATTTGCATGCAGTTTACAAATAATATTGATGAAATGCAACATATACGTAATCAGTGGAATTTCTTTATTACCATCTATTAAAACAACACATTCACTCAGTGCACCTCTAAGGTATATTGGTTTTGAGAGCTAATGATACGAATCGGCTGTCCAAACTGAACTAGACGGAGTAACGTTTAATCAGTCAGTCATAAGCAACATAGAACCTGGAACATATGTAAATCAGTTCAATTAGTCATAATACATCATTACAGAGACATGAAATTATCTAGAAGTAGTGTTATCAGTTTTAGTGAACAGACCAGCCACACAGGTGATTATAGGACATAAATCGGTATGATAAAAGTATAAGAATTTTACAACTCAAGGTCTAAAGGAAGACAAAGAGTGGATGCTTCTGTGGCGTTGTGACTAAGCACGCCATTTAACGTCTCATACCATTGGTTTCGATGTTTGAACATATCCTAACCAGATGGTCTGAACCTACTAATATAACTTAGACCAACAGTCAATGATTTCATAGACGTTGTGTCTGGTTTTGGGTGTTTCTATTAATTTTTTTTCCAACCTACCTCTACACCAGCCAATATCGGGTGTCAAGGTATGAGGTGGTTCGGCATACGTAATACGTATCTGAAAAGATTTGGATCGCCTATCATCCTGAAACACGATAATAAATTTAAAGTAGGAATATAACTGGGGTAACTGATAAAACGTGGTATGGTCGCCGGCAAGCCGACGACACCCGGCCCCCAAATGCCCTGGTATGGCCGAGAGTCGGGTGGGCCCGTCCTCCGTCTCGAAATACTCTCACACGGCCACGCGTATACAGCCTCTGCCAGGAAAGTCCTACTCACTGCCTTCTCGTGGCATTACTGTTGTTTACGAAAGTGAGAGGACGAAAAGCGAATGTCCGGCGCTTTAACAGGATTCCAAACCAATGATGCACATGGGCTCCAGTATCCTGCGGGAACAAATGGCGTGTGAACCAATCATTGGTCACCGGCTACCACGGGACTGCATTCTCTTACGTTGCTCCACTGTCTTGTGGATTAGACCTTTAGGTCAAAGGCTCGGGGTGTGGCCCCCTAAGAAAACCACCTGCTTCGGTCTGGGCACCCGGGGAGTATCACAGCCCTCACACAAATCGAATGATTTATGTGGCGCATATCTACTTGGTGCCTCCTTGTGCCAATGTTTGTGTTTAAATAATAAACAATAATAATAACTGATAAAAGTAAGTCAATAAGTCAGAGTAACTTTTTGTGTGTTGATGTGCATGACAGGGGTAATATCATTCCAAAGAAATGTCTATGGAAGTCGGGTAATCTTTTTCATTTACCTAGTAAATACTATTTCTTGTTCAGTATTATTATTATTTAAACACATAAACATTGGTACAAGGAGGCAACAAACAGACATGCGCCACCAGACACTAGATTTATGTGAGGACTGGGATACTCCCCGGATGCCCAGATAAAAGCACGTGGTTTTTTTAGGGAGCCCCACCCGGGTCTAATCCACAAGACAGTGGAGCAACGTAAGAGAATGCAGTCCCGTGGTAGCCCGTGACCATCAATAGGCTAATACGTTATTTGTTCCTTCAGGATACCGGAGATCATGTGCACTACTGGTTTGGAATCAGGGTTTTCTAACTCTCCTAAGTGGACTCCCCGTGACCACCAACCCGGTTAAAGAGCCGAATATTCGCTTTTCGTCCTCCCAATTTCGTAAAAAAAAAAACAGTATTGCCGCGAGAAGGCAGTGAGTAGGACTTTCCTGACAGTGGTTGTATGCACGTGGCCATATGAGAGCATTTCAAGAGGGCGAGCTGACACTCCCCACTTTCGGCCGTACCAGCACATTTGGGGGCCTGTTCGGTATTAAATGCATAGCACATACTATTACATTAGAATCAATATCTTCTGATTCTTTAGAGACGAGGCTCAAAAAATATCAACCGAAATCACCATTACACTATCAAAACATCAATTGATTAGAATAACTTACACAACTGTTTTGGAAGATTTTACATGATTAGGATTGCAAACTTCAATCAAATGACTAACACCCTTATGACGTTCAGTTGTGTCTTGCTCATCGTCATCATCTTCATCCTCCTCCTCCTCCTCATCATCATCATCCGTTTCAGTATCGTCAATATTCTTGTCATGAATTGTTTTATGGAGAGATGATTCAGCTTCTTTAGATAACTAAAAAAGTAAATCGACCAATATGATAATAAGCGTTGAATGATGTGCCATAAATGCAAATTTTATGATAATATCTGTAAGCAAAAGTTGGAAACAATCAGTTCGAAAAAAAGGACTCTTGCAGTTCAGACCACAGATTAACTGTATGTAGATTGGAAGTGCCGAATAGCTATTTTTTCCTAGTATGAGACTCCTCTATAGTGTGAATGATGAGACTAACTTATAGAACAAACCTCGTGCCTTGATGCTTAGTGGCGAGCGCTGAATCTCCCAATCGCTGAGTTAAGACCTAATGTTTTACATCTAACTTCATTCACCTAATGTGATATTGAGCGAAAATCATCCCCCGCCATTAATGGTTAATTGACCTCCTCCAAACACGGTTGAACTCGACTAATTATGGACTTCCGCTATAACCTCAGTAACTGCCTCTCGAATTTAGTTAATGTTATGTTCTGCCATCGACAGAGTCTGATACCAATATACACGTTTCTTATACGGAAACCCAACGGGCTATTTGAGTGCAAAAACCGAAAATGAGTAGGGAGCTTTTATTTGTTAAATTGAATCGGAAACATGTGTATACCTAATTTATGTCTATCCTCTTCAGAAGACAACGCTGCATTTCCAATCAATACAGTGTCCCTTTTCTTAGAAAATGAAACCAGAGCTTGACCGATAGCGTGAGCCTGTCAGCACGTCACTTAGCATTTGACCTACATCTAAATGGCCCATTGTTAGTTACTGATAAGCGTATGATTATTATTAGTGCCGGTAGCCTGGAGATTTTTGGATTTACAGTTTATACTACAGACTGACCCAGAGTGTAAGTGACAGCACACGATTAATTATATATTTGTATTCCGCTCTAACCATGTACTTCGTTCACACAGAACAAATATTGTAATCAATAACGTGGTGTATAAACCTTGCTCGCCATATAATGTGTGAAGAGCCAGTCTCGAAAACGACATAACACCCAGATTTATGGTCAAATCTGCTTTAAAAATAGAATTCTAGAGACAAAACTTGATGGCCAACTTCCAAAATTTTGTATAACTTACTCCAAGTTGACGATCAATTTCTTCCGGGGCAGTAAACTTTCGGGTTCTACCTTTGTGCATACGTTTGCCTATTTTTTTAAATATAAAACAAGACAATCGTACGACCGAAGTTAATTATGAGCTCAAGACCATATCAATATTAATGCTTTCAGATTAGCTAGTTAGTCTAGAAAACCTGAAAAATAGTGTAAATTTTGAAAATTGCATAATGTAAGACAGTGTTAGCCTTTTCCTCTAGCTTAGCCGGCCCCAACCTAAACAGGCCAATAATCTTTGGAAGGGAAAAGCAACAAACACCGTGCGACAAACTGTATTCATTTAGTTTGGTGAGTGTGAACTCTTCCTTAACTGCAGTGATTTGTATAGTTGAGTACTTTACCATGTAGTGAGATGTGTCAGTTTTATCTTTAGTTTAAAGTAATCCCAAATAATGTCCGTATTCACACAAATTCGATTTGTAAACAAATGTGATTGTCGAGAGAATATGAGGTATTTGAGTACGAGAAACATGTAGATTGTCAAGATTATTATACACAGGATGACGAAGGTAATGGACATTATCAAAAGACAGCTATAAAGTTGTCATAATGATGGTAGCAACAACACTAAATGGTAAAAAATATGAAGAGGGTATAAGAATACGGAGGATTTAATAATCAGGCTACTCGTAATGACAGTAAATTAGAACCAAAAATGTTTAACGACTTGAATAGCTGAAAATTGCCACATGGTGGCATGGCAAGAGATTAGACAAGAGTGCGGCCCCCTGACTGAACCACTTGCTTCAGTTTGGACGCCCAGGAACTGTCCCAGCCCTCACACAAACTATTTGAATTGTATGGCGCATATATATTTGATGCCTCCTTGTACCAATGTTTGTGGTCAAATAGCTAGTAAGTGGATATTCAGCGTTAATCATTTATCGATTACAGCTTCAATTGGTAACAACAAAAAATTGTGTTAAATTACCTCTCATTTTTGCTAAAATGGAATGGGATGTTAGATGAAGTCAGAAAACCCTTGGAATTGAAAGGGAGATTCAATCAAAAACACGGATACGATGGGCCGGAGATGACCTCGAGATTTTAAATTTCTTCACCACAGAAGTTATCACGCTACTTTACGGTACTCAGTATCTTATCGTCACCCTGTAACGAACCTCTTATTTTTGTAACACAATGTCGTTATGTGGAACCAAAATGGGCATCAAAGGTGAATAGATTGTCTCATGCAAATAGTTTTGGACGGAATAGAAGGAGCTTTCGCTTGACGAGCTTCCGCATCTAGAAGCATTAAATCACCAATACTTCCAGGCAGGAACCTAGGTATATTATCTATAAAAGAGGGAAGAGAATAAAAAGATTGATAAATCATAATAATATACTAACTTAAGTCTCCAAGAACATGTCAAGCTATCTATTAAAGAACTCATATGAAGTCGTTTGTGCGAGCCCAGTTAGCAGCGAATTCCAGAATTTAACAATTCTTAAGGAGTAGGAGTTGTGTCTACAGTCCGTTCTGCTGTAATGTGGCTCCGGTTTTTGGGTGTTACCCCTAAGGTTTGTGGTAAAAATAAGCTTAAGTAGTTGTCACTTTTAAGACGCCTGTACTCCAATTTGTAAAGGTTTAGTGACTAGAGGCGCTTTTCATAAGGCTTGAATTCGAGTCCCGATATGATTTCTTGTCTCGTCATTGGATATGTTCCAAATTGTTGCCCAAGTTTTACCTGTAGCCTGAAACGTGACTCACATGGACTGTTTCACAGTTTGAAGTGCAAAAGATATTCAGTTATCATCTCTCAAAGACTGTTCCATGTGTATAGGAAAATGAGGTTTTTGGTGTAAGATAAATGAAGTCCTTGTTTCGTAAAATTTGCAAAAACGTATTAGTTTTCTGTTGTTAGACATCATGATTCTTGTGAATAGTTCAGGATCGGTAATATTATTTTCAAACATGAATTCCATGCCTACTCATTTTCCTTTAAGAGTAACCCAGGGAAAGTATTGTACTCAGGCCATTGCAATCGATGATGGCTCGATGAGAAATTCTGAATGTCTTTCCGAATTTCGAACAAGGAATAAAACAATTCAGTTACATTCAGGTACTTTGGAATTTACAGTCATCTCATACTCATAAATACGACGAAGGAGGTAAATCGAGTTCAGATGCTCCTGCACTCTCTGAAACCTAAGCGACTCCGTAACTGAATTTTTGAAAATCTGTCAATCTTGCTTAACAAACTATCGTTCCAGATGAAACTAAATCTCATAGCCTAAAGATTCTAAAGAGGATAGCAGTTCTTTAAGACTATGTTCACAATATAACTCCAAGAATTAAAGTGAGCTCATATAGAGAACGGAAGGTGGAAAGTGTGACTGAGGACAATAACTCTGCCTTAAGCAACAAAAATAAGGGCAGGAGCGAGAAACCAACAAATTTCTTATTAAACAGTCAACTAACTTATTTTGAAGGGGACTCCAAAACCTATGGAATAGTTAACTCATCAGCACTTTGGTTAGATAAACCATGAAGCATTTATTCTACCCTACGTAAAATAACATTCGCACCATGAATGTAGAGTGTTCAGGCCGTTCAGAACATCAACAACAAGAGTATCAAAAACTAAATGAAACGGAACAGTACATGGAACATAGATGAGGCAAATGAACTACAATTTTTTCTAGGAGGTAGCATAACCCATTACATATGTTAGGTTTGGTGACTGCCCAAAATTTTGTAATCCTCGCGGTTTGTTTAATTGCGAAATTCAATTTTCTTCAAAAATATTAGCTGACGGTGTGCAATATATAATACCACGTAATATCGATCTCTTAGTAATAAAATGTCAACAAAATCATCATGACACATGAAACATCCCAGTGACTCCCGCACTAGAGAGCGCGCAATCATGCATAAATCATGGTTTACTGTCACCAACTAGCAATTCAATTCCTATACGTATGGTAATCTCATCGCCTCTATGTGTACTGGAAAATATAACCTTCGGCAGTGTTCACATTTCGAATTCGCTGCTGAGAATTCTATATTGTACCAAAATATAATATTGAATAAAGCCATTAATAATAATAATTAAAAAATAATAAACAGAAAATTTGGAACTGCCCTGGTAATTTCCCAAAATATGATTAGACGCCAAGACCGTTGGTCTAAGTATACAATATCACTAATATTCATGCGTTTATTCAATAATAAATGTGTAGTACTACATAGAACTCTCACCCCAAAGTATTCCAACAAGTTTATTTCGCAGAAAAAGAAAACAGATAACCGCACTTATATATACACAAATCAAATAAATGAACTACCTAGATCTGAACGAAATGATTTTCCATAAGATATGAATCTGTACTGGTTTATGTCTAAAAAAGTAAGTATTTGACCAACCCAGCCTCAACAACCTATTCGTCCTGTATTATATTTGCTAGATAAGGCACTGCAGAGCTTTTGTGTTTTGGCTTCCGTGTATGGGTAATAATGCATTGTCGTCGAGTTCTACCAGGAGATATGCAAGGAAAAACATTTGGAAAAAATGTAAAGCTAGTATCTGATAACAAATGCCTATCCACAACTGTACTAATCATAACCTCGTAAAATCTTTTTTCGAAATTCCGAAAATATAATGATGGAGGGCCGTAAATAATAATAGGTCAAATGTAAGAATCAAAAAGTCGCAGGTGTTAATGCCGAGCGATGCCAAAGGGATGCAGCCACTTAATGCAGTAATATAGATAGAAAACTTTTCGTTGTATTGGTTTACAACCACACCATATTCGGAGCTGAACATATAATTACCGAGGAGATTCACTTTCAGCATGTAACTTCAAGTTAAAGTTTAAAAAGTTGAACGTGGGAATATTCACTTGAAATTGATCGGATGACATGGGCCAGCCTTCTAGAGGTGGTCAATTTGTTTAACTTGTCCCCACCGACAGCAAATATACTATTCTTAAGCTCAAATGTGATCGTCAAAAGCGCTAGATGTTATAGTGCTCATTCTTACGAGGCGATGAGTCAAGGTATACAATAGTGGGACTACCGCATAAGACCTCATAGATAAGATAGTCACATCATGACAAACGTACAGTTTCAGGATTGAATCTGTTGTTATAGTGATTTAGACCGTAATTCTACGAACTTTCCTCCAAAACCACAAAACATGAACAGGGGAAACACTGAGACTTAGACAAATGACCATCGACTCTGTTTTTGTTAGAGTAACCTTAATAGCATTAACTTCAAGGGATTCAAAAAACGTGTCAGAGCGTGCTTGGGGTGTTAGATCTCCAGAACTCACTTGGTAAATGCCTTAATTTTGTAATTTTGTTTTGGAAATTTAAATTTCCTTGTTTTCGCGCCAAAAGCGCCTGTTTACAACTTCATGTCGTATCTCCCGATTGAGAGAATCTTCAACGTTACTGGTCCGTTGTGTACTTTCAGTATACTATTTTTGCAACGCTTCCCAATGAGAGTTTTATGCTTTATATACGTTTGATTTGTGTCTGTTATTATTCACTCGTGCTTCTGGCTTACGGAATATACTTTCCCGTTCCAAACCTGGACTTCTTCCTTTAGTTAGCGGGGCTGGGACGCATCAAATAGCTAGCTTATTGGTCGACGGTCACAAGACTTTGTTTTGTTCGTATACTAAGTGAACTCGTAATAGCTTCAAACCTAGCAAATTTGGCGGTGGTGGTTTCGGATACACGAATCCTTGCAAACTTGAATTATTACTCGAGCAGCAATTGAAACTAATGCAAATGTTGGCAGATATCAAGATTTTGCCTCCCACACATCCTAGCACATCTAATGCAACTACAGCACAATCAGTAGATGACCTCGCAAATAGCATTACTAAGTTTCATTATGATCCTGACTCCAACGTTACTTTTGACATGTGTTATGAAGTCCTATTGAAATTTGATTTCGCTTACCAATATAATGCTTGGAAGGTTCAGCTGCTACTTCGGTCCTAGTGAACTAGGCAGGTATTGCAACCTAATTATGCCCTAAACCCACGCGATCGCCCATTCTCGAACACTGTTCAGTCATTGAGACAACTCTTCAGTATTCAATGCGCGCTATCGATGTTTGAAGCTCACTATGAACGAAAATGCTGATTTTCTTACACATGTGGGTATCGTCAACCGAGAATGCGAACGCTTCCGGTTGAAGTCGCTTACGGAAGACCAATTTAAGGCTCTCATTATCATCGGCAGCCTCCAATCGCAAAAGTTCAGTGAAATTAGGACACTCTTGCTAAGTCGATTGAACCATGACCCAAAACTAACTCTTAATGATATTGAAAACGAATATCAATGTCTAATCAATTTACAGCGTGACCCTACGATGGTCCAGCGTGGTGGTTCAGATCATACAGAAGTTCATGTGGTCCAACAACCACCTAACCCGCATAAGCCTCCCCCAGCGACATCTAGTTCAGGTCAACAGACAAAAACACATCCTCCTGCCCCATGTTGGTACTGAGGTGCATGACATTTTATTCGAAGCTGTCCATATAAATAACATCGGTGCAGGAAATGTAATGCGATGGGTCATAAAGATGGTTTTTGTCGAAAAAATGAAGCCAAGCAGCTTCAGAGGTACCAGAAAGCCTATGCCTAGATCCAACACGAATTCGTTGAGTCTAATGGCAAGCTGTCAGAACTCAACCCTAGGTGAGGGGAAATGTATTACCCTTAATATATTAATGGGCGCCCGTTTAGGTTGAGAATGGACACTGCATCTGACGTAACAATTCTCTCACGAAAATATTGGGTAAAAATGGGAAGACCACGCACGGTGCCAACAACACAGAAACCTCTAAATGCATGGGGTAATTATCTACGTTTGTTGAGACAACTGGATTGTAAAGTTTCTTTTCATGACCCGGCCTTTGCCGGGGTATGTTACATCACACCCGCTGATCTTAATGTGCTTGGTTTAGACTGGTTTGACCGGCTACGTTCAGCTGACGTTCCGTTAAGCACCGTATGACATCTGGTGAAACCTCATGAACCTGAAGCATATTCGAAAGAACTAATGACGGGGTTTTCAACCTTTTACAGACTGTGTTGGGTCAGCGCAGTACTATGAAAGCAACACTTCGGTTGAAACCTGAAGCTAAACCTGTCTTCTGTCCAAAGGAACCAGTGTTGTACGTAGCATTATTGAAAGTTGACGAAGAACTAAACCCCATTCAACTATACGGAATTATTACACCTGTTTTTTATTCTGCCTGGGCAGCATCCATTGTGGTTATTAAAAAGATTAATGGCACAATCCGAATATGCGCAGATTTTTGTGCAGGTCTTAACGCAGCTCTCGAACAGCATCATCACCCACTGCCAGTCCCTGAAGATGTGTTCACGATGTTAAATGGTGGGAAGTTCTTTGCAAAGCTGGATCTCGCTGATGCCTATCTACAAGTGGAAGTGGCTGAGGATTTGAGAGAGTTACTTACCATCAAAACTCATCGTGGCTTGTTTCAGTACAATCGCCTACCATTTGGTGTTAAGACAGCTCCACCTATTTTTCAGCAACTAATGGGTACCATTCTATCGGGTATCCTGAGGGTCACAACTTATCTTAATGACATCTTATTTGTTGGCACATCGTTAGTACAGCTTCGAGAACGCACGACAGCTGTACTACAACGCGTCAGCGATAACGGATTCCGATTACGCCCAGAAAAATGCCAGGTTTTCTTGAAGTCAGTAAGATACTTGCGATTCATCTTTGATGCCGCAGGTCGCAGACCAGATTCTGAAAACATCCGCACTATAAAACTGATGCTGACTCCCACTAATATCTCTGAGCTACGATCATTCTCGGGATTAATTAGTTACTACTCAGCTTTTGTTCCGTCTGTGCATGACATATGCGTCCCGCTAAATTATCTTCTGAATAAGAATACTAGATGAAACTGGACAAAATAATGTGAAGCTGCATTTCGCAAGCTGAAACAATCATAAACTCTGAACTATTACTGACGCCCTACGATCCGTCCATGCCAATCATTGTCACTGCAGGCGCTTCAGCTTTTGGACTCTGTGCTATCATCTCACAGCGGTTCCCGGACGCAATAGAGAAAGTTCATATGCATGCATCTCGCACACTGACTCTGGCGGAAAGAAAGCACAGCAAGATAGAGAAAGAGGATTCCGCCCTTGTGTTCACAGTACGCCGTTTTCACAAATTTTTGTACGGTCGAGGATTTACTCTTCTCACTGATCACAAGCCTCTTCTCACAATTTTCGGATCAAAATCTGGTGTTCCAGACCTCTCTGCAAACCGTCCCCAGCGATGAGCCTTGATAGTGTTTGATTATGATGTTGACACTCACTACCGGTGCACTCAACAATTTGGTCAGGCAGACGCCCTGTCACGACTTATCAGTGAACACCATACGGCCAGCGAAGATGCAGTCATTGCCTCTCTAAACACAGAAGACCACGCATAATTTTGCCTGACGACTGCTGTTCGCGCCTTGCCTATCTCAGCATCTGAGATACATTTTGCCTCTAGGAACGACTCTATCATTAAGAGAATGATGAACCGCGTCACCGCCAACTGGACTCGTTGGTGACTTGAAGCAGCTTTACCACCGTCGGGACTCACTATGCGTCGTGACCCGGTGCTTGATGTTTGGAGATAGAGTAGTGGTGCCAGAGTTCCTAAGATTAAGGGTGCTAAAGCAGTTCCACACTGGTCATCCTGGCATAAAACGAATGAAATCCATCGCTAGAAGCTATGCTTATTGGCCCCTCATGGACCAAAACATCATGGATTTAGTAGGCAAATGCACACGATGCCAACAAGCGGCGAAATGTAATACGAAAGTGATGTCAGTCCCACCGCGCTTCCGTGTCTCTGGCTGAAATTAACAGTTTGAAATTCAGAAGGTTTATGTGTGAGGCCTCTAAGGACAAATCTATTCGTTTTAAGGTGTCGTGAAGGGGCGGAAATCAGTATTCATACGGTCACATAACCTGCATACGGAACGAGTATGTTTTCTGTAGAAGATGGCAGCTCATGAGAAATAAGGGGAGAAAACAAGAGAATTTTCTTGAAGCACACCTCAAGTTAATAAAGTTGTTAAACGCTTTCCTCAAAGTCTAGTGCATTATCCTCCCCCGATGGGGTAAGAATACACCCAGTATGTTAGCGAGCTGCCAATGTTGACGATGGTAAATTTTATTGGCAGCAGTAGTCATGAAATAGTGTTTAAAGTGGAAGTATAGGGCTGCAATTAAACGCAACTCAATTTCGTTAATGTGGCCTTCAGCTTAGCAACCAATCACAATGAGGCGGGAATTATTATATCCGCCATCTTTGTGAGCAATGGCGGTCAGCTTTCTTCGTTCTGTGCCTTTTTTCAGCTACTTCTTTTGTGTAGCTACAGAATTTAATGTTTCAGTGTGCTAAAATGCAGAAGTTAATGTAATACTATGAATGTTGGAGCAATATTTTTCTTCAGTTTGCTTTGTTTTCTGGGTTTTGGCTGCTGCTGCTGCTACTGAAGTCAATATATTTCTTTAGCCAAGCTGGCTAGTCTTATCGGTTCAATTTTGACTTGTTTTCTAGATATCCAAGGACGAAGCCCGTTCTTTAGCTAAAATAATTGTTGCTGCCGCCTGTCACTAACTGTCCGCATGTTCGTTCCTAACTGTCCTTCATGATGTTATCGGCAAAGTGAAAGGAAACAATATCCGGTTTCCAATTTTCTTCAGTACTATGGACAACACCATCCCACCAACGAGTCAAACTAATACGGAGTGCCCAGCAGTAGGGGATATCAGTATTGTTTTCGAAAGAACTCAGACGTCCGATAACCATAGATGAAGTCACAGATGCTACCAATCTATTGCAGAGGGTTTGTTATGAAAAATATGCAATATAGCAGTGATAGAGGGGTTTTACTCATTACGTCGTGCGTTAAAGCAAGCTTAACATTGAAAAGCCGGAAATCTGCTATCAGTGTGTAGTGTATGTTTGCTGTTTTGGCCATAAAAGCAAGCCGAAGGGTCATGATCAAAGAGTAAAAAGGCAATGATCTGTTATTAAGCTCACTTTTTTATAGATCATATTTCACCACCCGCAAGTCTGTTTTTTTACGGTATGACGTCATCCAGTACCTAATATGTTCACCTTACGATGAAAAGTACCTGCAAAATTTCATCGTCATATTTGAATTATTTTTGGAGAATTGTCTTCTAGTTTGAGTGCTTCGTACGCCCTGAGGGACTAGATTCCTACATTATTCGTAGTTCTAGTATAACTTTCTCACGCAGTAAGTTCAAAGAAGACACTAGTCTTTCTAACTAAGCCTGTTAAGCTAATATCCGTATTCTCTAATTCAGTTAATCGATGAAGACATGTGCCACGTGCATCTGCTGTATACTGCAATTTTACTCCAATTCTAAATGTTATATCTTGGTTCTGAAAAATAAAATTGCTGCCGGTCCCAAGCCCGGGTAAAGGAGGAGGGTTGGGCATGGGGTTAGCGTCCCCATCCCGTAGAAAACTAACTCGCTAAAAAAACGCTTACCAGAAAAAATAATTCAAACCTAGTAGTATTCTCACTAAATAGCTAAGCGAGTGCGTAGACCAATGTAAGGTACCATACAGGGTGCCTTTGAGTTACTAGTGTTCCATTAGTGCGGGTAGGGGCATTGCTTTCTTGTCATATGGCATTTGAATTAGAAGCTATAAGATAAGAAGCAGGTATGGTTAGGATGTGTAACGCGTGTCCATCCATCAGCTGGCGTGACAACCCATGGTGGTTAGAATAAGCTATGAGAGGACCCGAGTCTGTAGGTCTCCTAAGGAAATGACGAGGATATGCACCAAATCACCTTATGAAGAGCGCCTTTAATCACTTAACCTCTACTCATTACAGTATAGACGTCTTGGAGGTGACCTAATGGCTTACAATAACCTTAACACTTTTGGACATCCCCTAAAACACCTAATTAAGCTTAGTTCCAACACTAACCTAAGGGGTAACGCCCAGAAACTAGAGACACAACATAGCAGAACGGACTGTAGGCACAACTTCTCCTCCTTAAGAGTTGTCAAAAGCTGGAATTCTCTGCCGGTCGAGCTAGTCCAAGCGACTTCTCAGGAGTCCTTTAAGAGGCAACTTGACCTATTCTTAAGGACCAAGGACAGCATCACACTATGGTTTACCAATTTCTTTTCCTCTTTTATTGTTAACATACCTAGGTTCCGGCCTGGAGGATTTGGTGACCCCCCGCTACTAGACACGGAAGTCTGTTAAGCGAAAGCTTCTATTCAGTCCTCAACCACTTGAACACATGAACTAGGTGCTAAGAGGCTCGCTTATCACAAGTTTCTTGCAACGACTAAGTAGATAAAACAAAGTAGCATTACGTTCAAAACTTTATTTAAGAACTTTCATTAAGAATCGAATATCAAACAAAGGTTTAAACTAAATTCCCTTTTAAAAGTTGTATTGGTAATGTTAAGCTGCAGTTTTTGTTGTTTTTTCCAAACGAAAGAGTAAAAGAAGTCAAAAAATACTGGAAGTGGTTGTGAGACTAAAATGGACGTCCAGCATCCTTTTTCTAACCTGCTGTTAGTTGGGTCTCCCGTAAACAGTTTCATAGGGCTATAGTTCTAAGGGCGAAACAGTTCTTAGGGTCTGTGAAGGCTCACTACTGTTGCATTCTAAATGAAAAAATGGTGATGAATTTAGTCAGAAATGTGGAATATATAAATAACCAAATCAAATGTTTTTTAGCAAAGAATTTATGCAGTTGTGATTTACTTTGAGTTCATGGATATTAGATAAGGTCAGCTACTATTACTTGTGCAAAGCATAACATGGGCTTAGTACCGTATTGCAATGCTTTTATTATTTTGCTCCCAATCAAGTATTCCCATGCATCTGCGCCTAGTTTAACAGGAAGACATACAGGCAGAGTTAGTGTCCGATAAACTAAAAGTCCCAGTTGTCAAAAGGATTCTAAGCATTTGTCCACAGCCAGCTGCATTTAATTGAGACACAGAACACTCATCTTCTAAGACTGTATACTGCTCTTCTGCAGGCAAACAAAAGCTCAGACACTTAGCTATACTGCTACCGATGTTTTTGCTGGGGAAATTGTTTAATGACAGTGGTCTTGAAACATGAACAGTGTTAGACGTACTGTCTACAAATAAACACCAAACGTACCTAAAGCTATCTTATAATATATGACAGCAACAGCAACAACGGTACGTTTTTTTTCCTATTTTTCAACAAACTGTTTTGAATCCGTATACTCACTAAAAACAGGCAGCTCTACTTACTAAACTGATCCCTTTCGTTACAGGCTTTAAGCACTATACTTAAGCATACTGTAATTCTATCGACTAATCTAAATTATAACGGCAACCAAGAATACTAAACTAAGCAAGTGTCATAAATATTGTTCCATGATGAATATGCTCGAATTTCGGTCAGTATTGTAGATAGAATGGTAAAAATTGATGATAACAAGAAGGACTAGCAAAGTTGTCGCAGGGATTTATTCTGAAAAATGTTGATTCACAAATGTTGATGTTAAGGACTGGAAATAGTTCTTGTGAATAAATTACACACCCATTGAACATTTGACTGGCTATCGAAACTCAGTGGCTTTTTGAATAATACGATAGAGCTTAAAACGATAGATACTATATTTCATTTTCTGCATAAACATCAGTGCTAGGATATATATACGTCAAACCAGGAGTCCTACAGATGGTCATTTGCGCGTGCAGGATCGCACTGTTGGCTGCCGAATATCTTTGTTATAAAACGTTACTTCCCCTGACATTGAGGATTAACTTAACAACCAGTTGACTTATATTAATTATAATGATAATAATTTATTCTCAAATAACAGTTTTTTACATGAGGCATGTCAGTTTACAGGCAAGATCAAATTTTTGCAAATGATACAATATTCACTGTAGTAAATTACATAGCTGGGTTGATAATTTAAAAGGTATGAATGTAGATGGTTTTAGTCAGTATCACAGTTGGCGCGCTTCATGAAAGTTGCTTTGCGGATGTGCGACTGATGGTCAAGGATAGGTCCATTGAAGGTGGGAGCTTCTAGAAACCGCAACCTTATGTTCACTTGGAATATCTAAGGCTTGAGGGAATGTCCAGGATGAAGTTACCCGTTCCATATCTCAAGAGGGCTGAAAGAGGGAGCTAGCAAAAGAAAGGACGAGGGGCAGAGTAGCCAATATTCATGAAGGAATGTTTGAAGTATGATTACTCAGTCTGATCCTCTTTTATTAAGGTATTTGTTAAGCAAGAGCATTTTAATAGGTTAAAGAAAATAAGTGTAAACGAAGTATGAGTGGACATACAATTGTCTAGTCTGCTTGTAATAGGATTACTGGGTAGGAAGTGAAACCAATTCAACGTTCGTAACACGATTTAATGAGGTACTTTGCATGATAAGTCAGCATTAATACATCCAACTAAACCATAAGGAGCCGTAATTAAACAAAATGTTTTGCCGTACAGACATGGGTGGATTGAAGTTATCTTCCCACCTTCATGTTTGCTGGTCAGTAACGCCACCCGCCCTCCTTTTGTGGTGTTAGGCTCTCTTATGTTTGTGGTAAGTATGAATACTGTTTTAATCAAGACCCATAGTTGGAATACACTGTCTCTACTAGGTCTATGTTACAAGCAAATCAGATAGTTAAAAAGTTTTTTTTATGGGTTAGATGTCCACATAGTATGTCACACTGCTATGAAGATAACTAATGGTTTAACGAAGTAAGGACTAATAGCAAATCAAAGGATATGAGAGGGTACAAAATTATAGAAAAAAAAAGAAAAAAATTATAGGGTAAGAAAAATAAAACTTTGAGAAACTCACAAGACCTTGTGGCCAGATTTTGAGCTCTGTATGATCGGCCTTGGTAGATCAGCATCCATAATATTAGTGAGTTATCTGTTTACTTGTAATAGAAAAAAAGAGGCATGACTTTTCGGAAGAATAATGTACATTTAACCTGTAGAGAGATTTGTGAACTGAAAGTGAGGGTTAGGAGCATAGTGCCATGATTAATAAACAATCACTAATAGGAAGGGATAAGCAATATGTTCTGTAATTCAGTTATATTCATATTAATAACAGTCGGGCTCGTTATATTCTGGTTTTTTCTAGAAACTAGGCGGTCCGTAATAAAGTGGTTCATTGGTGGGCGGGAGCTCAAGGGAATGTTGAAGCTCTTTAGAGTCTAGAAATAGGGTTATTAGCTTTTTGAATCTGGTAAACGTATCACAGTTACGGATAGGCGTTGGCAGCCTGTTCCACAATAAACTATACCGTACTGCAAAAAACTTACAACGCATTTGTTTTTGGTGTTTTACGGTAAGTAGTGTATATGCGTTGTTTCTCAGTCTGTAGGCTGGGTTGTGGGTCATAGTCGGACAGGAGGTTAGAAAGGAGAGCCCATATATTGCTTTGTAGAGAAATATTAGCTTGTACCTTAGCCTACGGTGCCATAAAGTTTCTAAAGCGAGGTGCTTACATCTATATGTGTAATCGAGATTCGAGTTACATCCTAGCAGTTGACGTGTGAAACGTCTTTGAACATCTTCTACTCTTATCTTGTCTGTGATATTCATATTGGGGAAGACAAAAGAGCAGTATTCAAGGGAGGGCCGTACACATATTTTGTAGAGCGTAAGCTTAGCCTCTGTTGTGAAAAAATTTCTCATTATGAAACCAATTAGCCATCTAGATTAAGAAATAATAGGGGAAGCATGTTCTTCAAAGTTCAGGCTTCCTGTGTAATTAATTCCTAAATCGCGTACTGATTCGAGTGTTTAGACTCTACTTTTATTTAAGTGAAGTTGCGGTTTATAGGGATGCTTTCCAAAGTGCATGATCCCGCACTTGTTGAGGTTAAATGGTAATTGCCATTTTTCACTCCAGATATTTAGGTTATTGAGGTCGTTTTGGATCTGGGATACACTTTCGCTTAGTGTCTCAGGCTTATAGCTGTATACTATTTTGAGATCATCAGCATATAAGTATGGTTTCCTAAATTCTATGGTGTCACATATATCGTTTATGTACATAAGAAACAAAAGTGTACCTAATACGCTTCCCTGGATGACTCCACTGGTGATTGATCTAGGGGACGAGAGACAGTCATTGTACTTTACCATCTGTTTACGTTCTGTTAAGATCGAAGCAAACCATGAGTACAGTGGGTTGTGTATTCCGAAGGACTTTCATTTGACGAGTAGCCTTTTGTGTGGGACTTTATCAAAGGCTTTATTAAAGTCTAGGAATAGGACTGATACAAGGAGTCCGCTGTCTCGTTTCAGAGGTATATCATTCAGATAGTCTACTAGGCATGTATTGCATGATCTGGACCTAAGAAATTCATGCTGGGAGGTCGAGATGAGATTATTAGTTAGTAGATGTTGGACTACAGCCGCCTTAACTACTTTTTCCATCACTCTGGATACCAGTGAAGTTATGTTTATGGGCTAGTAATTTTCGACGTTTGCTTCTGGTCCCGTTTTAATTTTGGGAATGATGTGCGTAGTTTTCCAGGAATTAGGGTAACACGCTGCAGAGGGTGATATCGCGAATGGTTTGAGAAGCAAAACACACATCACCACGTTTTAGCATGCTAGATGGAATACCATTTGGTCCATCAGTGTGGGAGTGTCTCAACATACTGATTGCCTTGGAGATGTTTTGTACATTGAATTCTACATTAGTAATTTCACAGAGAGGCACTGCGATTGGTTCAGAATCACTAATTGGTTTTTCGTTAGTTAATGAGAAACAAAAGTGTTCACTAAATAATTCTGTGACAAGTTTGGGATCTTCGTATACTTGTTTGTCTTTAATGAATTTATTCCCTCTCGATTTAGAGCGTTTAAGTTTAGTTTGGAGTAGCATGGTGAGTGCAGAGGAGTTATTATTAAGTGCGACTGCTATTTGTGTACTTATTGCCTCTGTTTGGACAAGTAGTTCTGTCATTGTTACTCGAGAGGAAAAGTCATTTCAGGTGTGGAATCGAGTACAATGTATTTGAAGACGTCTTCTTGTACTGACAGGTATATAGAGATCTTTGGAGAACGTAGGTCTACAGTATTCTAAAGGTGAAATTTTGTTTCTGATGTAAGATGCAAACTACGGTTTGGACTGCTGAATAGCCTTCCAGGTACGTTAGACACGCGCCCTTTCCCATCAAAATCAAAACAAGTAATCGGGTAAATAGCGGTTCTATAATTCATCATAAATTTAGTGTAAATCGTTACCTAAACAAATATTGCCACCCGGCTATTCAACCAATATTTGTTCAATCGATCAAATCTGAATTACAATAAATAAAGTATTTGATGAAAGATGAGGGAAAATTACCAGTCACAACAAATGAACGTTATTCTATCCTGACTGGATAGAACGCACATAAAAGGAGGAGCAAATCAATATGGCTACCGCCAAGAACAAGTGTCAAGTAAAACAACACAGATGCAGTTCGGGAAGAAACACAAAAACTAAGTGAAGGCGTAATAAGAATAAAACTGTAATAAAATACAAATATTAACAATTCAAATGTAATCAAAAGGCAACAATGTACAACTAAGGGAATCAATAGGAACAAAGTACAAGTATATACATGGAGGGATTTTCACAAACACACAAAACATTCGAAATGGCTCTTTCAGGTGATACTTTTGATGTTGTGATAAAATATTTTGGTTAATGTGTCTCTATTGTTTGAAGTAAAGAACGTTCTCCAATCAGTGTTTCTTAGGTATTTGTGGAAGTTATTCCAATCAACCTTGTGATAGTTTCTACAAAGTGTTACGGTTTTACTTCTACCGGTTGTGGTTTTTATATTAATGCTGCATACGACAATGTTATGACCATTACCTGGAAACTCATCCCCAATATACAAAGTATTGAGGATGAGGCCACAGGTAAAGACTAAGTCCAAGATGTTTTTATGTCTGGTAGGGCTATTGACATACTGAGTCCATTGTCCAAGCTCTCAGCATTCAATAAATGATTCATAACGTCTCGGCGCTCTGACTGGGTGCCAAGAACTTTAGGGCATGTTGAAATCACTACAAATAAGCTTGCCTGTGAATGGAAGGGATGATGCTAGTGTGAATACCTTCGATGATACTGCTATTTCACCTATTGATGCGTTAGGTTGACGATAAACAGAGCCGAGCAGTAAGGTAACGGAATTCGGCGCTTTATTACAATCCACATTGACTCCTTCAGTTTGTTTAGTTCAGGCACATCACATAGTAGTGAGTTTAGGCTAGAGTGAGCGCAAATAAGGCATCCTCCGCCTCGTCTATTCAATCTATCACTTCTATCTAGGAAAAAGTTATCAAGAGATATACTTTGGTCGGAAATATTACTGTTTGTCCATGCTTCAGATATCATTATAAGTGATGGTCGATATATGAATACAAACAGGGCTAGATCCGTCATTTTGTTGCAGATCGATCGAGCGTTGATAAGACATATTAAACAAGTGGCCTACTAAATTGAAATAGGTGAGGGTATCTCGGATAAAGTCGTCATAACCGTCGCGGGTGTGAGATGAGTTTTAATTGAGGGATTGAATGTTCTTCATTAGCTCGGTAATTTGATAGCTAGACTTAGTGGGAGATGTATCAAATGAGTTATGGAAGTTGATTGGGGTGTTTACCCAGAAGGATAGGGTGGGAGTGCCCTCTGATAGAAACTGTACGGAGGAAACAAATTTATGGTTTGCATGTGGTTTGAAATAACTCGGGCTATATGCATTAAGAGAGGTGTCACTAGGGGTCTCTGAGCTCAGAGAACAAAACTCCACAGAAATCATCCACCTGAGCTACAAATCTTCTCCACTAGGGTTCTTATTCCAAAAAATCATGTGCAGGCGTACTGTGAAGTGTATGGTTATTTGCAAAATAGTCTTGATGGTTAGACACGTAGCCTCTGTTATGTCTATTTACGTTAGCGTGAGAGGGGTCTGCCGCGCGTAACTGGAAGGAGTTGCGACTGTTATTATACATGGGAGCCATTTTTATGTGATGGGTTGGTAATAAAGGGTGTGAAAAGTTTTCTTTCCGAGAGTAATTACAATTGTGATCCTGGGGAATGTAGATAGGGTGTGGAGTGAGAAACCGATTATTACCATTCTTATTAGTGGTTTTAGACTTCCTACAGTTATTATTATTATTATTATTATTCACAAACATCTTATGGATACATAAGTGTTGTGAAGAAACCATTTCGGGTTTCTTCGAAAAATGCAATAATACACAATTTTCAATAATGTTAGCATTATACTTGCCGTATTAAAAAAAAAAGAATTTAGAGGAATAATAGTAGAATATTAATAATAATAAATCGGGTCTGTGCAATTGAGAAGAATATTGAATTGAGTTTGAAGAAGGAAATGGAGAAAATAAGGGAATAGAAATAAAGGAGACGTGAAATACGCAAAGAGTCTAATAGGCGTGTTTATGAACACAGAACAAGAATAAACGACTATGTGTGTATCGTTAAATTAGTAAGAAAAATAATTAAGAAAAAACAACTTATTATTGTAGTAAGATATGACGCTAGAATACAAATGTTTGTGCATTCATAGTTTGGAGTGATGCGATGAAAGTCTCAATTGAGTGAAAAGGATAATAACATATCAATATGTATGAGTAGTCATATATGCATAGTGAAGATAAAGTGGGTCTGAGAAGTTAATGTAAGTGTAACACAAGTTATTGTTTTAATTACAAACTTCGTAATCTTAATAATAATATTTATTTAGAAGGAAAGAAGAGAGTGAAAAGAAGTGAACACTTAGTGAAAAGTTTTGATCCATGATAAGAATAATAATTGTGTAATGAATATCAACCTCAGAAGGAAACCAACAATTTAGAAAAATAAAATAAAAATCCTTCAATGCACTCGGATGAATACATTTAGATTTATGTAATAGTATACAGAGTGAAACCGGATATTAGTATAAATATTTGTGCAATAATAATTAAGATTGATGCTATGAAAGTCACAATTAATTTCAAAGGACAGTCAGGAATTAAGATAAGAAGATATAAAAGGAATATCTAATGTCGGGGGAACAATAATGATATTAATACCAGTAATAATTATAGATACGAACATAAGCAGACTTCATATATCAAGATGAATAGAAATAAAATAAAATAGACGTGAAGAGATTTAAAGGTTTTATTTAGCTTTTCAAGCAATTAAATGGATGATGGACCTTGTTTGTATAAATCATTATTGAATACAATGATATTCAATAGGTGACATAATCCACTTTCGGAAAGAAAATCTTCAAGCAGACTTCTGAACCGGGTTGTAGTTTCACTGCAACGGAGGTTCACTGGCAGTCTGTTCCACATGGTTGAGTAGCGAATAAGGAAAAAATTCTGACGTAAGTTCGTGTGGGTTCTTGGAATCGCTAGAATATTCTCCTTATTGCGTAGATTGTGGGATGATATCATAAGGTATGAAGGGGTGGATACGGAGAAGAAGAAATACCGTTAATAAGCCGGCAGAAGAAGATCTGTAGGTCCCTGCGCAACGGATCGAACGTTACTTTCAGGCCGAGGTTTTTAGTTTTAGTTTTCTAGGATTCTCGCAGAGCTGGATGAATTATTTTTTCTTGGAATTATGGAAGTTAACTTCATTCCTAACTATTAACATATAAACTGTGAATTTCATGCCACATGATAAGTTCTGAGTTTAACTTACGTTATTTTTGATCATATTCATACAATAATTCATAATCATATAATTACATATATTCATTTTGACTATACGATCAAACTATACTTTGTCACTTTGAAACCATATATAATCATATTTGACGAAGATTTGCATTCCATATCTGTATTCTATTTCATAAGGAATATATGGTTATATCGTATTTGAATGCCTTAACCCACGTGCTTTATGTATCTACAGGATCTGTTCAGACCTCTACCTAATATCAAGAAATATATATAACCGTGTATGTTAAAGGACTGTATTCACTATTTTATGAACTATCATTTAAATCGTATTTGGGTACCATTAATCATTTAATTTCCAAAATTACCTGTCCAATTCGGTGAGTCTGTCATAGTTTTTTTTGACAGTGTTTTTTTTCCAAAAAGCTGTTTCATATATTTGTTCAAGAAGCAACATAATAATCTTAGACAGTAATAACCTTCCAAACTACTTATCTCTGCACCTCCCAATTTTTACTAATACGGACTTTAAGTTTATATATGTATCACGTACCGTACGTTTTTGATTGTCTGACACTAATTATCGACATTTCTAAATTACTTTACTATATAAGGCTATCTTTCGTGTCATGTATGTTAAAATTTATACAAATTGCTCCTTTATATTCTATTTTGCCTCCACACAGATACTGACATAAATACTTCACCTCCACTACTATCTTCCTGCCATTGTTATCTTTTGTTTTTGACACCGCTAATCCTCACGATACATTCACTCTTAGTTAAAACATAAATTTTGATTTTTAGACTAACTTGAGCCCTCGGAATTGATTTTTTTCACCCCTATTTCCAACATTCTGTTCAATCCACTTGCTATACGTCACTTTCTTATCATGCCACAAAAGAAAATGAAGACCCCTACTCCTAGGCGTTCAACCAAACGTAGGAAAACGACACAATTTAACACCACTACTGACACGATTTCCAACAGTTTCAACGAGACGAGCCACTCCGTTCATCTGGAAGCAGACAAGCTTTTACCAGTTGTCTCCATTCCAGACATGTTGAAAACTCTGATGGTAAACAGTGATGATAATCGCAACTGCAACCATATCGATGCTATAAAAAAGTTGCAAGTAGACATGAACATTCTCAATCCGCTTAAATATCTCATCAACCCCAACCTCACAGAGACTCCAGATCAAATGAATGACATAAATATTTTCCTAGATCGTGTTGCATCAGAGGTATTTGAAAGAATAAGACGATCTAGCAATGCAATTGTATTTAATATACCGGATACACATGCCCTTAAAAATATCAAATCTAGTCTGCTTAGAGCCACCAATATGACACACGTACCATGTGTATGCACAACATTGAAAAGAAGTCATCCTGGTATGCACTTACCGATCTTGTTCAAATTCAACTCATCTGTAGACGCCAGTGAATTTTTAAATTCCTCCAATTCATTGAGACAAAAACAGATTATCAAGGATATTAAGACTCTTCAGGATAAAACACCATGCCAGCGTAAAGCAGGAAGAAATAACTACAGACCATCAACGTCACACTCCCAAACGCATCATAATCCTAATGGTAGTAAAGTTAAGTCCGATTCTAAGAGGACGTCTAGCTTAACAACTTTGCCGCCACCGAAAAACTCTTCTGAATCTCCTAAAGTTCAAAACCCAGAAGAAAGCAATCCCGATGTAGGTGGTGTCCATCCTCTTGAGAATGTTGACTTAGATTCAACCCGAAGTAGTTGTGCTGATGAAGAATGGGATAACACAATCCAAACCGCTGTTAGTGCAACACCCAGTTACAGTAACTGTGCAACGGATAACAGGAAAACTAATCATAACATCCATATAACTGACCACGCACTTAATGTTGATATATTCGAACCTCGCAAACCATCGCAAGTATGTTTAACAGTACACAATCCTCTCCAACTTATGAAGAAGCCGAAATCAACCACAAACCTTGGAAATAAACATCTTAAACACGTTACTCATACGTCAGGTTTAAATAGTTATCTGAATTGTAATTGGCCACTTGGTCACAACCATAGACCTGATAGCCTTCTTGGTCCGGCTACCAATATGTACAGTATGCCCTTATCAGATGTTATATCCAATAGCAATGAGAAAATTTTTTTGCAATTCCGCCGGCTTTCTTGCCGGCAATGGTAAACATATTTCACATGATGACAAAGTGGTTGAATCTACTTTCCCTCGCAACACGACTCTTACCTTAGCTAATCCTATGAGTATTCACGGAACTGCCAATTGCGATTTATACTCTAACCTGCTTCACTATGATAACTCTGAGTTTCTTATTCTTTCGTTCAGTGCCCGCTCTCTGTCTAATAAAATTATTCATCTTAAAACTCTTTTATTCCTTGTAAATCCAACCATTGTACTTATTACGGAAACGTGGTGTAATTCATCTATATCCGATCATTCCTTGAATGTAGATAACTACGTTTTCTTTAGAACCGATAGATATCATGGAATAGGAGTTGGTACAATTATCTATGTCCGTTCAGACATTCAAGCGTGCAAATTTGAGGATAAATCCCTTGATGCTATAGACGACTCCACTTGGGTTACTGTAAACTGTGGATCCCAAAATTATTTACTGGTGGGATGCATATATAGACCACCTCATGCGGACACTAAGTTTGACAGATTACTAACGAACATATTTTCCATTGCTTCGCACCAACCGCATACTTTTAAAATCATCGGAGGTGATTTTAATCCGCCAAAAATTACTTGGGGCTTGACTCCGGTACCAGGTCGATATAACAAGCTAGTTGATACATTAGAAATTTGTGGATGGGTTCAACAGGTCCGAAAACCAACTAGGGGGAATCATACACTTGATTTAATGTTCAAAATCAACATAGACTCTATCTCAGTGCATACCAGTCGTGAGTTTTTTATGAGTGACCATAGAGTTGTATTGAGTATTATTCACTCTTTAAACGCCATACAATTGAACTCTAAAGCTTCAATGACGTACCAGAGCAGACATTTTGATCAACAAACATGGAAACGGACTGAAACTCTCATTCAGTGTTTACCATGAGAAACTTATTTTACCACAAATAATGTTATCGGAATACCCCAGAACAGCTTTGGTGAACTTTCTTTGAACACCTTCAATTCTAATCAGGTCATTATGTCTACAATTACTGTAAACTAAAATACCATATTCAAGAATGGGTAAGATACATTTTTTGTATAGTAACAATCTCGATTCGATATTATTGAAGTTTATCATTATCAATCCGATCAGCTTTCTAGCTTTGGATACTTGAGATATAATGTGCTCAGAAAAGTTCAGATTGTTGCTATATCTTAAACCCAGGTCACGAACAGTGTTGAGAGGTTTGAGTGTATGTGTGTGTACAGTCAGATTTAAGTTAAGACAGCGACCAATGTGAATAAATCCACTTTTGTCAACATTAAGTGGCATATTCCACGAAACAGTCCATTCGTACAACTTGTTTATTTCCTCTTGGATTACCGCTGAAATATAGCTTTCCTTTGTAGGAGAAGAGAATGAATATACTACTTTCAGGTCATCAGCAAAAAGGAAAGGCTTACCATACTGAAAGAGGGAACACACGTCATTGATAAAAAGGAGAAAGAGTAATGGACCAACCACAATTCCTTGTATAACCCCACTGGTTACATTCACAGGTTTAGAGTAGCAAGATCCAAAGCGAACGATTTGGCTGCGTTCTTCGAATTGGACAGGTAATTCCAGTCATACTTGTTCATCCACTTCGCCCAATCAGTGCCTACCTTAACTTCCAATTTTCGATGTAGAAACAGGCTGAAGGAAAGCTAGATGATACCAAAGGAAAGCGTGACTTCAGTTCATATATTTAACGACTGTTTGTTAGACTCGATCGAGACGACATATATATTCGAGTGCCATAGTTTAGGACCGGCCATGTTGGTGATGGTACATTCATTTCTTATCTGCCTCCAGATGCTGAGTTCTAAGATTTCTTTCTCATGTCTTTTCATGCTGTTCTTTTTTTGAACCGTATTTTCAATACTTTATATTCCTCATTGTTATTACTATCACTATATTTAGACCTCATCGCTTCCAATTTCACGCTTAAACATAGACATCAATACTGGGATACAGTAACATCATTCAGTATTACTATGAGTTACAAATTTAGTCGTGGTATCACAGATAATTCAAAGCATAATGAGAATTTAATTAGATAGCCATAGATCTACAGGCTGCTCAATTGCTAAGAAATGTTTTGGACAGACAGGTGATTTTAGTGACATTATTTACTCTGAAGTAGTCAGTTTAATTAAATAGCTTTCATCTTCAATCTAGATAGTGTTATCAGCGTCCAAATCATATTAAACAACAATGGATACTGAGCAGTTAAACCATTTGCATGAACATTTTCTGTTTACCTTATTTTTATACTGATAAGCCGAAAGATCTTTGAGGGATACATAGTACCAATGAAAGCCATGAGTGAACAGTATATATATCACTGAAAGTTAGGTCATTTGTAAGTTAAGCATATCAATGTGGTCCCGGGTCGATAGAAAACGTTTGCACACACTGTTGAAAGCTGAAATGATGAAATAATCCTCCGCCAACAGACTAGAAGTAATTTTCCCATAGACTGTAAAATCTATATCTATATTAAGGCGACATTCTACCCATATATGAGGCCAAAATATTGATAATTGACCAACTAATGGTCTTTTTCACTGAGAACATCATATTTTGAGTAGATGTATGACAAGGGAATGTTCTTATTGAAGACCCCAAATAACAGTCAGACAGGGTGAGTGTATGCAAAGACATGTGTTCTTCACGTTTGGCGTTACCTTGTCGATCTACACTGATAACCGACCACCCTTTCACCATCGTATTTGAATAGTTATTCTCTTTCAAGTTTATACACTGCGTTTTTCCCTGCTGATTTACTACCAGAATAATAAATCCGACAACAGATATATGAAGTTGAGCAAACCTCCTGAACACTGATAATATTGTCGAACTTACCTCATAACTGACAGAAGTTCAAATCAGTATCATAGAAATGAGGTTAGGGTTGTAATCCTCTTGGTTACAACTTGTGTTCTCGTAGATAATCACATGAGCGACACCCACTGTTGTTCATCTTGTAAAGAATTATATAGCCGGAAGCATCGTGCAACGCCTCACCACTTATGTTTGTGGAAAAACAGTTTTGTCGATTTCAATAATTTTTAATCATTATATTTCCGATAATTCGTTTTCTACCTTATGGTTAATCTTATATTTGCAACGAACTTGGATGCATCATCAGCAGGTAGGCATGAATGTAAACAAATAGTCTATTTCATTATGTCTAGAGCATCTGCCATGACTACACTCATGTTTAAGTATCTATCCAAAGTACACACGATTATCACTATTCTCACCTGAAAGAAGTTTTGATAATGATTCCTATATATTAGCAGTATTACTAAATTCCAACACGGTAATGTAATATTGAGGTCGACAAAATCTCCCCGTACCTGAACTAACTGTATCAAACTCAACAAACTGACTAACTGGTTAAAATTCCTCTTTTCCACGGTATTGTTTTGTTCTTTCAGCTGGCCTACTAATCCAAATGCAAATGAAATGCAACTCATACGGTTAGCATGGCAACATAAACGTCAACTGACTTTCTAATTTGAACCAGAGGCAATAATAATATCGAAAATGATACAACAATAATTGTTTTCCTATTTCTAAACACAAAATAATTATACTACCCGTGAGTTAAGCTATGAAGAAACGAATGTCGCTACGCATCTTACCGTCACTTGTTCAAATATTTCTACACGAAATCATAGCATTGGTCAAAACCACGCAGTTCTCGAAGCTGAATGTGAAATAATTGGGAAAATGAATATTCAAAAATAACACGCAGAGAAGGCCAACAGTGGAGAACGCGAGAGTATTTAATTGAAATGAACCGGATAACATGGCTGAGCCTCGCAGACGTTGTCATTCTGTATAACTTGTCTTCACTCTCCATAAATATATTATTCTATATTTAGCCTAAACGTGTCCTTTACAAACTCGAAACATCATACTGTTAATTGTTACGAGACGATGAGTCAGTGGAGACATTAATGTAACTTCCAAGAAGGTCTTATAGATTAGGTGGTCACATCATGACATGTTTTTAATTATGGGATTAGGGCTATTGTTATAATGGTGCTAATAACAAAGTAGACCATAATTCTACAACCATACATTATTTCCAGTCTGGTTGCGGCCCCTCTCTTCAAGATAGACATAAATCTCCTAGATCGAATGCAAGGATGGAAGACCAAGTTAATAATAGATCTAGAACATGGATCGAACGGAGATAAATATCGTTGAGCTACAGGAGAATAAGAATCCACTCCATCTAAAAGAGAGGAAATCCAAGAGTATAGTGAGTTTTCATATATAGGCGGTGGAAGCTCATGAATAATATTTCTAGTTCTTGATATCTTCGAAAAGGAAGTATGGCGGTCTAGCCATCACATTTTTATTATCATCTCTGGGTTGCAGGCGTTCTATAGTTTTGTGCTCAACAATTCGTATATATGAGTGCATATCAACGAAAATATTATCAACGGAGAGTTACTGATTGTGCAAACAAAAGTGAGGAAAGTATGGTCGGGTGAAGCTATTGACTACGTCTTTTAAGTGTTATGGGCATGTCGAGTGCGTCATTCAGAGTTAAATAAATTGACGATGGTTCTCCTTTGAAAGCATATATAGGAAAATAGCTAGATAATCTTCGCAACACTTATAGTTGCAACAAAGCGGAACAATTTTGTGTGTTGAACTTAAAAAGACGCAGATAATACTCCTTCACTACTCAACAAACCAGAGATGCATTTTGGACATGCAATGAAGAAAACAACAAGCATGAACTCAATTTCACACAGTCGGTTATATCACTTGATGCTTCCAGCTAGAAGTCTAGAAGTGTAAAGTAGTCCATCTGCGACATGTCGCAAACCACAGTTACAACTTAGGAAACTCCTCTCTAGTAGTATCCCAAGTCGAAAAAGATTTAGGAGTCCTGGTGCCCCATATGGGGCACTTATGAAGTGTAAAGTTATTCATGAATTAGGTAAGCTACAATCATGGAAACTATAATTCACTATAGAATCTCTGCAGTCTGCAAAAGATCTGTTAGCTTCCCTGCAAATACTGCAATCTCACCTTGAAAACACTTCAACGGATGAAAACACTCTGCCATATAACACTGAGAAGCCCAAGAGGTTTGTACAATAATCTTACTAACATTTCCTAGAGGTGTAATGAAATGTAAAGAAGATTTTCTTTACAATTCAGTAGACATGGATGTGGCTGAGATGCAGGCTGGGAATATCCGCGTTCAATATCCTAAATTGCGTGTTTTCGACAAAGTGATATCTCCAGTCGCCAAGTACGTTTAATTACTATTTAGATATTCACTATTTAGTTCAACACAATTAGAGACATCACCATCCACATCGGAATGTAAGCATGTTGGTGGCGCTGTATTGGACCAGTAAGTAAACTGGATCATCTAGTGACCTTTTTCACCTGTGATAGGTTGTATACTGTGGTGCTGAAGATTTCGTCAGCTATCAATGACTTGACTAAAACGATTAACAACATGTCGTCCGCCATTACGAACTTGAATGTTAATGTTAACCAATTGCTTTCAAAGTCTAATGAGCGCGAAAGACCGCATGAATTCGATTGCGGACTGTCAAGTCAGCAGTTCCCTTTGTCATCTGAAGAGGAACTACAGATGCTAGATACTGGTTTGTCGCAGAAAGAAACCAGAGACAGATTTGTAAGTCATTGACATGAATTTAATAATTTGTTACTATTACAGATGGCAATGGTCACTAGGTTATCAGGTGACGATCCAAAAGCGTCCATGCGTTTTATTCTGTCGCATCTGCTGACACCGGAGGTTGCCAGTAAATTCACGTTACTTGGGACCTCTTCTAAACGAGCACTACATAAATGCACGTTTTACAGCTGCATACGAAGTAACCTATATCTATTACTTAAACTTCAGGTGCCTTAACTCATCGTTTTTTGTCATCCTCTGTAAATGAGAAAGACCTTAGTAAGCTATACGACATAGCGACACAATGTTACTTTCACGACCTTCGAGACAAGATGATAAAACGAAATAGAAGAAAAGAAAATCAGGCAGATACTAATTTAAAGTGATAACCTCCCTACGGCTCTATAGTTACAGTCAACAATACTGACGAACATAACCGTAAGTTCAGCTTCAAGTATTTGGTTGTGCAAAAGCATGTCATTGAGATATGGTTGTGACTTTTTTTTGTTTTTTTTTAAAATTCAGAATTCACAGGACGACTACCCCAATTCTGATTAGTCCGTGCAATTGCTTTGATGTTGTACCTCGATTTCAATAAACATTATTCTTTCAAACAGCTTACTCTTTTACCTACATGGGAAACTGTTGAAGTGTTGAGAATGTGTGTTTGAGTTTCAGTGAACTATTGATTAAATGCACATTTCTTATGAATACATTATAACCTGTTCGTTCTTTTTCAGATAATTTCAAATAACAATGTATTAGCAATTGCATTGGATATGCATAACAATCGATGCTTCAGCTTGTGCTCTACTGTTGTACAATAATACGCTTTTCTTTTTCAATAAAATTTTTGAAATATTTACCGCTTTTCCACTGCATTGCAGATATATTTTGGTCTGTTCTTGAAAATAAAGGCGAACATAGGAGACCTTTGGGGTTCTGTCGATGGATAGAAAATAGTAGGTAATCTGTGTATTTAGGCGAAAAGTAGACAATTAAGCGCATAAGTATGCAATTCGGCGGATATTTAGGCGAAAATGCGATAATTCAGCGGATATTTAGGCGAAAAGGCGATAATTCAGCGGATATTTAGGCGAAAAGGCGATAATTCAGCGGATATTTAGGCGAAAATGCGACAATTCAGCGGATATTTAGGCGATAAGTCGGTAATTTGTCGACAAAAAGGCGAAAAAGGGGAAAATCCGCATTATTTCCCCCGGACAGGCGAAAAAGGTGACATTCTGGCGCGTTTTCCCCTATATTTCCCCTTTCGCTACCATAGCATTTACCCCTTTATTTCCCCTTTCTTCCCCTTTCTTTCCCCTTTTTGTGTTGCTTGGGATGACTTAAAGTCTTACGCTAACTGTGACAAAAATGCCTTCCGAGCAAACCTTGCACTGGTAACGCTGAGGCGCATTTTTGGCCAGTTTGACGGAAGAACTTTCCACACAATCTTCAATAGTTTCATCCGTCCCCATTTAGAGTACGGAAACATAGTACTCCCCCCTCACTCCAAAAGGACAAGGTCACTTTGGAGCGTATCCAATGGCGAGCCACGAAATCAGTTCAAGGACTCAAATCTAAGCCTTACGAAGAATGCCTACGTTCACTAGACCTTTACCCACTAGAATATAGGCGTCTTAGAGGTGATTTATTAATGGCTTATAGTATTCTTAACACTTCTGGACATCCTCTTAAACACCTACTTAAGCTTAGTTCGAATAATAACCTAAGGGGTAACACCCAGAAACTGGAAACACAACATAGCAAGACGGAATGTAGACACAACTTCTACTCCTTAAGAATTGTCAAAAGCTGGAATTCTCTGCCGGCCGAGCTAGTCCAAGAGACTTCTCAGGAGTCCTTCAAGAGGCAACTTGACCTATTCTTAAGAACCAAGGACAGCATCACACTATGATTCACCAATTTCTTTTCCTCTTTTATTGTTAACATACCTAGGTTCCTGCCTGGAGGATTTCGTGATCCCCTGCTACTAGACACGGAAGCCTGTTAAGCGAAAGCTCCTTCTATTCCGTCCACAACCATTTGAACCATTTGAACCATTAGAATTAGTAAAATAGATTAAAAATTGTTTTTGTGAATTCGTCCGTTTAATTATTATCTATTTTCAAGTCTCATTTACGTACAAATTCCCGAATTTTGTTGTTTACAACACGCAAACACGGAAGCTAGTTAACTGATGAGTTCTTCTTATCTAACATTTACTGCTTTCAAGGGCGAAAGGCGGCAAGCCTTCAAATATGTTTATACTGTTGTTTCCTGTTTACATTTTGTTGCTTTTCTACGAGAATGGTTAGTTTTTATCGTTGTCTAAGTATTTTGTTATTTGACAGTATATTTTGCATAATACTATCGAGAGTAGACTTCTCTAGGTTATTTACAGGAAAAAGAACTTTTTAAAAATAGTAATACATTCACATTGTCCGGAAACCTAGTTGTATATAAAACTGCTTTCAAAATAATTCGCATGAACCCATACAAAAGCTATTCAAATCTTTAAAAATTTGGCTATGGGAAGACACCATTGTTTCAATTATGTTTCACCTAGGCAAGTGTGAAGCATTTCCAATTACTCCAGGTGTACCAGTTAAAACGTGATTGTCTAGATAGTCTATTTGTGTCACTAGAAAAAATGAAAACCTACTGCTTAACTCCTACGGTAGGTGTACCTATGGCTATAGTCATTTTCATTAAGATGACCACAAGTTTGAAACTTCGATTAAAAAAGGGAGATTTTACCAACGGTTATGGATCATATTCTAGTTTAATATGTGTCCGGCAAATGATCAGATATAACAATGTAAATACATATAATAAGTGCAGGATATATGGAGTGAATTGCCTGTTTCAGATGTGTCAAAATTCTAATTATACTATGTAGCATCACATAGAATTCGAAAATGTTTTGACATAAATTGTTTCACCGTATCATTGGATATGCACGCAGATTATGACATACTCTATTTTGTGAAGTCGTAAAAAACAACTATTATAATCAATAACAGTTTGCAGAAAATGAAGTTGTGCCTTATTGAATTGTTGTGAAGTAGAATTTAGAGAACTATACAGAGTATGAAACATATTGCACCTATTGCTAATAACTTGTCTAAAAGCATACTTGTGGCTTTTATACTATAGAGAACCTACACAAATTTTGATGAAACTCGATTTCTTGAACAATAATTTTGATATTTGAGTTCGCAAATTCACATCATAATATTACTTCATTATAACGTACTTTTCAAGTAAGGTGCACGATAGGAGTTATTTACATCATCATTTGCTTCTAAAATGGTTTATAGGTAAATTGTTTTCTTTCAGAGATTTTGGTAAACCGATCTTGCCAGGTATATTAATTGAATAATTTTGTATACTTGAATTTTCTAACCTATTAGAAGTATTGGCTATTCGATGTTATCAGTGCGATAGTAATGAAGATGATTCGTGTCCAGCCGGAAGATTTTTCGATACTAGACTTAATGCAATGATAGATTGTGGTAGTTTTTTATCACATTCACCTGGAACGTTTTGTGTAAAAATTTATCAAGAAAGCACTGGTTGGCATTCATGGATAAAAGTCACACGGACTTGTGGTGCACGAACTGACTATGGTGAGATATTTAAAATCTTATGTTAAAGTAATTTGCCTCATTGAATTGCCTCAACTTACCTTCGATGTTCAGTTACAAGTCTATGAACTCTAATTTATGTGTAAAACTTAGAAACAGTTTTATTATTAACCTCCTTCCTTGAAATCTGAATTTAAAAATGAGGAATGCCCAAGCGCTCGTAAGTTTACGGACCTTCTTAATTGCCCATAATTCTAATATGGGGAGGTAATAATTAAGATTGATAGTTAGGGAGTGATCTCATTGATATGTATATGACTCATGCTTTCCATATCTTTAAATGAACCATAATCATGTTTCTTTAACGTCTGCAGACTGTAAGACAATACTCCTTATTTGTTTCATTATGGAAAATGTGTAAACTCTACTCAACGTCTGTTTTGTGATAAAAAATAAGTTTTGAATCACATCAAATCTACACTTGTTTGATGTCTTGGCATGGTTTTAAGGATTCGCTTATGTATTTGAAATAAAATGTTTTGTACATGGACAATTGGATTTTAAAAAAGATAATCATTGTTTCATGAAATAATATCTGTGATAATAACCGTTATTGCGGATTTAACAAAATTTAATGTCCATAGCCTAATAAAAATCACTATTAAATGTAACAGAATAGGTTACAACTACATGAAAAACATATACTTGTGTTTTAGGATATTATCACCAACTTTTGGTACTATCGCTCAAATATTTTTACAATTAGTTCTTGAAACTGGATTTGACAATAAATGGCAAAAAGCGAATGTTCTGAATTCTCAAAGTTCTACTAAAAGATGTCGAGACCAACTTATAGAATAGTTTTTTTGAAAAGGCATACTGCTCGTAAACTAAGACAGATGTATTTTGAGTCCAAAAGTGACATTAAGAGCAAGTTGATCTTTCGGAACCACTCTCAACCGATTTATGCATTGTACCCTGTTGAAAACGTGACGAGTGAGATTATTTCGTAAGCTAAGTACGCGGAATTTATGTCAGTAATACATTATAGGGATTTGGATGTGACTTGATTTTTACAGCGACTTAATAACGTAGTAAAAACATGAACTGACCAATGAGACATATTTTTTGGTTGAAAAGATGATTCTGATGTCAAACAATCACTTGTAGGAGTCCGTCTAGCCTGGTCAATACTTCAGCTTCCACAGTTGTTTCTATCGCAATACAAGTGCAGCGTAGTAAGGTGCTTCTTCATTGAATTCCAACAAATCTGCATTTGAGATATGATTGAAGTATATACTTAGACTGTGACCAGAGAAGTGGTAATAAAAAAAGTGCTCGTTGACGTTGGTAAGTTGGAATGTAAGTCATTTACCATCACAACTCCTCCGTTACTCATTTTCAAAAAGTTTATATTACGTTGCCATAGTCTTGAAACGGAGATCAAGAACAGCTTTTGAGAGAAAAAACAATATTCCGTCAAATGAGCTCTCGTTGTAAAAGAAGAATTCATCGTTCCAAGTAGGCTTCAAAAGTATATAAATTAATGCTTCATATCCCAATGGATTTGCCAACCTATTTGTGTGTGAAGACATTCATATGTCGAAATAGGAAATATAATAACGCAGTCAGTAGTAGTGAGACATTTGCCTATTAGTTAAATTCTGTGTTTCTAACATTTAAATTAGTTATTAACTTTCCAAATTGTACAGAAAAGCAGCCTTTCATTCAAAATGACTTTTATTTTAGGTTTAGCCTGGAGCTGTCGGTATTGGTTTGAAGCACAAGGTGTTTACAAAGAAGTCTGCTACTGCCAAGACAGAGATGGTTGTAATAAAGCCACAACACTACTCATGAATAACAAAGTTATTTTACTCTTGACACTATTTTTATGTTTTATTTTGTCAACGAAATCGATTTTTTTGTAAATAACCGTTTATTAAGCTATTCAAACTTTATATTGTATATCATTTGGCTTTTAGGTTACTGTAGAGATTTCAATTTCTTAGACTTCAAAACATTTAATATATGTATAAAAACTGTAAATCAGTTCATAGAGTTGTAAAATTTCATCAGCTGATAATATTAAGATATATGCTATACATATTCAACCACTAGATCCATTAACATACTTTGCCGAAAACCATGAAAATAGGTTTTTAGAAGGATTCATATAGTCATATCAGAATGTGTCATTAGCTGATGAAGTTATTGAATTTAGATATGAAATTTCATTAGAGAATGTTACGCAGTTTTTTGAATCCGAAATTTCACACTACATATTAAATTTGGTTCGACAATCATTAAAAACCTCAAAGAACTTGACAGAAGTTTCATCCAAATTTGGGACTTTGTAACAGTGTGAAGTCACGCTCATTCCAATGATCGAATCCAGTAACTTCAGGCATCGCAGGGAGCGCCTAACTTCTCATTGGTTCTTATTCCTAATAACAATCAATCTGTATTATTACCTGATTGCCATTAAATGTAATTATTTATCTCATACCTGACATCGGCAAACTTCACTGATTACTTCAGCAATTTTCTATTAACGTTATACATTTATCACCACATGACAATCGCTGTTATTGTGTTGCAGTGATTTTGAATGTAACAACTGTGATATATCGTCAATGGCGATGATTGAACACTTAAAACTTCGCGGATAATCTCGGCTAACAATTCATTATTTGATGGTTGATTTTGATAATTTGATCATAATGTAAACATTTCAAATTTAACAAGAAAATGAATTCAATACTTGTATTTGAGAATACTTTATTTCATGGAGTTCGACCTAATAGAGAAAAGATAACCAGTTTGAAATACTGGAAAAATATATAAACTGATGATTATTCAGTTTATGTTATCTGTCTATTTATTGTTCTTATGTCTTCCAGGATGGGAGCATAACATAACACACCCAACATGCTCATCACAAGCTAGAGGTATTCTCCATGGTCTTCAACTTGTTTACTAAATGCACGAACTGGTATATGATGAAACGTTGGTTGTACAATATTCAAATCATAGAAATTTGAGGCTTTTCCTAAAATTTCATTATTCTGCCGGTTTTGAAATGCGTTATCTACTTGGAAAAAGCTGTTGGTAAGGTCATAATTTATGGACGGACCAGTCACTAGACCTTAGCGCAAAATCCATCTATTCATATGACTGAATAACGTTTCGACACTATATCTGTCAGTTCGCAGTGAAAAGTCTAACTCTAATTTTTAACACTAACGTCTAACTTTAAATCATAATCCTAGCTCCACACACTAAATTGCAGCCTTCTCTTGACCCCAGTAAATAGGTGATTATTAGAAAGTCCACTTTAGCATCGCATAAAGGTTTTCGATAAATCATAGTCTCATCAAGTTATTTTCTTTAGTGAATTATCTTAATAAATAGCTCTCAGGACTAATTGAGGCTTTTCCAAGTTTCATCGAAAATATTAGTATGTTCATCCACACACCTACTTCGAAGTATACAGAAGTATATCACAAATCTCTTCAACAGTAAATGAAATAAATATGTTAGGGGCTACATTAATTTATGTATTTCTGAAGATACATATGACCATTCTTCATGAAATTGACATTCTGTATACTACTGTTCCTTACCTCCACATAAACAACTATCTGACTGATGTAGACATTAAATAATGAGGTGTAGGAAGGATTTGAATGTGACCGACTTGGTCTCGTGTGCTGTTACGGGTATGAAGGCTGATCGCACTTCCCGGCTGCCCACACCGTGGAAGGGTATTTCTTGGGGAACCTGAAAAGGAAGTCGGATTAATGTCGGTCTTAACGACCTGGGAGCGTGACCGCAGAGCCCAGGGGATAACTGCTTGAGACCGGTCGCGCACAGCCTTTTTGTGTGGAGGGGTCGACGTATTAGCTCCGTTCTTCAAAAGGCCTTACCGCCGGAGACGGAAATCTGTGAGGTAAGGTGTGACATTTTTAGGATCGACCTTTTCTAACCCCTTCCTTCCTTGTGAGAAGACAGCATTGCTGTAGATGCTGGTTGTCTAAGGGCAACACCTTACTGCTGTCACACCCCTCTACAGTCAGCAGTACGACTTCGCCCTCAGATCTTGAGTCGCTGCTTTCAGTCTTACCGTTCTCCAATCGACCTGCCTGGCATAGCAGAACCTACAGGAGCGTATGTTCCAGCCAATATAGCTCGGTTGGGTCATCACGATGGGCGAGCCCGACCACCGCATCAAGGTAGCAACTTCGGTCGGGTCATTAAGTAATGATAGCTGCTAGATTCATATCTTTTAATTCGATTTCGGTTTTCATAACTGAAACATAATTGAAATTAAATTCACGTGTTGAACTATGGATTCTCAAAATTTTTATCATCTATTTCATGTAATTCGTTGTTGTTAAATACGGAAACGTGGATTTGTGTAACTTATTTATTTATTTGAAAACATAAATATTGGTGTACAAATGGGCACCGACTACATATACACCACACAAATCATTTGATTTGTGCGTAGATTATGATACTGCCCGTGTGCTCAGACTGAAGGAGATGGTTTTCTTAGGGGTCCACACCCCGAGCCTTCGACTTAAAGGTCTAATCCACAAGGTGGTAGAGCAATGTAAGGAGATTCAGTCCCATGCTAGCAAGTGATTAACAATTGGTTCATACGCCTTTGGTTCCCTCAGGATACTGGAGCCCATGTGTACCATTCATTTGTAATCAGGGTTTTCCCCTAGGTGGACCATCCATGTCCATCAACCCGGTTAAAGCACCGGACATTCGCTTCTTTTCCTCTCAATTTTGTAAACAACACTCCCACCGCGAGAAGGCAATTGGTAGGACTGCCCTGGCAGTGGCTGTATACGCGTGGCCATGTGAGAGCATTTCGACAGGGAGAGGTAAATCTACCGCCCTCGTTCGTACTAGGACATTTGGGTGAGGATTTGTGTAAAGGTTTTACATAATAATGAATATAAGCCATATAATCTATCACAAGTCTTTGCTCATGAACATTCAGTGCATCGAAGAAGAATTGAACGGTATACACTACAAATGTGAAACTGGCTTTTTTTTTAAGAAAAAATTTTGTCCTTAAGTTAGTTGTTGAATTAATAAAATTGTCTCATTTAGAAACCATATTTGTGACACACATACAACTCATCATAAATTACATTCCATGCTGAGAACGTCTAAGTTTATAAAGTTTCATTAATTTGGTCGTAAATACTCATTCAAAAAGTGAACTACTACAACCTGTTAACTCATTCAGTTAGCACCATATAATTCAATTGCAACTAAATTCTTATGATACAAAAGTTTCTAGCTTCATCCGATTCATGTTATATAATATACTATGTACTACTAATAATAAGTAGTTTGTGTCATACTTAAAACTTCATTATGTGAATTTTTTGGCGAGACTATAATTTACGGACCAAGCAACCAGGTATAGGATAACACATCTCGGATTTTGACGCAAAATTCACTGATCCATTTGGTTAAATAGAGTCTTGGCATTTTAGCTTATATCAATTCATGATCAAAACCCGAAATTTAATTCCTAACCTTAATCATCAATTGCAAATTATAATTCCAATTCCTCATACAGGTTTATTACCGTTATTTGGCCCTAGTTGTTAAATGGACATCCTCAAAGTCAATCTAGTGTCGCTCAAAGGTCGTCCATAAATTATAGTCTCACTGAATTTTTCATATGTATTACATTCCGAAATAATATTCTAACTTGAATGATTTCCTTATTTTCAAGTCTAATCATTAAAAAATTGTTATATCCTGATGAATATAGTGAATAGTGCCTTTGGAACCCATTTATGGATCAATACGATACGTATGTTTTTATCGTATCATTGTTAAGTAACTAAACTATTCATGTCCCTCTTATCGTAAGTTTTATTTTGACCTATGAACTATTATTATACGATTTACCGTTCTTGAGATATGTTCAGTCTATCAATTACGATCTCCCATATTCACAGCTACTTTAGGCTAAATCTTGTACAAATGTTGTTTCCTATTTTATGGCACGATGTAGTCTGTTTGGTTGGTATATAAACCTAGTATATTTGAAATACATGATTCATATCGCAGAGGATGAGATTGGTGTTCTGGACTTGACAGCTGGGGCTAGGCAGGAAGCAGGACCAATAAAGACTCTAGACTGCTCGTACGTGTTTTATGCGTCATTGGTCCGGTCGACAAATCACTATTCTCTAATTGGCGGTGTCATGACGTTCTACATTAATAGGACACAGGGCACAAGTTATGACAAAAATGTTCAATGACCAATCAGTATGCTTTTGACAATAGAGTAGTTTGGCACTTTTCATTTCATGGTAGGGAGATAACACATCAGAAACATGTATGACTACGCTTAAGGTAGGTCATGGTTTCAAAACTACCATTAACCCACTCCTCTTCTTAGGTAGCTAAAAAAGGTATCCCTCCACGGTCTAGGAAATGGTTATCTCATTCATAATTCCAACGATATTAGAAATCACTTTGATTGATACACATTTAACATGGATGGATTATGCCAATTACAACTATTAAACAGAATTTCGAGAATCAAACTTGTCAAAACTATTTATTTATATGAAAACATAACTATTGTAAATTTATTCATTATTTACTTAGTCAGCAGACAGATCTTATGTTGAAATGCGTCTGTGATGTATTCAGGTAATGTCTCATTGCACCACGATTTGAGATGGGATTCGCTCGTCTAACACTGAGCAATGACTATTCAAGTATACAGCCACTAATATTGTTTAGCTTCATTTGAACCTCAATCCCGTATCCGAAGGAATGATTAGATTAAAGCATCTTAATTATTCATTATTTAAATATTTATTTCGATTTCAGTCGTAAGTAAAAATTTTCCAAATATCAGTTATCATGTTTTAACAGTTAAATTCATGAGTTGATCTAAGCTAAACTACCACTGAAAACCTGGAAGCAATGGACGACCGTTTTGTCATAGTATGAGACTACTCATATGATTAGATGATATTTGAGATGGTTGGGCCACGTGATACTTATGACTGAACACCGATTACTACGACGCGCAATGCTGATTAGTGTTGGAGACCGATGGAAGAAAGCTAAGGGCGGCTAATCCAAAACGTGACATTAGTCAGTAAAGTCATGTTGGTAGATACACACTACTTGGTTGGGGTCTGCGCAACTATCGTAATCAATGGTTGGAGACTATGGGTAGGTGTGTGCGCACTCTGTCTTCCGTTAAACCGTGAGAGATTAGAATTACTTAATACCTTTCATTCTACGAACTCTTTCTTCCTGCATTATATCCTTAAATGCAATCTTTCTTTTATATATTGCCACTATTAAAGTAAACAGTTTTATGAATTTGGCGATCTCAGTTGTTGTGCTAATGAGATGTAGCTATTTGGACCGATACATTTATGTGCCAGGTCCTATATTGTAGCTGACTGACTGATTTGAAAAGTGCTTTTGACATTTAATTGATTCTTTGTAAATCTTAACACGAACTTGGTCGGTCGAGTATTCATCTTATTAAAGATCATGTTACAAGTACCGATAGTGTGTTATTCAAAGGTTGTTATTTGATTTAATAATCATGTTATTAACTTTAAATATTATGTTGCATTGAATTTAATGAATCATATTAGCAATTAAATATATTGTACATATAGAACAGATCCTGATAAACCATTTACAAACAAAAGTACGGTACCAAAGAAAGAACATCATCATCAACCAATCTTCGCCTTCAGATATAGAAATTAGAAGTTGAGGAGCGATAATAAAAAATGATATCAAACATCTGATTTAATACACTTCTCTATGTTCCAAGAAATGAAGATGATTCGCCATTACCTCCTTCCTTCCTATTACTCAATCGAAAAACAAACCAAGCTAATTAATCAGAAAGCAAAGATAATGTATTGGGTTAATCAGACATGCCAGTTTAGAACGAAATATTGGGTTAGAAATACTGATGGATATAATTTATCGGGCGATATTAGGTTTAGCTTTCTAAGGAAAGATACACGCTATTGGTTGAATGTTTAGCTCAGTTCTCTGAGGGACATTTATCTATATTTATAGATAAGTTATGTTTATAATATTTCCTATTTCATTAACTAATAAAGGCTTTCTATTCACTATTGGTTTTCTCAAAGCAAGTATATTGTTTTGTTAAACAACCTGGAAGCACTGTATGACTGTTTGTCGTCGATTAGTTAAAGTTAAACACTAACATCGTTGGATGCCGGCTTAATGCTTTAGAGGTTAAGCGCTCGCGAACACCCTCATTTCCATCACACTACTCAGGTTTGTGCACAGTGTAATTCGACACAGCTAGCATGTAATCTATCACTACCAGGCATCATATTGATCGATTGATAATCTGAATGATGAAATTAGTCAACAATCTCCACAACCCTATACTGATAATTATTATGTTATGCTAGCTGACGACTAGTGACTAGCTTGGAGAGGTGGATCTCGGAGTTGTAGTGAGAAGCTGTGGCCATTGAAAGTAATCCGTGTAGGGTGTGAGGCTGCAGTTAGCCACGGAAGACAATATAAAGTGGTTAGACAATATCGCGAATTTGTTAAAGTTAAACATTAACACCGTTGTATTCTAGCAGCTAAGTGGTCCAGAGGCTAAGCATTCAGGAGCGAGACTGAATGTCTTCGGTTCGCATCTCGTATCCCGACTGCTAAGGAGTTCTATACTAGAACGAAACGACCATCCAGTGCTTCCAAGTTTTCAACAGTGGCCTAACATCTATCAATTTATGATTTCAATCAAAAAAATCCAACAATATCCACAGCCATATACTTGTCAGTGTATATATATATATATGAGTATTAGAATTGAACAACTGAAGAATATAATAGTAGTATATTAAGAAATCTTTAAAAAATTAGAGAAATTTTTAAATATATTACAATTTGTAACTAAATGATAAGCAGATTTATAATTATTAAATGAACGTGTCATAAATTCTAAATTACGTAATTGTTCCCAACATACATTATGCAATTGCGATGACGACGACGACGAAGCCGACGATGATGATGATGAGTGGTCTGAATTAGTGCATAATTTTGTTGTTAAATAATGAAACCACATTACATTAGTTATAGGTGTAAATTTTTTCCAATCATTACTATAAAAGGAAATAAATAAAGTATATTCAATGTAAAGAAGTTTAGTATTTAACTTGGATATAAATATTAAGTAATAGAAGGTGTATAGTGTTGAGTGACATGGCTCAGAATCGATCACAATGGCGTAGGTGTATACACTCTTTGTCTTCCCTTAAACTGTGAGAGATTAGAATTACTTAATACCTTTCTTTCTACGAACTCAATCTTTCTCACTCTATCACATCCTACTCATGTTTACTAATATCCTATTTGTAGGGGCGGCCAAACTAAAATGTGACAGCATTGCTTGAAATTCTTAACTTCTAGTCTGAGCTATGTTGGTAGATACATTGTAGTTGGTTGAGGTCTGTGTGATTATTGTAACCAATGGTTGAAGACTGCGAGTGACATGGCTCAGAATCGATCACAATGACGTAGGTGTATACACTCTTTGTCTTTCCTTCAAATCCTAAGTTGTTAAATTTTTCCACTGAGTCTTTTTTTATCTCACCAATTTACACTTTATTCTGGAGTTATATCATGAATGCCTTATTTGTTCTATTATCATTAATACTGTCACTACATCTAAAACTCTGGGATTTACTTTGACAATATTAATGCACTGTGGCATATTACACCGATGTATACATATGCCAGATTCTCTGCTGCATCTGATTGGCTGACTGAGAACCGAGCACATATGTGTAACGGTTCGATTTGCTACAACTTATTAGCACACACATAAAGAGAGAGGAAATTGTCAGAACAAATCAGTTTATCAAGCCTAAGAGAATGATCCATTACAAATTTTACCATGACTTCCTCATGGTAAGAGGCTCGATTCCTGGTAGATTGATGGGGGAAGACTGTTAAGTGAATTTCACATATTATAGACTTATAGTCTAATGCTACCTCCCCTTTTCTGTTTTCAGTGGTTCTCTCAGTCTAGGTGACATATTACAATTAATGATTAAAAACAAAGAAACAAAAACTTACTGATTTGCAGATTTCATATGACGATATATATCGAATTGATAATCACCTTGTGATTGAAATAAAGTTGGATCAGTGCTTAAATCAACGTAGACTAAACCTTCATCTAAAAGTTGGAAGGAGTAAAAAGAAAAACAACCAATCAAGCGAAACAATGGAAGGGTAAGTTAACATGAAGAAAGTGAACAAATTGTTGTAATTCAACAATTTAGTATACAGATTCATGTTTTGAGTTTTGTGTATTTTTTGCATAAAGAATACTAATGTTATCCAGTTATCAAAACCTCTGAAGTAGAGTAAAGAGGCTTCAAGTTAGTATATAATGCGTAGTGAGAACACTTAACTGTTTTAAATAGCAGTGAACTACTATTATTTGCTGAACCATAGTTCAGCATTCGACTTACAATTATGAAGTCACAAGTCTTGTTGGAGAGATACAGAAAATTCCTCGAAAAAAGCCAAAAAAGGCTCTGGAAACGCTGAGAAACATCCTATCCAATCTGTATTTAATAGGAGTTTTGATAGAAACATCTAGAAAGTAGGAAGTTACATGTCGCGTTTCTGATTATCTATACTGGTATTATGTTTAGTAGCATTCCAGAATTTTCCGGAAGCCCAAGGTCATCTAAAATATTATAAATACCCAAGATTTCCTGTACATAAATGGACCTTGGATTAATGCATCTTTTCTATGTTTCGCGCCTTTTCTTTCATGTTCAAGTTGCTGTGTAGGTTTAGCCTGGGGGTTACTAGAAGAGCTTAGGAAACCGAATCTAGAGTTTAATTAGATTTATCAAGTCTATCCTTCATTTTTTCACCAACTTCTGTTTGAGCAACGCGGTTGCCGCATTCACTAGCTCCCATACTTAAAGTATAGCTCAAAATCAAATACGAGTTGAGATTCAATGATTTACGCGTTCAACTCCAAACAATTCACAATAATGTGCAACCATCTTTTAAGATTATTGATGGTTAACTGATATATAAAGATAAAAACTCGACATGGTTGAACTCCTTTGGTTACGGTTTCTCACTAGAACTTGAGAAAAGGATTACTTTTAAAAATTAGTCACTAGTGAACACGTACTTAGTATTGCTGTAGGGAGATCTGTAAAGGTTAATGAATTGTTAAAGTGTGTATTGCAAACTGACCTTAGTTTAATAAACATATACTTATTTTGGATGAGTACTATTGAGGAGTTTCATATTAGAATGAAACACTCTTCGAGTGCTGTCAGGTTTCTAATGGTGGTTTAGCCAAGATCAATTCGTGATCCTAACTATCAAAATAACAATATGAATATTTAAATTCATTTTGTATTGTTTGTTTGAATCTTCCGATTGGTGGTTACGACTGTAATTGATCATTCTCTTATTGGTATATATTCATCCTGTGCGGATTACCTCGATATTACCTTAAGTCACAAGAATTATAAGAAAATATAGATGGTGGATAACAGCGAAAGGTACTGGGTTTGTGTCCTGGAGTAAGCAGCAACTCTGGAATGTAGGTACACATCCAACTGATGAGTCCAAAATAGGACGAAATGCACGTCAAACTGGCTATCATTCATCTTTGAACATAATGAATATTTAACTTTCGAAAAATGTGAACAATTCAAATTATAGAAAAATAAAAACACATAACAATTTTATCATTTCTTTTGAGCAAAAAATAAAAGTAATTCACCTTGTTCTAAACGAGACATTGTAAAATCTATCAAATGAACAATGTAACCAAATTTTGGAATATTCCATTCATATCCTTCTAAACGAAATTTCACATATGATTTTTCATTCTCTTCATTGTATAATGTACAACAATATGGACAGAGATTATCATTACTTGATATTGATGATAAGGACGATGACGAATGACTGATTAAAACATTACCCCAATGTAAATCTCTATGTTCAAATTTCAATTCTAGTTCAGCGACAGCTAACGATACACCAATTTGTAATAGAATAGATAAACGTGCACATGGGCAAATTGGCTAATGTGGAAAATAATAATAATAATAATAATAATAATAATAATAATAATAATAATAATAATAATAATAATAATAATAATAATAATAATAAATAGGTATTCGTACTAAAGTTCGATTTGATAATTTCCGATAAACTGAGCATCATATAACGAAGTTTTACTTTACCGTCACACTATGACAGAAGAATTGAAAAAGCCTCACGAAAATATGCAGAAATAATTAAAAAAACTTCTATTCAACAACTAACAATCCTTGAAATGTTTTGGTTTGATCTAACATAAAGGAGGTCGCGTTTACATTCAGTGTATTGACAGATTAATTTGTATTGATTATAGTATGATCTATATTGAAAAGTGTTCGCATGAAATCTGAATTCGTACCTCAAACACCTAAGCTATACACAATAATCCTGTGAATCTGGAAAAATTCATAAATTAGATCGGAAATAACAGTATCTGTTATTCCAAATAACCATCGCTCGCTTCGGCAGTACATATACTAAAATTGCCCCCAAATGTTCTGGTATGGCCGAGAGTGAGGTGGGCCCGCCCTCCTTCTCGAAATGTTTTCACACGGCCACGCGTATACAACTTCTGCCAGGGAAGTCCTACTCACTGCCTTCTCGTGGCACCGCTGTTGTTTACGAAAATGAGAGGACGACCAGACTATTTCATCCAATTATAGACTGTTTATCTGAACAATCGCAATATAACTCTGCTGATTTCTCACAGAAACAATCAAATCTCGATTATATTTATTCATATTACGAATGGCATAGTTTTATTGCTCACCCATCAACATATAAACAAATGAATACAGTGATGTTACACATAGAATTGCCTTGATCAAAACACTCCACATGATATATTGACATAATCAGATACATGTTAAGTTTGATTTTAATTATACTACATATTTTACCTTGTTCCCCTTTACACTGTTTAAACTTGTATTCATTTGTTTGTTTATTCGCAACAAGTAGTTTGTTATATCCGAGCGAAGATTAAATCATGAGTAACTTCTGAGACATATTAATTGACTAATATTATGTATACATTCTTATGGTATAATTATTCAATAATTAGATTATGTATATTTATATTCCCCTTGTTATAAGCTTTATTTTGACTTATAGTTCATAATGTTCAGTTTATTGACTACTGCTTCCCACGTTCACAGCCACTTTTTGGCTTTATTGTATACAAATGTTATTTCCTATTTTATGATGCGTTGCAGTCTGTTTAATTGATATATAAACCCAGTATGTCTGAAATAAATGGTTCGATTCGCATAGTGGAAGCTGGCATTGGTGTTCTGGACTCAAGTGGACGGGCTAGGCGGACATAGGACCAATAAGGACGCTAGACTGCTCATACCAGTCGAACGTCATTGGTTTGGTAAAGTGCTAAGATTGAATAAATTGTATTTTGATTGGTGGATAAATCACGTAATAACTAGCCGGACATAAAGTCATAACATAGTTTACACTAAGTTACAAAACCATGGGAATTCAAAATTCTATGAATTAGGATTATAGAATTATATAACATTATTTTATTATAGTTGTGATGTATGCTACTTATATTTGTCGACATAAATCATATGTCATACTGATCGGCATTGGAAATCTCGGCAGTAGACGATGGTTAAGAAGATCAAGTTAAATAAAACGGAAACGGAAATAGAAAGCAATTGTGAACTGGAAGAATCATACAGAATGTGAAGAACAAATAGTAGAAATTTTCAAATGAATTATTCAATGTATAGTTCTCGTATTTTACTAAGACATTCTGTAATTTTGTATTAAAAAATACATTGGTTTTCCCCATATTACTATTATTAACAGTGGTAATAATGGTAATAATAAGCATATTTATAAACATTCATAGATGTTCTATTTATTTATTTTTATTTCAACACATGAATATTGGTACAAGAGGGCACCTAATATATATGCACCACACCATATTTGTGTGTGTGTGTGGGCTGCGATACTGCCCGGGCGCCCAAACTGAAGCAGGTGGTGTTCTTAGGGGGCAACACCCGAACCTAAAGGTCTGATCCACAAGGCAGAGGAACAACGTAAAGTTCATAAGCCATTTGTTCCCGCAGGATACTGGGGCCCATGTGCACCATTGGTTTAAAATCCAGTTAAAGCGCCGGACATTCGCTTTTCGTCTTCTCAATTTCGTAAACAACACCCTCGCCACGAGAAGGTAGTGAGTAGGACTTCCCTGGCAGAGGCTGTATACGCGTAGCCGTGTGAGAGTATTTCGAGAGTGAGAGCGGACTTTCCCCACTCTCGGTCATACCATGGCATTTAGGGGCATTCATGTAAGATTCATCAGTTGCCTTTTCATCATTTCAAGCTTCATCATTTCTACCACATAGTCCACATGATTATTTAGCTCTTTGGGAACAGAACAAAATCATAGTTCATTAGGTCAATTGATTAGTAAGAGAAGTGATTTCTTGGCAATTAAATGATATAACAATACTTACAGGGAATCATTGGGATGAATAATCCAGGTATACATACAGTAAACACTCAATAAGAATGACACATTGATGGAGTTGATGATTTAAGTACACTTCATTTGGTTCATAACTGAGGATTATTTCAGTTGATTTATTTACTAGAAAGACTATTGTAGCCAAAATATATTCGATATCAAGTTTTACTTAACTACAAAAAAGTGGTAGTAATAACAACAATACTAGAGAAAAAGATAGAGCTTTTATTGCATTGCTTAACGACTAACAATACTAATAGTATAGAATAGACGGAATATGGCTAGCATTAGTATTCACGACACTCATTTCGTCCTGTTTAGGACTCGTCTTTAGTTGGATCTACTTGAATTGGAGGGTCAATATTCATTTCGAGATTTGAACGCCCTGGCATTTCAAACGGGGTTTGAGTCCCAAAGTGGAGATCAAACCTGAGATGTATGCACATCCAGTTAAAGGCAAGTCCCAAATAGGATGAAACTCGTGTTCTGAATCCCACGACCAACCACACATTTCATCTATGGTATATAAACTTTTGTCATAATGACTATATCAAGACAATCGGTACAGGAACCACAGATACCAAATAAAACTGAACAAATTATAGTCAACAACAAAAAAGTATCAACACCGGGATAATTTAATTAACTTACAACATTATTTTCTAGAGTAACTCCACAAAATGCTGATTCTAAAGCAACCCATAATTGAGTTTTAGGAAAGATACCTTAAAGGCGAAAGAGAGAGAGAGATGAATTAATAAACTTTCCAATAATTGAAATCATGAGTCAATTGAAGCTAGACCACCATGGAAAACCTGGAAGCACTGGACGGCCGTTTCGTCCTAGTATGGGACTCCTCAGTAGTGTGCATCCACGAACCCGCCCACGGCGAGATCCGAACCCAGGACCTATCAGTCTCGTGCGTGAGCGCTTAAACATTAGACCACTGAGCCGGCATCAACGGTGTTAATGTCTAACTTCAATCAATCCACGATTTAGGAGTTCAACTATTGAAATTACTAAAATCTCCACAAAACCCCTTCTGATAATAAACTTTTGTTTAATATGATAAATAATTAAATGAATTTAATTTTAGTACTATTACGGGTGTAAAAAAGATGATGTATGGTCATCACTAGTGGGTTAATGTTTCGATAAGATGTAAAATTTAATCGCTGGTTAAATGACGTTATTGCAGACAATACAGTTGAAGAAAATAGAATAGACCGAAATGTATGATAAGGTATTGGGATTCAAAATCGAAAAAGATGAGATGCATATAGACTACTATGATCGATTCTGACCCATTTCATCCAACTATAGATCCAAGACGGCTACTACAAACTTGGCTTAATTCGACAGTCAACGAGTTAATGGATTGATGACAGATTTTAGTCCAACGACAACTAGTTTTCTTCTAATTTACTAGTAAACAGTGCATATCAAATTTGGTGGTAGCTGGGCAGATACAACAACCTTGGTCGATAGAAATTCACAATCAAAACAACAGATTTGAAATCTTCAAGCTAATTGTCGATCTACATTCAAAGCCATATAAATAAGTACGTATTTCATAAGGTTTTATGTGGTTAGTTTAATTAGAAAATAGTTAACAGTACGATCTGAAAATCTGTGATGAACTGGATTTCAGTCACGATCAGAAGTCAGAGACAGTTAGTGTCAACGTCTATGAATGATGGTCTTTAAATATCATAAAATAAATGAAGCTGGAAGTGCGAATAGTGGGATACCGGCTCACCGAGAGTTCCAGCATAACCACCACTGGCTTATATTCTGAGCCATGTCTGATAAAAACTCAAGGGACTATCTCTAGGACTCTAACCCGGGAGATGTGAAAGACTGACAAATGGCAATCCTGGCCAACTCTCTTTCATATCCCTGGACCATGTTGTAAACTGATCGCTTGTTCGCTTTTTATAACCAGTTCCAATATCAGTAAATAATATGTGACGTGGAATTCACTGAAACGACATTAGTAGTATATGCCCAAACTACCGAAGTTGGCTTTTTCAAAATGTTAACACTAGTTTGATTAACGTCACTGTGTCCAACTACACGTTGCCGAACTTCTGCGTTATTAACATGGCATTGCAACTGAATGTCGGCAATCCCTTGAAGATAACAATAATCGAAGACGGAGAGTTATCTAACATTAAGTCAGAGAGACCATGTTTCATGAGCATAGAGTAAAACTGCTCTTAATGAAGAGTTGTAGATTAGATGTTTAACAACCACGCTGACATCACGAAGGCGCTGAAGATGGTTCAGATTGGTATAAGTCACTCTACCTTTCACAAAAATGATTATATATGTACATAGTTTTTTTCTATCTTACTTGGATTATCGTTTTCTGATTTTTTGTCTTTATCATATTTATCCCATGCTTTTTTCAAATATGCAGGAAACGAACCTTGGATAAGATGAACTCTGAAACAAATATATATAGAAAATAAATCACTAAGCAGTTGAGATTAGGTGGATGAAACATTAATTCCCTTAAAATTGTAGATACGCTTTGTTGACTAGTCCCAACCAACACGAAGATTAGATCCAACAAGTGTTTTCTGTCGACTATATGCAGCCACCTACCTGAAATAGTTTTTAGATAATTGATTTTCAACTTGATGATAGAAGTATATTGTGTTTGTCACAAGAACTGTATGTCTTGAGTTCAATTCTACCTGAAGTTATAAGTGGGTGATACTACCGAGAGTTGTCTTACATTGACTTATAGTGTATACTATAAATGTTAATTGAGCATAATTAATCCTCTATTTAGTTGTAATAACTATATCATTAAGAGATGGGTATTGTGGTATTTCACCATTCAATCATGGAAGCCATCGACAGGACGTTGTATAACGTTTAAATGCACAACTGATCGATTCAAGTCACCGGTTAGCATCATAATTTATTGTCAAACAAACTTGGTGAAAAACTGACCACTTAATATGATCGGATGAATTGTTTAATTTCATCTAGACTGTAATTAGTTTGTAATGGTCTCATCAGCCCATGTGGTCTGGTGTGTGACGAAATCTCAGCACGGATACAGAAGGCTCGACTAGCTTTTGCCAACTTGCGTCATTTATGGCGTAGGCGAGATGTCGGTCTACCAAACAAAGGATGGGCTAACTGCGCTGCATTTTGTTCCGTCCTACTTCATGGCAGTGAAACATGGCCGATAAGAGTAGAGAATATTGGTAGATTACTAGTATTCGATCGGAGGTATCTTCGAAACATTGCTCGTATATCCTGGGACCACCGAGTAAGTAGTGCAGCTGTTAGGAAACGGTTAATAGGTAAGGATGGCAAATCAATTGAAGTAGTGAAACTTCACCAGTTGAGATGGCTGGGACATGTGTTACGTATGCCCAACCACCAACCGCACCGACGTGCGATGTTTTGTGATGTAGGAGTAGGACGGAAGAAAGCTAGGGCGGTCAGAACAAAACATGGCACAAATCCATGAAGTGACTGACATGTGGGCTGAGCCATGTTGGTAGGTGTAGACTACCTGATTGGGATCCGCAAGACGATAGGAACCGATGGTTAGAGACCTTGAATGACATGGTTCAGAATCGTTTGCAATGGCGCATGTGCATCCAATCTTTGTGTTCTCCCAAATCCTAATCTCCTGAAATCTTCATGTTCCTTATTTTTCTCCTTGCAAATTTACTTCACTGGATTATACTCCTTGAATAATATCTTCGAACCTTAATCTTTCCGATTACTGCTTATACTCTTACCGCCTCAACCACTACGGGATTTGAGTCGACAACGGCATCTCTGTGCTAATGTGGTTATGGCAACTTGAGCTTCTGTGCGTACGTACACAGTTGTACGTTGTTACTCACTGACTGAATGGTGATGAGGAGTTATTAAAAATACTGAATCACAAAAGATCTAGTATAATGTCATTCAAATGAGACAAACAAAAATTGAATTAATATACTGATTAATTATTTGACTTTATGAATACATTTAGAATTTTAATGCATCAATTCATTTTCCATTTACACATACACAATATAACTTGATATAGGGAAACGAATATAAACTTACTTTTTCAATTCTACAAATCCACATGTATTATTTTTAAGACCCATACCAAGAGCAGTTAGTTCTCTGAAAAGTAATTATTGATTATTTTAAAGAACACCATTAACGAATTATATGTAGTCAGTGAGAATTAAATTCTAAAAGGTGTGAAATTGTAATTCGATACACCATTTTCTCTAACTTATCATTCGACTAATCACGTAGACAGGTTGGGTTTGGGTGTAGGAAATTTGTACATCACAATCGGAACCAAATTTCGCACAAAATACCAATAACACAGAGGATGAACAATGAAAATATTGCAGACAACCTCGATAGCATTGATATTAATACAAAGTTGGATTAGTGATATTCGATTGTCGATTAAACGGTTGGATAAATATATTTATGGTTCGATGATTTAGTCAATCTTGATAGCCAATGATCAGTTTTTTATAACTACTGTACAACATCGTTCATATAAGTCATTATACAAACTGAACGTTAGCAATTAAACCAGGGTTCAATCCCCGGTGAGGTTGTGGATATGTATGAGGAGTCCACAATTAAGACAAAATAATTGTGTTCAGTGTTTTCTGGTTTTAAAGTCCTTTATTTAAGATTTATTCTTGATATAAATTGGAAAATTCTACACATTTCAAAACATTTAACGTAACGTATTATTCAACCATTATAAAAGGACCTAATCTTAATTACTTACTTAGAAACAATAACCTCTGAAAGTACTTCATCGAAAGATTTTTGTGATTCTCCATTGAATTTAATATTACCTTCAATTGGAATTAATTTAATGACTACATATTCAGTTGGATTAGATTCATCTGGACAACGAAACACTTCACCAAAGCATCCTTCACCAATTTTACTCAGATTTTTTCTACGACTAAAATAAATGTACGTAAGCATGTTTGTGTTGAGTGTGGTTTAAAACAAAACGAACAAACAAACAAGTGGACACATAAGTTAATACTCAACAAACGTAGTCAGTTAATTAATTAGTTACAATATAAATATGTTCACTTGATAGGGACCACAGAGTAGAAACTTTAGATCAGTCAGTCATATAAAACATTCGGGACGAATTCCGAAAATCTCACTTGGCTTTTGTCAAGTTGTATCACTTGTGGCATAGATGAGATATTCGTCTATAAGATAAAAAAAGAGTTTACTATGTAACAATTCGCTTAATCCTACTTTATGTGTGTGTAACGAGTGCTTTAAAAATAAAAGATATTCGTAGGTTTCTAGTAGTACTTAGGTACAGGTGTCTTTGTACCACTGGTCGTATATTTTGAGATTATCAAGTCAATAATTCCGAGCTTAAACTCAGAATACTAGAGTAAGTATGACAAATCGATTGACGAGGTAGTGGCTCATTATCGAATGAGACGGTTAGCACACGTATTGCATATGCTAATTCCCCGACTAGCTTGATGCGCGATGATGGCTCGTGCAGGGGTGGGTTCGAAGTAAACTAGGGGTAGCCAAACCACGACATGGTATTAATCCATAAAGTCAGTGACTGTTGGTCAAAAACATGTAGTTAAGTGCAGAATATTATTTATTATTTATTTATTTAAACACATAAACATTGCCCGGGTGCCCAAACCGAAGCAATTGGTTTTCTTAGGGGGCCACACCCCGAGCCTTTGACCTAAAGGTCTGATCCACAAGGCAGTGGATCATCGTGAGGAGATGTAGTCCCATGGTAGCCCGTGACCAACGATTGGTTCATACGCCATTTGTTCCCGCAGGATACTGGGGCCCATGTGCACCATTGGTTTGTGATCCGGTTAAAGCGCCGGACAATCGCTTTTCGTCCTCTCAATTTCGTAAACAACACCCCCATCACGAGAAGGCAGTGAGTAGGAATTACCTAGCAGAGGCTGTATACGCGTGGCCATGTGAGAGCATTTCGAGAGGGGTGGCGGGCCCACCGCACTCTCGGCCATACCAGGGCATTTGGTGGCAGAATACCTGGTTGAGGTCCTCGTGACTATACTCCCCAGTGGTTGGAAACTGTGACAAATCACAGAATCGGTCATAGTGACTCCCGGACCAAACTAAGGACATCCAAATCAACAACGACGAACCGATGATATCCTTCGACGTAACATCACTATTCACCTCAATTGAACCAGAATTAGCAAAAGAAACTATATCCCTGCTGCTCAACAACGACACAAACCTCACTAAATACACGAAGCTTCAAATTCAAAGTCTACAGGAACTCATCAATTTATGCCTAACAACATATTTTCAATTCAACAACAAAATCTACGAACAAACGAAAGGGACACCAATATCAGGATTGATCGCAGAGGCAGTGATGCAAAGACTAGAAGCCGCTATATTACCAGTGATCAAACCAAAAATTTGGATTCGTTATGTAGACGACACCTTCGTCATCGTCAAAAAGAATGATCTGGAAAACACTTACAAACTGATCAACAACGTCTTCGATGACATCAAGTTCACCATGGAACAGGAGTGAACAAAAAACTAGCATTCTTGGATATATTGATCACTAGAACCGACACAGGAAAACTGGAAACTCAAGTATATAGGAAACCGACCCATACAGATCAAATTCTCAACTACAATAGCAACAACCCAAGAGCTCACAAAATCAACTGCGTACACAATTTGTTCAAGAGGGCGAGAACACACTGCAGCACACTGGCAGCATGAAGAAGTGAAGAGAAATACCTGAAGGATGTATTTCAGAAGAACGGCTACCCAATCAACTTCATCAAAAAGTACCAACCGCACGCAGCATTAGAAGTCAAGTCAAGCACAAAAATCAACAAAAGGATCACCCTACCATATATACAAGGAATATCAGAAACCGCAACAAGACTGCTGAAAACCTTCGGAATAGGTGTAGCACACAAACCGACAAAATCACTACAATCAATCCTATGCAAACCAAAAGATGAAATAACAAAGGAAAACAAATCAAACATCATCTACAAAATAAATTGTGCCAACTGCGAAAAACACTACATCGGACAAAGCGGACGCCCCCTTCGTCTGCGCATACACGAACATTAATTAGCAGTCAAACGGCATGATATCTCCTCGCTTATATCAATACACGTGGACAACTGCGGACATTCATTCGATTGGAAAAATGTGGAAATCTTAGACAGAGGAAACTCCAAAAACACCAGAGAATTTTTAGAAGCCTGGCACTCAGGTCAATCAGCAATCAACAAGCATATTGAAATCAATCCAATTTATCAACCAATCAGAAAAATCATGCACAAACATAAGGACAAAAATCAAAACAATGGGAGACACAACCAAAACAAAGAAGTAAACAATGACGAATTTAAGGTCAATAAGAACCAATTAACATCGAGTTGCACAGAACAAGCTTTGAAACACATATCGAGAAATTCAAACACTTCACTTCTATTTGAAGTTTGTGCTGATGATGTCGTTCAGAAGGACGATGAAAGCTCCACGACCAAACCATCCAGCTCAGAGAACAAAACTCCACCAAAATGACTCATATGTTTCCACTCTCCGACTTCCCATAGATTTTCCATTTTAAGATTGCCTTATATTTTTTATTCTAAGAATCTAGTCTTTCTCTTAGAATCATATTCTCCCTGGCTAGTGTTTCTTACTAATATCGTTACTATTACTACTGACAGTGTTGTCACTTTTAGAACATGCTGTGTGGTATTTTGAATCGATACATATATATGCCTGATCCCAAGTTACTTATGATTGATTGAACAACAGCAAGTATTATTCATTGATGGATACTGAATATTCCAACAAGGAGAGAGTCCACTATCCCTATCCAAATGCTCTCGTATGGTTATGCATACATAGCCACTGTCAGGGAAGTACTACTCGCTGCCTTTTCGTGACAGGGGTGTTGCTTATGAAATTGAGAGGACAAAAAGTGAATTTCCGGCGTTTAAACCGAGTTGGTGGGCAGGAAAAATTCACCTAGGGGAGTTCGAAAACTTTGATTTCAAACCAATGATCTACATGAACTCCAAGTTCCTGAGAGTACAAATGACGTGTGAATCTCTTCTTGTTTACGGCTCCTAACGTTACTTCGCTGCTTTGTGGTTTGGACTTCTAAGTCTACTACTTTCGAGACATAGAAGAACAATGAATAAATGTACTTATGTGCTATGTATGAAGTTATATTACTTACTGTTAGCGGGACATAGACTAGATTAAAGCATGCTCAATGCATGATTGCTTTGGTGCACGCTGATTGGCTAATTCTTATCCAATCAGCACTGGTCGATAGTTGGAGAAGACTCTAGAATCTTCTTATGTAAAAACTATAAATATACTGACGTTTTCCCTATTGTGCTTCCTACTGGCTTCTGACGTGCTTCTTACTTCCATCTAACCTTGTTACTTGGAATATAATCTCTTTCCTGTTCAACCGTGTTCTGATTTGGGGTCTTGTCGAGTGAATCGGTGTCCAAGAATACAAAGCAATAGGAATAGCTGGGTCATTAACCTGTAAGAAAACAGGATTATAACAGTGGCGACGGGGAGAAACTAAAGAAAAATGGCGATTTCTTTAGAACAGTTGCGGTTAATATTACAGCACCAGCAGAAGTTGTTAGCCTTGCAACAACAACTATTGAGCACACTTTTCACTCGACCAGAAAATAAGAAATCTGTTTATGATGCAGTAACAGACATTTCAGAAGCATATCTAGTGGAGGGTTCAAATCCCTTTATACCTGAATCAGAACGTAATATTTGTAACGTTTCCGGCTCACAGCAAGAAAATCCTGTGCTGAATGCTCATAAAGTTGTGGCAATACGAGATTATCAAGAGCCAGACCCTGTAGATGAAGCCCGGAGTCCAGAATTGAATGAAGCACTACTGGTCCTGTCTAGCTCTGAAAATAACTTTCAGCTAGAACAAATTTATGGTCCACGTGATATTAGCCAAGAAAGCTATGGGGACTCGTATTCAGAAAATAACTGCAGTGACACAACGAACCCAATTATACCGAATGTTACTCAAAATCATTGTGAGACAGAAACTTATATTGAATCAGCTTATCCGATTTCTAATGACAATGTATCAGACATGGGTTCTCAGAACAATGCATGTTATTTTGATGAAATTTCTCATAAAAATCAGGAAAATATATCAGCTCAGTCAAATTATGGTCAAAAGTCTAATTTAATTTTGTTAGATGATGATTTCCGTAATGATCCATTATCCACTGATGAAATTCCTAATGGATTTGAAAGTAATGCTTCAGAAGAATTAAACTTTGACCTCAAATCAAAGGTCGTTCATTATCATCTAGTCGTTTCTAGTGGATCCGACATTCAATGCGAGAAACGTCGTTTAAATAAAGTCCTATTATTTGTAACTTCGAGATATAAGGATCCGACATTGTTTCGCGGAGGAGGAGAATGTTGGAGAATTAAAAGTTATGCATACTTTTTTTTAAGAAAAATCAAAACGCCGGGAACAGACATGTCAGTCTCTGTGCAAGGAAAAAGTGATAATTCTTCATTGCCTAGACGATGGACTAATCGAAAGCACAAGCCAGTCACTCAGTCGCAGTTGGACCCTAGCACCAGATCCTACGAATCTGCTCAGAGGGGAGGTGTTAGCGGGACATAGACTAGATTAAAGCATGCTCAATGCATGATTGCTTTGGTGCACGCTGATTGGCTAATTCTTATCCAATCAGCACTGGTCGATAGTTGGAGAAGACTCTAGAATCTTCTTATGTAAAAACTATAAATATACTGACGTTTTCCCTATTGTGCTTCCTACTGGCTTCTGACGTGCTTCTTACTTCCATCTAACCTTGTTACTTGGAATATAATCTCTTTCCTGTTCAACCGTGTTCTGATTTGGGGTCTTGTCGAGTGAATCGGTGTCCAAGAATACAAAGCAATAGGAATAGCTGGGTCATAACCGTAAGAAGAAAGGGATTATAACACTTACAAAAGTCTTTGATGATATGCAATAATTATTCTGTTGATTCTAATTAAAAAGTACACATCTATGAATGTGACACAAGTCACGAACTATTAACGTCACTGTTTGATAATCTTGGACTTCAATTAATCATGGATATTCCAAAACACTTGACAACTTCGCTATGATTAAAACGATAGAAACTGTGTAAGAGGCTTTGACGGTTAAAGTTGACTGATAATATAGGCAAGTTGTGCATACATACAAGTTATTGAACTGATTAAAGTATGTTGAGAGTAATCATGCCTAGCTGAATAATTCATTCACTTGTGATAACCTGTCTACACTTACACAACTCACTAGACGACCAATCGACAATTGTATTTGTTTGCTAATGTGGTATAGCAACTCGAACTGATGTACGTATATACGAAGTTCAACGTTGTTACTGACTGACTGAGACGACCAAACCATCCAGCTCAGAGAACGAAACGCCATCAAAATGTAAAATCTACGAGTATAGACCAGGTGGAGGCAACAAAATTAGTGACGAAGCGACTTACGTTGGGATAAATAATTGTCCAAATGTTTTGTAATCGGATTGTTCACAAATTTTAAACAATGTCCCTTTAATATCTCCAGCTTCATATAAGGTCTAATGAATGGAAATAAAAATGAATGATTATTGCTTGTAAATTTTAGAATATATGATTTAATGAAGATCATTTTACTTTATACATGGTACTCGTTTTGAGCTGCCCTTACTAGGAGGTAACATTGAAAACCAAAGAATATAAGACAGCTGAATACGTTAGATTTAATTCTTAGCGGAATAACATGGATAGATACGACTGAAGAGTCTCAGACTAAAATGAGACATTATTTCAGTACTCCTCATTTTCCAGTAATACTTCAACTGGAACTAATCGGCGACGAATAGGCCCTAAAAATCTAGGCACATTGTAAAATTTCACTACTTTTTGAGTTACAATTCTTCAATGACATTATTGGTTTGAACAACACTTAATTTTTACCTTTATCATCAGATTACTATCATCATTACTAATACAGAACTCAATCGTAACTGCTACCTTGACGTTATGGTCGTGCTTGCATATCGTGTTGACCCAACCAAGATATAATGTCTGGACTATCTGTTTCTTAAGATCGTACTAAGTTATACAGGTTGATTTGATAGTGGTAAGAGCAAATGTAAAAGATTTATGTCTGAGGGTGGAGTAGTACTATCGACTGCACAGGAGTATGATGGCAAGGTGTTTCCCACAGACAACCAGCAAATATAGAGATGCTACCTAACCTCAACGGAAGTAGTGGTTAAGAAAAAATCAGTCATGAAAATAGCACACATCACCTTACCTTATATATTTATATGACTGACGGTAAAGCCTTAAAAGTACTGAGCAAATACATGTAAAACTACTTACAAAAAAGCTGTGTGTAACCAGCCTGAAGCAGTTACTTTTTGGGCTCCGTGGTTACACTCTCACGTCGTCAAGACGACCCTTAACCCAATTTCCTTTACAGACACTTCAAAAAGAAATTCCTCCCATGATTTGGGTGGCTGAGATTGACAAGCATGTTTATGCCTATGAAAATACTCAAGATAACCTTGATCTTAATCGAACCCCAATTTTAGCGCCTATTTTTCATCTATGATTCTCGATAATAATAAAAGGTACTTTTTACCATATACCTGGTATTCTGATATTTTGATTGGATGATTAAGTGACATGGAAATATGATAGAATAAACAATAATACAACAGGATATACCTCAATACTATAGTGACACTCGAGCTCAGTACTATTGCGGATGGTAGATCCCCAGAACTCACTTGACAAATGTCTTATTTTTGTGATTTTATTTTGAAAATTTGATTTTCTTGTTTTTGCACCAAATGCGCCCATTTTTACCTTAAGATTGTTTTCCCCACTTGGAAGAACCCTAAATGTTTATGGTTCGTTGTCTCTTTTAATATACTATCTTGTTACATTTCTCGGGGATATTTTTATACTGTATACATACGCTAGAGTTGTACTTGTTGTCTTTCGTGATTTTGGGTGCTTTTGAACGTCGACTTCTCCCTCTAATTAACAGTAATGGGACGCATCGGAATAGTTAGCTTATCCTGTCATTGTGTCGCTGAGTCTTCGTTCCGTTAGCCGATTTAGGTGGTCTTGTAATCTCTTCAAACACAGCAAGTACTCATTACACTGCTCTGCAAACAACACCAAAGCGTAATCTGCAACTAAGATAGAGGATTGAGTGAGGAAATGTACCCAAATGCCATAGTAGGGTCTGTAACTGAAAGCGTCCGCTCCTTCTTCTCAAAATGGTCACATATAGCCATAGCTTTAGATAGCGAACTCCTACCCATTGTTTACACCAAGTGGTGTAGTTTACGAAAATAATTTGAATAAAAGCAAATCTGTGGGGCTTACACTGACTTTACGAATACGGAGAAACCTTTTATGGGATTTGGAAAGTTTTCATTTCAAACCAATAATGTAGATGAGCTCTACGACCTGGACGGATCGAATGGTATATGAACCTATTTTGGTCATTGACTACTAATAAACTGGATCTCCTAATGTTGTTACGATGTCTTGTGGATTAGACATGTAGGTTGAAGGCCAACGTAATTGTGAAGGAAATAATCGAGAAAATAAACACAATCAAACTATTTTTCAAAAAACCATAATAGCAGTTAAATTACCATATATGAACGATTCAATATCATATTTTCGCAACGAAAACGTCTTGTAAGTCGTTTTGTGTATGATCCAGATTTCTTACCAGCTTTCACTTTATTCACTGTAGAAAATGATGAATGAAATGAAATTTGATCATGTTCAATCTGTTGGTTTGTAGATGCAGTAGACAAATTACAACATTGTAATTCATGTGAAGAATTTAAAGGCATTTGATCTAGGCCATGAGTAACCTTTAATAATAAGAATACAACATTTAAAATTGATGCGAATTTATGTATTTATCATTCGAAATGAAATAAATTTTGCAAAAAGAACTTCAACAAATATATAACTGAATATAATTTATAAACTGGAACAATCAATTGAATGGAATTCATCACTCTACATCAACTTCATTGACTACGAGGAAGCATTTGATAGCGTGGACAGAACAACACTATGGAAGCTTCGACACTATGGCGTGCCTCAGAAGATAGTCAATATCATACAGAATTCATATGATGGATTAAACTGCAAAATCTTGCATGGAGGACAGTTGACAAACTCGTTCGAAGTAAAGATCGGTGTCAAGCAAGGTTGCTTACTCTCACCCTTTCTCTTTCTCCTGGTGATCGACTGGATCATGAAGACGTCAACATCTGAAGGGAAGCACGGGATACAGTGGACATCTAGGATGCAGTTGGACGATCTAGACTTCGCAGATGATCTGGCCCTTCTATCCCAAACGCAACAACAAATGCAGGAGAAAACGAACAGTGTAGCAGCAACCTCAGTAGTAGTAGGTCTCAACATACATAAAGGGAAAAGCAAGATTCTCCTACACAACACAGCATGCACCAATGCAATCACAATTGACGGAGAAGATTTGGAAGATGTAAAAACCATTACATATTTTGGCAGCATCATTGATGAACACGGTGGATCTGATGCAGATGTGAAGGCGCGGATCGAGAAAGCAAGAGCAGCATATTTACAACTGAGGAACATCTGAAACTCAAAGCAACTGCCAACACTAAGGTCAGGATTTTCAATGCAAATGTCGAGACAGTATGGGGCGGAAACCTGGAGGACTACGAAAGTCATCATCCAGAAAATACAAGTGTTTATTAACAGCTGTCTACGCAAAATACTTCGGATTCATCAGCAACAACCTACTATGGGAGAGAACAAACCAGATTCCAGTGGAAGAAGAAATCACGAAGAAGCTCTGGAAGTGTATAGGACACACTGAGGAAAGCACACAACTACGTCACAAGACAAGCCCTCACCTGGAACCATCAAGGCAAGGTCAAAGGAGAAGAGGAAGAACAGAGAACTGATTACGCCGAGAAATGGAAAGACATGAGAATAATGAACAACAGTTGGATCGAACTAGAAAGGAAGGCCCAGGATAGAGTGTGTTGGAGAATGCTGGTCAGCGGCCTATGCTCCATTAGGAGTAACAGGCTGGAAGAAGAAAAAGAAGATAACTTATAAACAATTTTCTACGTAAGATACTGAATGTCCGTTGGCCGGATATTATCAGCAACAGCTTACTATGAGAGGGAACAAACCAGTTTCCAAATGAGAAGGAAATTAGGGAAAAACGTTGGAACTGAATAGGACATACATTGAAGAAATCATCAAACTGCATCATGAGGCAAGCGCTAACTTGGAATTCTGAAGGGAAACGAAAAAGAGGAAGGTCAAAGAACATACTGCGTCGAGAATTGGAGGCTGAATAGCACCTAGAAACAACTTGAAAGATTGCCCAGGACAGATTTTGATGGAAAACGCTGGTTAACGGCCCTATGCTCCTCCATGAGGGGTAACAGTCATAATTAAGTAACAACTTCTTAATGATTAAAGATTAGTGAATCCCATTGAATACAATACAGACTAATACTAGACAAACACCAGGATGGAGCGGCCTCTTAGCGTTTAGGGTGTTTGGCTTTAACTCATTAAGTTCCAGGTTCGAAACTTGCTCCACCAAGTTCGGTTTGGTCGACAGAGTATTATCACTATCGGTCACATTAAGTGTGATTCATACCCAAGCGGCTGGCGAATCAATCTAGTTAAATATCTATTGAGAACCAGAGAGCACTAGATAGCTGCTTCCTTTCAGTGTACGACTCCTTAGCAGTACACATTCACGACCCCAAGGTTCTATGTTCGATTCCCGGTGGGGATGGATGGATAGATATTTAACTAAAATCAGTCAGTAATGTAATCTACGAGACCGACAACATGCTTCTTCAATGAGAAATGGAGCAAGGTGATGATAGTGAGTTTTGTCTTGGTATAAATGATGGTTATCTAATGTGAAAGAAAAACAGTAGAGATAAGCATACTGAAGACACATGTTTTATACAACATAACTATAGTATATTGAGCTTTAATTAACTAATCTATTCCAAAATAAATAGACACTTTATTCCATATACAATCACATGTTCATCATACATAACAGGTCGTAATTGAGTTTAATATTTTGTGATACATTGGGGCCAATCAGAAATTGGTGAAATGAAAAATGTACGAGATTGGTTGAGAAATGACTTACATTTCTGAGAAATGAGATATACCACTAGTGATTTAATCTTTTAGTGAATGTATGTATGATTTTACATACATTCCCGATTCGGTTTCTTTTCCACTCAAATGGCTATTTTGGCTCGTGCATAAGAAACCTATATGTCAGCATTAGAATCAGACACCGAACAACAACGATTTTTCTGTCATCTAAAACTATACTCGATATCCAAATGAATTATTTCAAAACGAACTGCGGTTGATCTGAATACTTAACCCTGTGTCAAAGAAGGGGAATAAATCCTAGTTTCCTATTTAATAATACAGTCACAATACATACATTTTACACTTCCCTCTCTCGTTGAGAGTTGACTATTTTCTTTTTTGTTAATTACGCGTGAATAAGTATAGGCCAGCTTGATCTCCTTACTGAAACTCTCTTTCTGTGCCATCTAAATAATATTACATTAGGCAATTCCTAAAGGATCATCATTGGTTACTTTTTACCACGGAAAGGCTTTCATTTACCAAGACTTATATATGTCGGTGGGAGGTCACGGATTGGCAAAGCAAGGACATGGTTTCTACAGCTGAAGAACATATGGAAATCAAAACAACTGTCAGACAACACCGAAGTCAGAATTTTCAATACAAACGTCAAGACAGATCTATTGTGTGGAGCTAAAACTTGGAGAACTAATTTAACCATCATCAAAAAGCGACATGTATTTTTGAACAGTAGTCTGCGCAAGATCTTCAGATCTGTTACTCAGACGCTATCAGCAACGACCCACTTTTGCAGGGAACAAACCAGCTTCCAGTTGGAGAGGAAATTAGGAAAAGACATTAGAGGTGGATAGGACGTACACTGAGGGAATCATCAAGCTGGATCATGATGCAAGCCGTAACTTAGAATCATCAAGGCAAAAGGAGGAGAGGATCAAAGAACACATTAGGCCGAGAATCGGAGGCAGATATTAAAAGAACAAATATTCCAGGACAGAGTGGGTTGGAGAATCTTGGTCGACGACCTATGTTGCATGGAAGATAACAAGCGAAGTTACTAAGATATATATTGTGAGTAAACAATAGATCCTTTATGTAATAAGCAAAATTTAATAAGAATGAGTCGACAACTGAAATTATACCACTTACTAATTCATTCTTATTATATGTAGAAATAGAGTGATAGGATGGTGTTAAAGTTTGTTGACAATTTACTTGTGGTGAACTATTTCCCATTTTAAAATTCACATTAGATTTTCGATTTGTGAATACTGGATGAATAGGTGTAACCTAAAATATTTTAAAAACGAATATTTAGGTTTTATTGTCAAAAAATAATAATAATAGCACCAATAATAATAATAATACAGATGTAACGACTGACTTTAGTGGGTTGGAGAATTCTGGTCGGTGGCCTATGCTCCATTGGGAGTAACAGGCCTATGTAAATAAAGACCGACTTTTTTTCATTTTACTGATAGGAAAGAAATAAGTGTCTCAGTGAAAGTTTCGACAACACAGGTAACATGGTTGAATAAATGTCAATCGAGGTAATTATATCGATGCTGAATTTACATCAGTTACCAGAGTATTAAGGTTAATGAGAATTACATGGTAATTCTGTAGTGAAACCTTATCTAATAACTGAAAGATGGTGCAAAACATAGCATTAAAAATTCTCATAGATCAGTATAAATTATTCAGGAAACTGAATTATTACGTAATAGATTAATAGTTTGGATAGATGATAAAGGGAATTTTCAAGATATGACGACTCATAGACGGAGTCATTTTTATTGATACGAACAAATCTAAATAAAAAAGGATAAGAATTGAACACTTAAGCAGTTACCATGGATGCTTGTAAATTTTAGCAGTCTTAATTAAATCAACATACGTTTGCAAAGCTATCACTTTATTGAAAGGCGGCAACAATATTCATGGATAGATACTAGTAAACACTAATTTTAATTTAAAAAACATTTATTGATAAGTATCAGATGTGCTCCAAAATCAGCACACTACTAGTTGTAATTAAAACTTACCTATTTGTTTTGAGTGTTTTATTAGGTTGAGGTTATCCACTTTAATAACAACAATCAGTGTAGTTATACAAACTACGTTAGTCAAATTAATTTAATGGTGATTATATTAAGAGTATAGCTCATATTGACTTGAATGAACAAAAGCAGTAATATGAAAGTATTTGACTGAAACAACAGAAATAACATGGTGACATAGAAAGATATCCATATTTATTTGGATATATAAACGTTGGTACAAGAGGGAACCAAATAGATATGCGTCACACAATAACAGTGAGGCCAGTAGCAGTTATCATTGATTTGTGTGAGGGCTGTGATACTGCCCGAGCACCCAAACCGAAGTAGGTGGTTTCCTTAGAGGGCCACACCCGGAGCCTTTGACATAAAGGTCTAGTCCACAAGGTAATGGAGCAATGTAAGGAGATTCAGTCCCATGGTAGCCGATGACCAAAAATTGGTTCATACATCTTTGGTTCCCTCGGGATACTGGAGCCCATGTGCACCATTCATTTGTAATCAGGGTTTTACAACTCCCCTAGGTGGACCATCCATGTCTACCAACCCGTTTGAAGCGTCGGACATTCGCTTTTCTTAGTCTCAATTTCGTAAATACCCCCGCCGCGAGAAGGCAACGAGTAGGACTGCCCTGGCAGTGATTGTATACGCGTGGCCATGTGAGAGCATTTCGAGGAGAGCGGACTCTTCCCATCCTCGGCCGCATCAAAGCATTTAATAATAAAAATCCATTCATTTGGTTGTAGATATGAATCCTATTTTGCTCACTTTAGTTTGAATGACCAGATTTTAATTACTGGCCTTCGCATGAAATTATAGCTTAAAATGCAAGTATACAAGCTGATAATTAATAAACAAGTTACATTATTTGATACTTAATAATTTCCATTTTCATTCTTGACCAACTCTACTTTTAATTTGATAAAAAATTTACAGTTATTTTGTCACATTTTAACCTTTTTGTCAATAAAAATACACGGTCTATTTGTCTGTCATATGCTCTACAGTTATGATGTCTACTTGATCCGCAATCCGCAACTGACTAGCTCGAAAATACCTAAAATTGATGTAATGGCAAGAAAAGAACAAGTTTCCGGGTAGTGTATTTGTCCACGAGTGATCGGGACGTCTAACTGGGGAGCAGCTGTATTATCTAGTCGAATTATTGATTGATTAGTCTGGATTGCTTAAATAGGACCGATGACTTCCTAATACCCAATGACTCTATGATCTCCCTTTGACTAATAAATCAATGACAGTGAGAAAATAATCGGCATCAATACTTAACGTTTATAGGTCTAAGATGCATCTCCGAAAGCAAGAATGGAACAAAAATACAACAGATAAACTTCTATTGTACAGTTCTGTACATATATCAAGACTCATATGATAAGATAAATTAATTATCTGAGTACACAGCATTGTAAATACGGAAGTATAATGTACACATGACTATACCATAAGTGGAGAATTAAATATTAGGTCCATAATAAATCTACAATAGAGAACAGTAGCTGATATAACTAACGAAAGCTTAAAAATAGGAGAATATAAAAATACAGTAAAAATATAAAATAATAATAGATTATGCATTGACAAAAGTGTTTCCAATCATGCACCTATACTGTCAGCGACTGAACGTAATACAACTGTACAAGTAAGTGGATGATTGAAAACACAACACTATTATTTAATATGGGTGAAAATCTACAATCATTGTAAATCACTCACTAATAATCAATTCATTATGTACTCTGTCTTTAGATTTTCTATAACAACTCAAAGTTAACAACAAAGACATATAACACTTCAAAATATACAGCATAACTGTTCGAAGGACTTAACAGATATATTTTATGCAGAAACGATATATAATATTGATTGTAAGCATCAACTTTTAAAGAGAATTCAGCGAATATGAAACCTGACAGCATAAAATTATTGTTAGTTAATTATATGTGGTATTATTAAGTGGGAAACTTCTGTATGTTTTATAAGGACTTGGAAGTTAGAAACTGTCTCTCACTTTTATTCGCTCTTGAACAAGTCACCCTATGTCAAATAACGAGTAAAGACATATCATTTAGTGACCAACCACAGTTTGATGTTTTCAGTTCTAAGTAACATTTTATGTATGAAGACTACTAAAACTAACCAACTAACTCCAAATGCCCTGGTACGGCCGAGACTGGGGAAAGTCCATTCTCCCTCTCGAAATGCTCTCAAGTAGCCACGTGGAAACAACCAATGCCTGAGAAAACTTAATCAGTGCCTTTTCGTGGCATTATTGTTGTTTACGAAGTTGAGAGAACGAAATGCGGACTTTCGGCGCATTAACGGGATCGGTGGATACGGAGGGTCCACCTAGAGGAGTTTGGAAACCCTGATTCCAAACTAATGGTGTACATGTGCCCCAGGATCCTAAGGAAACAAATGGCGTATGAACCAATTGTTGGTTACGGGTTACCATGGGACTGAATCTCCTTACGTTGTTCCTCTGTTTTGTAGATCAGACCTTTAGATCAAAGGCTCGGGGTGTGGCTTTCTAAGAAAACCACCCGTTTCGGTTTGGGCATCCGGACAGTATCACAGCCCTCACATAAATCGAATGATTTGTGGTGCATGTCTGTTTGGTGCCTCCTTGTACCAATGTTTATGTTTTTAAATAAATAAGTCCAACTAATAAAAAGGAGAATAGTTCTCGAGAATGAAACTTAAAGGTTTGAAAATTTAGTGTCTTGGTTACAAATATTTCACTGAATATAAGTTCAAACTGTTTGAAAAAACCAAAATGACAGTTTTGAGTACAATTTTCACACACACTTTCTGCAAACGCAAAGTTAGTTAGACATTGGATTCCAATCAATATAGCTTATTTCAGTATTAATGGCAATATGACTTCAGAATTGTTACATTGAGGGTTATCAGTAGGATGTCATGTATTATTTCACAAAATTTTGGATCTATTCGAATGAGCTTGAGACGAAGCTAATAGTAGGCATGGTGGTAAACTATGTCGTTTTCAGTTTTACGTGTGGATAACATTAAAAGCGGTTATGGCTGAGGTCAGTTGTTATTTCACATTTGTCCATATTTCTTTTTTAGGTACTTGGGAAGGAAATCAGATAGTGATTATATTAACTTGGGAGTATGACCTCAATGTCTAAGAGGAAACCACTTGTGGGCAGAAAAACAACTTTTTCTGAGTGCTTTTAGATGTATCGGCGCAGTACTTTTGAGGCCTTACCACTAGCTACAGAAGTTTGTGATACAAAGTGAGGTGTGTTTTTTTTTAAAGGAGAATTTTCCTAACCTCTTGCTTTTCTGTTGTAAGAAAGCAATATCCTTGAAGATACTGGTTGTCTGAGGGAAACTCCACCCTTCATTTTCCAGTGCAGTCAGTAGTAGGACTTCGACTTTATGCCTTAAGTTTCTATTGCTGGTCTTACTTTTCTCAAACTGACCTGCCTAGCGTAGTAGAACCTGAAGTAACGAATTTTTCAGGCAATATGGCTCGACTGAGTCATCATGATGTGCAAACTCAACCACTTTGAAGCAGTAGCTGTGGTCGAGGTATGTTATTGATCAGGGACGTCGACAATTTTGTAATTTTATTTGATATGGACCTAACAATAACTCGCGGAACTCATTCAGTTGCAATTGGGAGCAAAAATAAGATCAAGAAAAGAAGAACAATTGCAACATAAGTAGACTCGACGTATACAAAACAGAAACTAATTAGATGACCAGAAATTTTGGTCTGAATAGATATTAGATTTCTGTGCCCATGAAATAGGTAGATCCCTATTAGAAGTTATAAATTAGGATTCAAGAGTTGAAAAGACAGAGACACTTTGATTTCATACTTTATGTCACAACTGTTCCAAATCGCTCAAGAACTCATCTGTAAAATACCGCGTAAACTGACCAGCATGTAACGAATGATATTAAAAGCTAATAAGGATTAAACATTGACTGAAATAAGCAAAATTATACATGGGTTTGGATTGTGATCTGCTTGGACAAAAGGCAACTAACCTGAAGAGTATTCACTAAAGCATCACCTGATACAATTTTAGGTGCTGGTAAATCATGAGCATTTTTATGCGACTTCAAGGTGGAAAGGGAGTTTGAAGGTCCAGGAGTACTACAGAATGCAGTAGATGAACTAATGCAAATATCATAAGGTTTGGTTTTTACAACCAAATTCGGAAGATACTCAGGTGGGGTATTACGTTCTTTTTTACCTGTAAATAATTGTTAAATGATAAAATCCAGCTTACAATTCGCTAGTTGATAGTGAAAACTAGGTGTATGGTTACTAAGATCCGATTCCACAACTAATTCATGTTTTTCATACGAAGAAAAGTCTGGAATAAGTTCACCGACTTTATGAGTCACACGGTCTTGTCTGTCCTTCCGTTTCTCTCTTTAAGAAAATATAATAATAAGTCTTTTCATGAAAGTTATTACAACTTTACTCCAAGTGATTTGGTAGATGAGTCAGAGAAAAGGTCACTAGATATATTGGAAATATCAAGTTTACGAGAGAAACTTTGAAAAAGGTCTTCGCACGAAGACATCAGAGAATTTGTATTCACTAAAAGTGAAAGCAAAGGCAAGACCTGAAAAAGAAAGATGGTATTACAAGGTTTATATCAATAAGTAGTTATACTTAGTTGCAGAGTTATAGTTTACACTGGTTCTATTGTTACTACAGAATACGTTCGTAGGCCACACAGACAGAACACAAAAGGATGTATTCATACTGAGGCAATCTGCTAGTATCGAATAAGCTAAGAGTGATATTTCGCGCTCTGAACTGTGGAATATTATTTCACCATAACTACAATAGTAGTATCATGTTGGGATGACACATATGAACTGCAATTAAATAGCTGAGTCCTTCGGGATAATAATGGGATGAATAAAAACCGCATCCCAAGAACAGAGTATGGACAAACGTAACCCTTAGATTACCTCAGTACTTGAACATTAATCATTAATTTAGAGGTTCTTGATTGAACTATACAGAATATACAATTTCGCTTGACGAAAACTATGATGTGATGAAACCTGACCCCATCCAAAGGAATACATTTTTGAGTTACACAAGGTGTCATCTAAGTTTAAAATGTCATTTTAATATTGTTGTAAAGTGATACTTAGGTCCATATGGAAAGGATATAGAATAACTGTAATTAAAAAGCTATTGTTCGATGTTTTGCACAGATTATTGTCAATAAGTTAACCGAGCAAGTGCACGCTAATCAACTCTAAGATGGGCTAAACGTAAATGGCAGTCTACTAAATAAACTGCTTTACATCAAGACCTGAACTTTAACGAAATACGACTGTGGGAAAAAAATTAAGGTAAAGAGAACGTCAATGACCGTATGGAACCACAAAGACGAGTGTTCTGGTGTTAAACAGAAAGATGCTGCAACATTATTACTTTCGCATAATTTTAAAGTTGGTAAAAGGACTAAATATTGCTGAAAATACATGTTGTTATAAAAATACACACCACACTACATATAACGCTGATCAACAACCAAGCCGTTCAAAAGATTGTACACACAGCTGTATTCTTTATCCGCCCAAATTTTCCCCAAAATTGGGAGATTGGGTATAGTTGTGAATTATCCACAAATTGTATCGATATATCGATACGGTACCGACTTGTACGTACAAGTCTCTGATAGTGCGCTAGACGAATACTTTTTCACCATTTATATAACAACACTAATTGTTTCGAGACTTCCACTTCCTTAACGGAACCTCGACTATTTTTCTGCAATTAGGACCCATCTTTTGTGAAACTACCTCCTAAGATAGGTCAGCGTCTCATCGCTTTGTTAAAACAAAGAGCCACTATATTTAACTTAGGTGTTCTTAGCATATAGCCGAGATTGTAATCCCTAATTTTGGCACACTTAATGATGTTTTTGCTTAGTCCCCGCCCAACTCTTTACTATACTTGTTCACTGATTAATTGTATTCACAAATTTCGATCTGCTGACGGCGCAGAACTGTCTCATGCGTGAAGAATTTTATATCCCTGGAGTCACTTATGAGTTATTTGAAATAAACCGGCGATTAATAAATTGGTATACAGAATTTATCACTCCATACAAGTGCTTATTTTTTACTTGACTAAAAAGTGGGTTGAAGTATACCTGTGTGATGATTATTTTGCCAGAGCTTCCTATGAAACGACGTTTTACTAGCCATTATAATCGCTTTGTCGTGAACATGCCTGAACGTACTTCAAAATTTTTTGATGGCCATGCATTTTCAATTTTTATTTGTATCCTTCAAACTTCCCAAGTTTGTTCCATATACTTCGTCTCTTTGTTAATGTACTTGAGTGATTTTTAAGTTCAGTTGTTGTATGGTGTCTGGGTGCGATATATCCATAAGATTTATCGTGTGTTTGGTCTTTCACTGCGTCAATAACTTTTATTGGGTTCGCGATGATACGTGGGTGTCGGTGATCTGTGCCTGTGATTGAATTTTAATCGGGTTCGACCTAGACTGGTAGGTCATACCACCTACGTCCAACTCACATCTTACAGTTAATGCTTAACCTGATTCAACCTGTCGTAACGCCTAATTGACATGACTATTATAGTGACAGTATGAAACAAACATATTCTTAAACCAATCGTGTTGTAAGATGCATTTTGAGGGTTTTTTGTGATTACTTAAAAAAAATCCCTCATATCTAAATTTTATAATTTATTCTTTAATGTTTCTTCAGCTATACATCACGCTGATCTTTTTATTCTGGATGAGCAGGAGAAATTTTTATTGTAATTCTTGTTTTTATTACGTTTCCACCGAATTTCTTTGGTTCTAACGAACTAAATCTACGTCGTTTTGAATGAGATTTTAATTACGGCAGAAGCCCTGTTTATTCTTTTCTCCTTCTCATCATTTTTCTTGGACCGACTGGAGTTGTTTACTTTTTGATTATTGATCCAAGTACACTTCCAGAAATGGAAACACTCAGTGTCACAACAAGTAATTAAGCTAACGATTCTAAGTGATTCTGTTAATGGGGCCAAATATCATCTTTAGAACATGCTGTACATGATTCACGTCAAAGCACAGAACAGAACTCCCTTATTATAGAAACTTATTTCGTGACTTAACTGCTCGTATTGCTTTACAATTTATCCACCGAATGCTAATCAAATTTAATTATTTGAGTTTATCAGACACTTACTGGTTGCCGTTGTTCAACTTGATGAATGATATGACTGTAGCTCCGTGACATTTGTTGTGTTGTTCTTTTGTAAAATTTAAGCTCGGACTAGTTTTGATTTGATTATTTACTCTTTGAAGAAATGACTTACACTGAGGGGCGGAGATTTGAAAAATTTGATTTTTCTACTCATTGGGATATTCTAAATATATTAATTTATTTATAGATTAGTAATGTTTCAAGGTTTAGGATACTATTCAATCATCTAATCATTTATTATTAGGTGTGAAAATTTCCGAACTGTTATATTATTTTATTGGAGTAAATACACTTCTTTTACCAACTGTCGTTTAAAACACATCATGGATTCTAAACTCACTGTTCGTCCTCAATCATGTCTTCGTCATCTCGTTAGTTCATTAACTCTTTAGATACTTTTGTATTAAGGCCTCTGTTTTATCTGGAAGGTTTTGCTTGATATACCACTTATGACGTTATCAATAGAACGCCAGAAACCTTCCAAGTCGCAATGAGAAGACAGAAGTCTAATGAAAGGAATATTATTCTTAGACAGTGTCAATTATAGTACAAAATTGTCAGGTATTAATAGTTTTTAGTAAGAACGAAATCATCATTACAGTCCACCGATCCGCGTACATGGGGTTATTAGCATTAAACAATCAGAAGGCTACACGTTGGAATTCTAGTATATTCTTCTAAAAGGTGATCGGATGGAATATCTTCGGCTCCCTCTGAGCCTCCTAAAGCCTCCTAAAGTTCACCCGTGATCCATCGTCACAGCCTCTCGGTCTTCATTTGGGAACACATTTTGAATACAGACACGTAAGTATTATGGCCACAATAACCCATATGTGGTAGGAAATTCTTCAGAAATGTTTGCTCCGTCACCTAGAAACTATTCGAAATACTTCTGTGATAATAAGTAGAGTAAAGAAGGTAAAATTCAATAATTAATGAAATTAAGCATTAGGTAGAATGTTAGCGAAAAATGGTGGTCTACGTATAGCATCACAACCAGTGGAAATTGAAATTCCTAAAGATTTGCAACTCAACAGGAGTCATTTAATGGTAGTCAACAAACAGATAATGGAATCTAATTTATGCTAACCAAAATAACGAAAAAGAAGAAATATAGCATTTAGTTCTTTCAAAGCCGAAACAGTTCTCTTATATTTTTCTCTGAAATTTTCTTCTGTTATCGTTGGAAGGTGCATAGCACACTTCCTCATTGATGTGCCTCGCCATTGATTTACTTTCTGCTCTGTTTTAGGCTTATAACGTGACTCACACTTTCTCTGCGCTTTTTCATGCTTCATCCACTGCCGGATAATTCTTTTTCTTTTGTTGAATCATTCAAAATTTTCAGCAGAGATATGTTTATTGTTCTAGTGGATCTTAGCTCCCGGGATATCAGATGATGCGTAAAATATTACGCCTTTGATGTCTTTCTAACTAAGCTGAACAGCAATTTTTATTTTTTTATGTAGATTTGTGGAAACATCGTCCAGTTCGTTATTGGTGCTACTATAATTGTAAGATCCATTTTGAATGTTTTGTGTGTTGGTGAAAATCCCTCCATGTATATACTTGTACTTTGCTCCTATTGATCCCCTTAGTTGTACATTGTTGTATTTTGGTTACATTTGAATTGTTAATACTTGTATTTTTTTATTATAGTTTTGTTTTTATTACGCATTCACTAAGTTTGTGTTTCTTCCCGAACTGCATCTGTGCTGTTTTGCTTGACACTTGTTCTTGGCGGTAGCCATATTGATTTGTTCCTCCTGTTGTGTGTGATCTATCCAGTCAGGATAGAATAACGTTCATTCGTTGTAACTGGTAATTTTTCCTCATCTTCTATCAACTTCTTTATTTATTGTAATTTAGATTTGATTGATTGAACAATTATTGGTTGAATAGCCGGGTGGCAATATTTGTTTAGGTAACGATTGACATTTAAATTTATGATGAATTATAGAACCGCTATTTACCCGATTACTTGTGTTTGATTTCGACGGGAAAGGGCGCGTGTCTAAAGTCCCCGGTCGGCTATTCTTCAACATCCAAACCGTAGTTTGGATTTTACAGTTCTAAACAATTATTACTTGGCCGAAATCCTTTGGTAATCGTTCGCGGATTTTCTGGAAATAATTGGTCGCTTCGCTTATAATGCCAGTTAATCGTCGAAGGAAATCAAGCTCAAAGTTCGTTGATGTTAATGAAGAATCCCCTATTACCAAGCAAGTGCCTTTTGATGTCCTTAAGGGTCATGGTTCAGACTCAAATAGGGTTGATTATCATGGTAGTGATTCTAGTCTTAATTCGATGTCAGATGACGTAAAAAATCTTTGTTTAAAGGAGCAAAGGCTTGAATTACCAGGAAAGAGCATGTTGCCTATAGTTCATGTTGTTGGCCCAGAACTACCAAAGGTTGAACTGAGTTATTTCTATGGAGAGCCATGAGGATACTGGAAGTTTATAAGGCAATTTGAGACGTATGTAGCATCAAGAGTCACGGATGACAGTCAGCGCTTGCTCTATTTAATACACTATTGTAAGGGAAAGGCTAAAACAGCTATTGAAGGTTGCGTCATGATGGAGGCATCCTTTGGCTATAAAAGAGCAAGGGAGATTTTAAAACGTTTTTTCGGACAGTCTCACGTAATTGCTCAAGAAACACTAGAGGACTTATTCAGTGCTGTGAATTTTGAGTATATTGACGGGGACCAACTATCAAACTTGGCTATTAAAATGGAAAACTGTGCTATGGTCTTGGAACAGATGAATTATAATTCTGATCTAAATTCCTTAGTTACTTTGGAAAGAATAGTTAGACTCTTGCCTCAACCTATGCAAGCCCAGTGGGCGGACTGGGTGGATAAACTGACTGAAGATAACAGGGAACTGACCTTCGACGGGCTCACTCAGTTTATCGCATCGCGTGCGAGAGTGGCTTGTAGTAGATTTGGACGGTTAGCAAACCGTTCAAGAAAAGGGCAGAACGTAAAGACGAACTGTCACGTGCAATCAGAGCAAGGGAATAGTTCGACAACGAAAACTAAATGCAGTATGTGTTCCTACGTCCATGCCATTGATAAATGTCCAGTTCTTAGCGCTTACAGTTCAAGACCGATGGTCTCACGCTAAAAGCAAGGGTATCTGTTTCGTCTGTCTTAGACAAGGACATAGAGTTAAGGAATGTAAGCTGACAAAGCGTTGTGACGTTGAGGGTTGTGAAAAGAAACACCATTCTTTGTTGCACAGCGAGAGTGAGAAACCTGGTATCTCGAATTGTTGCGGATATACTAAATCACTAATGAGTCAAGTGTGTTTAGGCATGATTCCCGTACGGTTGAAATCGCGAAAGGCCGAGATTGTGGGTTATGCTCTGTTGGACAACGGTTCTGATGTGACACTGATAAAATCAAATTGTTTGAGGTCTCTCGGGCTGAGCGAAGACGAAGCACCAGTGGCAGTTGAGACTGTGGGCGGTAACAGAACAATGAAGGTCACGAGTGCGCCTTTTGAGGTATATTCTTTAGATCGATCTGAACATGTTACGATTGAAGGAGCTCTGATTGTGGCAGGTATACCAGGTCATGCGCCAACAAGGTCAGCAATGAACAACCTAGTTAAGTGGCCGCATTTAAGTAATGTGCCAATAGATAGCCTAGATTCTGAAGAAGTTTTACTGTTGATTGGTTGCGACGTACCAGAAGCACATTGGGTGTTAGACCAACGGTTGGGTGGAAGGAAGAACCCGTACGCTGTGAAAACGTTGCTGGGGTGGACGGTTTTCGGACCTGCATCGTATCCGGATTATAGGAAAAGAGTGGTTAATCACACCAGTAAGATACAGACATTAGAGAACGAAGTACGTAAGTTTTATGACGCAGAGTTTTCCGATGCTTATTCAAATGATAAATCATTATCGGTAGAGGATAAGGCAGCTATAAATATTGTGGAAGAGGGCACGCACTTCGACAACGGCCATTTCGTAGTTCCTATACCATGGAAAGAGAATCCAAATAGGAAAGTGGGAAACTATGAAGTAGCCAACAGTAGATTACAGAATTTGAAGCGTAAACTGTTGAGGGATAACAATCTACACGTAAGGTATACCAAAAGTATTGAAAGTAATTTTACAAAGGGCTATGCGGAAAAGATCCCTGAAACACAATTGCAACCTAGTTATCGCCCCCGTTGGTACTTACCTCACCATGCAGTTATAAACCCGAAAAAGCCAGAAAAACTGAGAGTGGTCCTTGACTGTGCCGCCAAGTTTGCGGGTGTTTCTCTAAATGATATGATTTATCAAGGACCCGACACAGCTGCTGAGTTAGTGTGTATATTATTGCGTTTTCGCAAAGAAGCAATGGCAGTCTCTGCGGATGTTGAAGAAATGTTCAGGCAAGTGAAGGTCCCTGAGTCTGATCGAGGAGCTTTAAGATTTCTGTGGTGGCAGGGGGGAGACATGTCGAAAGAACCATCCGAGTTTCAAATGACATCTCATCCATTTGGCGCCATATCATCGCCGTTTTGCACGAACTTTGCCTTGAATAAGACGGCCCAGATATTCTCTGACAGTTATGATGATTACGTCGCAGATGCTGTTAAGAATAATTTCTATGTTGATGATTGCTTGGTATCTTTTCCCACTTGTGATCAAGCAAAGAGTTTCGTTAAGCAGATAAGTGAATTATTATGTAGAGGAGGTTTCAAACTAAAGAAATGGGTTACCAACTCGGAGGAGGTAAGGACCATCTTGCCTGAGGTATGTAAAGAACAGTCCTTGATAGAAATGTCAACGGATTACGACACTACTCATCGAACCCTAGGTGTAGAATGGGATTTTAAACAAGATGTATTTAAGTTTTACTTTGATGCACCGGAAAGGCCTCTGACTAGGAGAGGTATTTTATCTATAGTTTCCTCTCTGTTCGATCCTCTGGGTCTGATTGCTCCAGTCTGCCTTACTGCTAAACTTCTCTTGCAAAAATTATGTAGGTCCCAAATAGGCTGGGATCAGCCTCTCAACGAGCCATACATGTCCGCGTGGCTAGGCTGGGTAAGTTTTATGCGTCAGATAGGTCACGTCACGGTAGCTCGAGATATCAAGAGGAGAATCGACGAACCCGACGCGAAAGTGGAATTGCACTTGTTCAGTGATGCTTCAGAGGTTGGTTATAGAGCAGTTGCGTACGCACGAGTCAGCTATTTGAAGGAGCCACCATATTGTATCTTGTTGTACAGCAAGTCTAGGATAGCACCTATCAGACAAGTCACTATACCGAGACTTGAGATGGCGGCAGCGGTGTTAAGTGTGAGGCTTAGTGAAGTATTACGGAGAAGTCTGCCTAATTTTTTCTGCGAAGTAAACTTCCATACAGATTCCATGATAGTGTTATACAACATTAAGAATATTGAGAACCGATATAGCACCTATATAGCCAACCGCCTCGCTGTGGTGCACCAGTATACGAAGGTTAAACAATGGAATTATGTAAAGTCGTCACAGAATCCAGCCGATTGGACATCAAGAGGTATACAAAAAATGACTGATCTGGAATCTTGGTTCAAATGTCCTATTTTATTGCATGGCGAATTCCGTACAACAATCACTGACTGTCCGGAACCTACTCCTGACGATATTGAGTTTAGAAAAACTGCTGTGGTTAACTTGAGTAGTATAAAGCACAACATGTCACCTATTCTCTCTTATTACTCCGAGTGGTTGAAATTAGTCAGGGCCGTAGCCTGGCTTAGAAGGTTCATAGAATTTCTGATGGTGCTTCGTTCACCGAGTCATGAAGGATCCGTTCATCTAGGATGTTTAAAGGTCAAAGAACTTGACATCGCCAAGCGTAAAATTTTGTTGATGGTTCAGAAAGAAGTGTATGGAGAAATACTTAGTGGATTTAAAACCAATGGTAAAGTAGTTAGTCACAATGATCTGAAGGGCTTATCACCGATAATGCTTGATGGGTTACTCTGTGTTGGAGGCCGACTAAGCTACTCAGATTTCTCAAATGCCTTTAAACATCCAATAATATTGCCCAGTCGACACTTAGTGACGGAAATGATAATTAGACATTATCATAAGGAACAAGGGCATACAGGAACGTCACAAGTACTGGCCACGATTCGCAAAAGGTATTGGATAATAAAAGGAACCAGCACGGTTAAGAGAGTGATAGGAAAGTGTGTGACATGCCGGCGGTATACGATGGTTACAGGGCAACAATTGATGGCACCACTTCCAGCTTGTAGAGTGCAACAAGGATGGTATAGCTTCTCAGCCGTGAGAGTAGACTACTTTGGACCCCTTTTTGTCAAAAGAGGAAGATCATTAGAAAAAAGATATGGATGTGTATTTACTTGCTTGCAAACCCGGGCAGTACATATTGAAATGACACATAGCTTGAATACTGATTCGTTTATAATGGCCTTGTTACGTTTTATTGGAAGAAGAGGGAAGCCTGCCGAAATTTACAGTGACAATGGGTCAAATTTCGTGGGTGCGATCTCTGAATTAAGGAGATTTGTGCAACAGTTGAATCAAACGAAGATAAACAAAGAACTGTCAGCTAGACAAATTCAGTGGCATTTTAACCCGCCCTCATCCAGCCACAGGGGTGGAGTTTGGGAAAGGATGATTAGGTCCATACGCCGACTGTTATTGTTGATAACTAGAGAGTAGACTGTAACCGATGTGACTTTAAACACTTATTTGATCGAGATTGAAAGGATATTGAACGATCGACCCTTAACTCCAGTCGTTCAAGATGCTAACGATAAACTAGCCTTGTCGCCAAATAGTTTGTTATTATTGAGAGAATGTGACGGAATAGTCGAAGAAGGTAGCATCAGAGATAAATATGACAAACGTTGGAAACAGATTAATCATCTTGCTAATGTGTTTTGGAAAAGGTGGTTAAGAGAGTATTTACCGTCCCTACAAAAACGTCAAAAGTGGTTAGTTGAACACCGCAATTTTCAGAAAGGGGATGTAGTGATCGTAACTTCGGACATATCGACTCGTGGAAAATGGCCCTTAGGCGTAGTTGAAGATTGTGAAATAGATGACGACGGAAGAGTTAAAACAGTGGTTGTTCGGACGAACGGTGGATTAGTCAGGAGAGATATACGTAGATTATGACTCCTTGAAGGCTCGAATTAGTTCCTCGTATTATTAATGTAGTTAGGTCGAGTAGGCGTACTGCTGTAAGTCCTACTCGTTCCTATAGTGTAATATGTTATATAATGAACCATGACCGTAAGCATCAAGGTAGCTTGTGTGGTATGGAGGGATTTTGGGGGCCGGTGTAAGATCCATTTTGAATGTTTTGTGTGTTGGTGAAAATCCCTCCATGTATATACTTGTACTTTGCTCCTATTGATCCCCTTAGTTGTACATTGTTGTATTTTGGTTACATTTGAATTGTTAATACTTGTATTTTTTTATTATAGTTTTGTTTTTATTACGCATTCACTAAGTTTGTGTTTCTTCCCGAACTGCATCTGTGCTGTTTTGCTTGACACTTGTTCTTGGCGGTAGCCATATTGATTTGTTCCTCCTGTTGTGTGTGATCTATCCAGTCAGGATAGAATAACGTTCATTCGTTGTAACTGGTAATTTTTCCTCATCTTCTATCAACTTCTTTATTTATTGTAATTTAGATTTGATTGATTGAACAATTATTGGTTGAATAGCCGGGTGGCAATATTTGTTTAGGTAACGATTGACATTTAAATTTATGATGAATTATAGAACCGCTATTTATCCGATTACTTGTGTTTGATTTCGACGGGAAATGGCGCGTGTCTAAAGTCCCCGGTCGGCTATTCTTCAACATCCAAACCGTAGTTTGGATTTTACAATAATAGAGCTTATCCCGAAATTGTAGATTTGTCATGATGTAACTATCTAATCTATAAACATTTAAGTGAAATTCGTGTAATTGTCTATCCTGACTCATTGTATCATGGCAATTAACAGTACGATGCTAAGCACTCTTGAAGAACATATTTGAAATGGGGGCAGAAAAATAAAGACACATAAAGACAACGTCTACAGAACTGAGCCATGCTATGCCGTTCAATTTCAAGTAATTGTTCTCGCGTTCATTATTGATGACCTCATCGTATTAATTGTTGAATAGTTTTTTCAGTATTTATAATTTTAGCTTCAACAATTGTGTGGTTGAGAACCAAAACGACTACATCGACATCATCAATAATTTTCATTAGCTGTACATCATTTCTATTTAAAACCTTGCACATTGTGCGGATTTATCGTGAATCTGTACGTAAACGAGCTGGAATCTTTTGAAGGATATTTTACGCATTTAAGTGATTTTAATACTGTCATCGATTCTTCTGTTAAACACTTTCTGTGGTTCAACAGAAATATTAACATTTTTCTGTGCCATGCTCCGCATTTGCACACATTTGTTGAGAACTATGGGAACGAAGAATATCATACTATAAAATTACCCGCAGGACTAAAATTTATCTGGATGAAGCTAGTAATTTGGTCAACGGACAACGAACCCTGGTTAGTAAAAGGTTTCCTAGCTTTTGACACCACAGTCTGCTTCAACATGAACTTCAAATGGTATGAAAATCTTTGCTAACCCTATGACTAAAACACAAAACCTTTCATAATTTAGTGATATGTCCTCTTTTTTATAAAACTCAGGAGACCTACGTTCGCACTGAAAATATTAACATTCTTTCATTGCCTTCATGACAGTTTCAAAATACTTTCGAATATCCTTCACAAGTTCTGGATTATCCACAGATGATGGCCGAACCAACATACAATCACTTTCGTTATGCGACCTTTAGAAATATGAATAGTATAGTAAAATCCGCATGTGGCATGTTTTTAACCACTCGGTGCTCCATTGAGAAATTATAAGAGTTCAACTCTAAGTTCTATACCTGGACCATGACGGATGAAGTGTTGTAGTAGGATGTTAGATAAACTTTATTACCCAGTGATCGGTTACAATGTGGAACGTTACAATAAACAAGTGGTTACGCAGCCGTTTTCTCGCCTATATCACAACTACAGCCTCCTTTTCTGTCTGAGAATATCGTTGTCCACCCCCTATTAATCGTCTCGAAGTAAAATAACAGGTTTCCCACTCTGTTCTGAAGCCGCATTCTATCCCGAAGGCGATGCATCATTAGTAAGAATAGACCTTTCACTCGGTGAATACGGTCTGTAGAAAGCTTCAACATTTGAAAACTGTAGAGTGCTCCATCATATATCATCAAGTGATTGTTCCCGTACAAACTCTTTGGTATAAAGCAAATCGAAAAGTGGAGACAATACTTAGTAAAGTTGAGAATGAATCTGGAATAAAACTGAAGAGCACCAATCCATGATCTCAGTGCTAGGATATTTTTAGATGACGTTGCTTGAATCAGTTAGGGTAGGCGACTTATATCAGTTTTAAAAACCTTAGTAGGTGCAATTTAGCCTAGACATTTGATAGAATTAATTTGGAACTGACACTTAGATTGGGTTGCGGCTAATTTTGCATAACAAAAGAGTCTACGTAACTTTAAAAGACGTTAACTATGCGACTTAATACATCAGTGTGAACTATAATGTCATACTGATGTGATTCAATATTATCAATACCGATGATAAGGCAGTCTTTGACCTTCCGGAATATCTCAGGAGTAGACATTTTATTCGAACAATAGAAATTTACTTTTGGACACCCAAATATCATATTGATATCAGTTAATTCACTGGAGATTTCATCCAATGTAATTTGTAAGCATTAATTGCCAGACCTAATTATTTCATCCTTGGTCTGTTTTCAGTGTTACAACTCTGTTACAGAATCCGGGTGATATTCACCGCAAATTCCAGGTGCTTCTTCCACTCACTTTTAATGAAATCTCAGTGGTCGTAGCTGAAACTAATATCTCATTTCCAACAAATTTACTGAAGTGATTCTTCGTGGTATATTTTAAACAGTATGAAATTAGTCTGCGCCTATAGAAGACGGGCTATCTCTTGACTTCTAAGCGTCCTAGCTTCATTTCGATGCTTTTCACAGCCATCGAGCATTGTTAGACAATATCTTTGATTACGGCGCTATTGAAAGAATTAGTGTTCAAAGATATGAGAACATCTAGTAATCTAAGGCCCTTGGACATAAGCACAGGGTCCTTTACCACGTTTTCAACCGACATCATTACAAAGAAACGATTAGTTTCCGTTTGTAGTTCCTGCTGGAATAAACCTAAACTTTGTGGTAAATAATATTAATTCCCGTTTGATAATAAGAGTTCATGTTCCGTAAAAACGTCATGAGAATCATTATCAACAACTTCACAAGTAAACAGAAGTCCTTAGCTATCTAAAAAAATCAAGAATGGATTTGTATGAGCTGCTTCTCTAGCATCGTTTATACCAGCACGTACGCAGCCACAAATTCCGACATGCAGCTGTTCCCCGAAATCGCACTTGCATCTGAAGCTGTAGTGTGAAATAGTCCAATAGTCCGATTCGGAGCAAACCTATTTGTTAAATTGTACTTTTCCACATGTTTTGAAATATATTACATAAACATGAATTGTTAATAATCTCTTTAGTTTGTTGAGAGGAAGCAAAATGTTTTTTTATTAAAGCCATCTGGTTAACGTAAAACTGACAGTATGCGATGAGTCTATTCGTATAGAAACTAAGTGATCCCAAAATGCGAGAATATTACACTCATATATCAATACTTTTATTTTATTAAATTGTTATATTGAACCTTGCAAGGAATTACTAATATCGCGTTCGGAAAGATTAAATTTCGAGAACACATTAAACTGTCTACGGGCCCAAAATCAGTTTGTTTTCATCAAAATTGGGATGTGGTCGCAAAAGAAATGCTACGGCGAACCGAGAATGTACCACACATTAGCCACATTGGAGCAGGCCACACAACGATAAGGGAGAATTTTTAACACACCCTGTAGCCACGAGAGTGGCGAGGATTATCGGTGGATGACCACTAGCAGATAGTGAGGGAGATCATTTGAAATACTCTTCTACACAATGTGAATCAGGCAAAGAAAATATATGGAAAGCGAAGATCCTTGGCTTAGCGGGGCACGAAACACTTGCTGGAGGCCAGACGAAGAGTCTGGTAAGAGTGGGAAATCGCCTTGAAGGATTCAAATCGTAGATCTTAATTGGCGTTGAGAGACAGATTCAGCGTCAAAATCCGAAGCGATAGAATTTATTACAGGCGAAGCTGGCAGACGAAATGAAAACCAAACTCTAATATCTCTACAAACTCGTGATCAGGAGGAGGCCTACAAACCAGGGTGTCTGTACTCCGAATGGGAAAAGTGGCAAAGATCTAACTAACTCAGAGTTGGCAGAGATTCTCACTACCAGCCTCGTATACGAACTTAACCTGGGGCATACAGACGTAGAACATCTCTCACCTGCAGTCCCAGTTGTGTGTCTGGGCGATACCCAACTAACTTCCGGTTTAGTATTAAAGAGACTGAAATCCCTGCGCCGAAGGAAGCCACAAGGATAATAATAATGTATTCCTATAATGGCAGGTACACGCCAATTTTACAGGTATGATCTATAAATCAGAACCATAATCCTGAAACGGGGTGAGGAACCCATCGACATACCATTATGTAACCTGCTAAGTCACTCGTTATATACACGAGGATGGAAGCTGACCACTCTCTTTCTAGTCCTCGTAGGAGGCAATAAAAAAGATATGGGCAGTGTCAGCCCTTTTGCGTTGCTTCAAATATCGAAAAAGATGGAAAGATCGGTAAATAAACAAATGGATGAATAAATGAGCAGAGGCAAAAGCCTTTGATCCGGCGAAAATCTGACACACCACCGCACGTGTTTCTCATTTCCAAGATCACAAAACGATGATTTTCACTAACAAACTTTTATCCAGGCTCTGCAAATACACGGAGGTCAAGATGTTTCGTACTAAGACAAACAGAGTGCACGCGAGTTGGAGGGTTTTAGCATCACGGTCTCACAAGGATTATTTTCAGGTCCAATCCTCTTTCTGGTCTTTATTGGTGGCGTGTTGGCTAATGCTGGAGAACAAACTTAGGCTAGAGATAGAACAATATATTTAATATGAATAAAAGATATGAGATAACATCCAACAGGGACCACGCCCGCAGCACCGAACCGTGCCTCTCTCACTCAAATCACACGATAAATATATCCACAAATAACCATCAAAATGACTACAATTGATGCAGTCGAGTGGATAGACTAGCATCCATAGTGAGATGGTGGAGAAGATTTGCAGCTCAGGTGGATGATTTTGGTGGAGTTTTGTTCTCTGAGCTGGATGATTTGGTCGTGGAGTTTTCATCGTTCTTCTGAACGACATCATCAGCACAAACCATCCAGCTCAGAGAACAAAACTCCGCCAAAACAGCATCCATAGTACCATAACGAATACCCGGAACCGTACCGAAACGACGAGAAGCGAGTGCCAGGAAATCAATCTGTTAATACTATCTCGTAATAAAGGAATTGGATTCAATTCGCTTTACTAAATTATAACTGTACATCCAAAATTGACGTCGGATCAACTAGAGAATTCTTGTACATTGAGACTATTAATGAAACTTTGGCTTCCCTCAATCATTAATTGTAACTTTTGCAGCCTATTTTGTTTGTTGATGTTTGTAAATCTAGCGGATTTTCAAAAAGCTTCTAAGCTTTTCCTTGCATTTTGTTTCTGAAGATGTCGCGTCTCAACTACAGCAAGTGGGATCACATCGAGGTTTGTACTTTTCACAAACTACCCTCCATATTTTCTGTTTCACAGTCATCTGTGTTTGCATGTAACTAATGTAATTTTACAGCGTGATGAGATAATTCTGGAATTTGATGCTTCTGGTACTGTCTTTGTCAGTACTAACTCCCACCAAATAATAATAAAATGCCCTGCAGCCTCAACATTACCTTTCAAATAATATAAGTCTTTGTTTATATGTGATCACACATCAGTGTTCCAGTTTAGATGGGAAAAACCGAAAAATAATAAATTTATTTTGTCTTTATCTTAATGATTAGAAAATTTCACGTGTAAGCATTACCAACGTTCTAAACTGTTCTACAGGCAAGAAGGTATACCGAATAGTTCAGGTGGTTTCTGGAGTGCTCAGGTTCTAGAATTGACGTCACTTTAAGGGAGGAGAACGCGATTGGGTACAGGTGGAAAGGAGATCATTAACTGCTGCAATGGGAATATGCACATGAAAATACAGTCAAAATACAAGTTAGGTTACGTGACTGAAAGTCAAGAGTGATGGTGATCTGTGGTTTCATCAGAGGACATAATGAGTGTGACTGGGGTATCACGACGAATCTAGCTCTTCACCACACCGTTTCCAACTTCATCTCAAGACTGTTGCTCAATCACCAACCAGAAATTTCACATGTCATGACGATACTAAGATTATCAGTGTGCGTCAACATGTATAATTGAGATGTATCGACCTACCACTCCTAGTTTATTTTCAACTTGCATGCCAGACAGCATCTTTTGCCAGGGTAGATAAAATAAGCGTGTTTAACATCTCTCTGAAGGGATTGTGCTCTCGTCAACCGACTTGCCAATTCTACATGGTATTGTCCGTCTAACCTTAACACTACAGGTCAATTGTTGTATAATATACACTAGCAGTTGTTGGAAGATGCCTGTGATTGAATACTTACAACTCACGGGTGTTTTCTATTTTCAAGGACGTTTGGTGATATGAAACATTGCTTCTCAGTTTACTCGCTTATTGGTTAACATACAGATTGAGACCTAGATTTATGTAACTTCAGTCCTTAAATAAATGGATAGTTGCGACTGTTTCAATTGGTTGAGAATGTAACTTATTTACATTACTTACAGCGTTATATGCTTGAGTTTGAGTCATGAACACAAACATTGGTAAAAGGAGGCACCAACCACATATGCATCACACTTCATCATCCGATTTGTGTGAGGGTTGGAATACTGCTCGGGTGCCAAAACCGAAGTTTAGTTATTTGACCATAAAGTCACGACATGATTACAGAGAGAATAATAATGCCTCGGTCTTCTACGTGTCTGCGAAGCTTTTTGCATTCATATGAATATATACCTAACTTCTTTTAAAAGACAATTATTTTACTATCTCCTGTTGCCTTAGTATCCTTTAGGGCCATATGTATCTGGTGCCCTCGTACCAATATTTGTGTCCAAACAAATAAATAAACCTTTTAGAAAGTATTACGTGTGCTCAATCACGGCAGTTGTAGTATGTTGAGAGAAAGCTTGGGCCGGTCATCAGTCAGTTAGTCAGTAACAACGTAGAACTTCGTTGTTGTTGGGCCGGTCATACCAAGATGTAGTGCTAGTTTATAGTCATTGATAACAGAACTGAGCCAGTTCGGGTCAGTGATTGTCATAACAAATGGTTAAAGACTAGACGACATGTCTCAGAATCGTCCATAATGTGTGTGTGTGTTCACTCCTCCTCTGGAACCTAGGTCTTAAAATCTTATACCTTCTTTTCGTATACCTAATCGTTTTTATTGATACTGATACTGTTACTACTTCTGCTATGAAAGTCTGCGATAATATCGCTGTGCTAGTGTGGTGCGGTAACAAACTGACATGTGTCGGGTTCTGTGTTGCGAAGGATTGACTGACTGGCCATATATATATATATATATATATATATATATATATATATAACCATCACTGATATACGTATTCATGTACAGAAATGTTTGTTTTTAGGCGGAGAGATTACAACTGGTCAATTTTTAAAGATTATTTGTAACGTAACGTTTTTATGTTCATATAGGTTTCTGATGATGAAGATGATACTCATCCAAATATAGACACACCTAGCTTATTTCGATGGCGACATCAAGCACGCCTAGAAAGAGATGCTGCTTGGAAGAAAGAAAAAGCAGAGTTTGAGAATAATTATAAGTCATTTCTAACTAAATATAATGAGGCACAACAAAAATTAAATAAAGCTAAGGAGGTTTGAATTGTGGAAATATTTATTTTTATCTAACTGGGACAGACTGGTTCAGACAACATACAGGAATTACAGAAAAAATTCGATGAACTCGAAGTGGAAGCTAAAGAATGGTCAGTGAAAGTGACTGAAATACAAAAGAAAGAACGAGTAGGTTTTGTTCAAATAATATTCTATGAATTCTAATTCAGCTTAGACCTTTAAATATTGATACAATTTGCAAAGATGCGAAATCGAAGACGGTAAGTTGCACAAGCATTTGTGAAAAAATTTACACTCCATTTATAATCCCTTGGATGTGCTTAACTGTCCGTAATACAGTGCTTATTCATACACCATTTTTACCATTTAAACTTATGTTTTGATGTTGTATATATAGTGGAAAACACGTTACGAAAAATGTGCGGCGTTATGAAGAGAACGTAAAGTGGGTTTAATAAACTGTCAGTGTCATTCTTTTTAGGTATCCAACACAGATAATAGTAAGCTAATATTAGATCGCAACTAAATTAGATTTAGGAAAATATCTATTAGTATCACCCCACTCAGCTGTACGATTTATGTGCTCCCATTCAGTGAGTTGTGGTTCACTAATACATGTTACCTCAGCTCAACTACTGTTACCCTTACCAGAGTATACTATATGTAAAGTGTGTTCGATCTATGTAAGCTGACTGCTGAAAATAGTGTGAATGATCTAAAAGCATTCTTTACAGTCAAAAACGTTGTGACATCTGAGTTACAAATATTGTGTCACCACTGAGTAAATGATTCGGATCCGTTGGCCGGATACTATTAGCAACAACCACCTGTGGGAAAGAACAAACCAGATCCCAGTGGAGGAAGAAATCAGTAAGAAGCGCTGGAAGTGGATAGGACACATTGAGGAAAGCACCAAACTGCGTCACAAGACAAGCCCTCACATGAAATCTTGCAGGCCAAAGGAAAAGAGGAAATGGAGATAGACATGAGAAAAATGATTAAGAATTGGATGGAATTAGAAAAGAAGGCCCAGGACAGAGTGGGTTGGAGAATGCTGGTCGGCGGCCTATCCCCCATTAGGAGTAACAGGCGTAAGTAAAGTACTGAGTAAATGCATTCCTATGAAGACGGTTATGGCCTTGAATTCTTAGCTAGAAATAATCGGGTCTCTCAGATTTCGACGAGGACTGGTCATCTAAGCATTTTTACCCAGTCTGTTATAATGGGACCAACGGTGAATCGGATTAATGTATGCTATTGTTTATGCGAATGTTGGTTTTGCCTGCCTAGTTTCTGCTGTTCATACAGCTACACGGTTATTATTATTATTTATTATTTGAACACATGAATATTGGTACAGAAGAGCGCCAATATATATGCGCCACACAAAACAATGAGAATTCGAAGAGAAATATAAAAAAAAAATTAAGGAGCGCAAAAAGAAAAAGAGAACAATAACGAAGAGATTGGTGTAAGGTAGTGTGGTAATAACGAGGGAACGGAAAGGTACAATCAGAAGAAATCACTCAGGTAAGGGAGACGCAACCACTTTTTATGAAGTAAGTAAAAGTAGGTTACAGCAGGATCGCCACTGCCTTCTATTCTCAGCCATATCTGATAACGTCTCTAGCCACTGTGTAGCACCATCTCTCAGACCCCAACCAGGGAGTCGTGAAGGACCGACAGAAGCCAGTCCTTTGCAGCTTTCTTTCATACCACGACACCATGTCATACACTGACCACCTCTCCGCTTTTTCTAACCAGTCCCAGAGTCGGCAAACAATGCACGACGTGGAATTCTCTGGGACGACATTCGTATAACATGTCCAAGCCACCGAAGTCAATGTTTCAAGATGGTGACACCAATTGCATTATCGTCTCTGTGACCGAACACACGATGCCGAACCTGTGCATTACTGACATGGTGTTGCCACTGAATGTCAGCAATCCTTCGGAGACAGCGATGATCGGACACAGAGAGTCGTCTAACATCCTCAACTCGGAGACCAGGTTTCACAAGCATAGAGCAAAACTGCTCTCACCGACGCGTTGTAGATCCGACCTTTTACGGCCAGACTAACATCACGAAGGCGCCATAGATGGTCCAGATTGGCATAAGCCGCTCTGGCTTTCACTATTCGTGCATTGATCTCATCACTCACACCCCCACCAGCACTTATGCAGCTACCCAGATACACGAACTTCTCAACTACGTCTATCTGCTCACCATCCAGGGTGAGTACAGGATTGGGATCCTGCCAGTCTTGTAGAAGTACTTTGCACTTCGAAGGTGCAAAGCACATACCATACCTACGGACATTGATTGCCAACTGATTAAGTGCGGATTGCATGCCTTGGGCATTATCGCACAGTAACACAATATCGTCCGCATACTCAAGGTCGAGAAGTCTTTCTCCAGGCAACAGATCCACACCACCATTACTTACATTCATCAGAGCTGTTTCCAGAATGTCATCGATGGCAAAGTTGAAGAGGAATGGTGAGATTGGGCAACCCTACCTAACCCCACTACTCGAATGGAACAATGGAGAGAGGTGGTTGTATGCCCTCACTCTGCCTGAGGTGTTTTTATATAGGGCTTTCAGGATGTTAATAAACTTCTCAGGCACACCCTTCTTCAATAGACAATCCCAGAGAACAGTCCTGTCCAACGAATCGAAGGCAGCCCGAATGTCGAGAAACAATATGATTGTTGACCTGTGATAAGTATGATGGTGTTCTAACATCTGGCGGAGGGTGAAAATATGATCAATACATCCTCGACCAGAACGAAACCCAGCCTACTCCTCGCGAGTCAATCTTTCTCGGGTTTTGAACAACCTACGAAGTATGACGGAAGCCAATAGCTTGGACGCAATCTGAAGTAGACTTATCCCCCGATAGTTGTTACAGGAACGACGTGAACCCTTTTTAAAGATAGGGACAACTATCGACTCATTCCATGACGTTGGTACACTGTCTAGTTCCCAAAGCTTTGTAAACAACGTCGTCAATTCCTTAGTCAAAAAGTCACCACCATCTTTAAAAAGAGCCGGAGGTAAGTCATCTGGGCCAGGTGATTTGTAACGCTTCAAGAGTTGGAGTTCCTTGCGGACTTCCTCCTCGTTTGGTGGATCAGTCGTCACCGACCATGGAGAGCAGGACAGTCTGACCGATGTTGCCGAAGCAGTAGGCCAGTTGAACTGCCCTTCGAAAAATTCTGCCCATCGTCCAAGACGTCGATGGATGTTAGTGATTGGCATCCCATCATCCTCGCGAATTGTTTCACTCACACCAGACTTCTTGCTGCCAGTGGCTCGGATGAGTTGGAAGAGCTTCCGGTAGTTACCAGATGCAGCTGCTGCTTCCAGCTCATTAGCACGCATCGACCACCAGGCTTCTCGGTTCTTACGCAAGCTTTGCCCAATTTCCTTACGTAACACCCTTCGTTTATGGTCAAACTCACGGTCACCCGGAGTAGACCGACGGGCTTCAATGAGTTGTAAGGAACCTGCAGAACCCAGTGCTTATAAGCGGGACGTTTCGCAAACCCACAACTGACTGTACCCGCCATTTTCATGGCGTCATGCAATTGCAACCAATGCTCATCTATACTTTCCGGTGGAGTGGTAGCTAGCCTAGAGGCTAGCTCGGTTCGATACTTACTTGCAACAGAAGTTGCAACCAGCTTGCTAATATCAATCCGTTGATGGCGGTCACTTCGTTGTCCGCTGAAAAGTAAGGTAAGATTGGCGCAGACCAAGGCATGGTCAGAGTCCAGATAGGTACTCCAAAAGGAGCGGCAGTCTTGTACACAACCACGCCAGCGGTAGCTGATCGCAATGTGATCAATCTGAGTCCAGGCTTGAGATTCAGAGGGAGGACGCCAGGTGGCACATCGGCGATGACTGTGCCGAAAGTTAGTGCTAGCCAGAAACAGGTTGTGGTCTGTGCAAAGTTGCAGTAGACGGTCCCCGTTATCTGACCTGCGACCAACAAGTCCCCATCGGCCACCTAAACGACTCTCTTCTGTGCCTAGACGCCCGACCTGAGCATTCAAGTCTCCGGCTAGTACTACAATATCTGTCGAACGCACTTTCTGAAGAAGAACAGATAATTGGTGGTAAAACTCATCCTTGGTTGCATCCGGGCTGCAATCTGTCGGGGCATAGGCGGAGATGACGAAAAGACATCGTTTCTCACGCCGATTTCTTCTCACTTTGATGGAACTTTCTAATCTAACAGCACATAACCGACTGTTAATGGGGATCCAATCGACTAGTGCTGCCTCAGCTCTAGCGCTTAGTGCGACACCAACGCCAGCAAGACCAGACGAAGATGCCACAGGGTCCCCGGATAAGCGCACGTAAAACAAGCTTTTTGAAGTGACAGATGTAGAGCGAATTTGTAGTACTTCGCTAGAGTCTTGAATACGGGTCTCGGATAGACAACAAACATCAATATTAAGACTTTCCAAAGACATAGCCAGCCCTATCTGTTGTCCGACCTGCATAAGTGTGCGAACATTGAAGGCGGCCAGTTTGAATGATGCACGTGGTTTCAGAAAAACTGCTTCAGTTCTCGTATTCGGTGGTAACATACAATTTTCAACCGGACAGCGACTCGAGAACGTTTAGATACAGTCGAATTTCCACCAAAGACGAGCCGCTGTATAAGTATAAAAGAGGGTGAATAATGTGGAAAATAATAATAGGAATAATAATAATGATAATAATAATAATAATAATAATAATAATAATGACAATAGTAATTATAATAGTATTAACAATGACAATAATTGTAATGATAATAATTTGAATCAATTGATTGTTTTTCGAAGTGAGAAAAGTAATTTCCATAGACATAAAGAGTTCATCATTTGTGTGTGGGCTGTGATACTTCCCGGGTGCCCAAACCGAAGCAGGTGGTTATCTTAGGGGGCCACACCCCGAGCCTTTGACCTAAAGGTCTAATCCACAAGGCAGTGGAGCATCGTAAGGAGATGCAATCCCATGGTAGCCGGTGACCAACGATTGGTTCATACGCCATTTGTTCCCGCAGGATACTGGAGCCCATGTGCACCATTGGTTTGTGATCCGGTTAAAGCGCCGGACATTCGCTTTTCGTCCTCTCATTTTCGTAAACAACACCCCTGCCACGAGAAGGCAATGGGTAGGACTTCCCTGGCAGAGGCTGTATACGCGCGGCCGTGTGAGAGTATTTCGAGAGGGAGAGCGGACTCTCCCCACTCTCGGTCGTACCAGGGCATTCGGTTACGCGAATTCCGGTTTATTAATTGGTTTAACAGCAAACATATGTAGTGGTTACTTATTGTGACTAAGGCCTGAACAACAAGCGTAACATAATAAAACGAATTCATTTACTTCATGTATTCTAGGTCAGCTGCTTACAACCTAGAAACAATAGTAATAATTATTTGCAACCAATACACGTACTTCAAATCATATTAATGAAGATTAGTAAAATAACAACAACACGTGTGGAAGAATTATAAGTTTGTAAAGTTAATGAATATTTATGTTACTGAATGTGTAATTCTGGAAAAAAATTGAAATACGTAGAGACACATTTCTAGGGAAAGAGAAGTGATGTAATAACAACTATGAAACTGGATAAAATAACATAGTAAGATGAGTAAAGCTCAAAAATTGACTTAAAATGAAAGGTTTTATTCAGAATATGAAAGTTATGTAATTGAATAATGAAAATAGAAGTGACTAGGATGGTAAAAGATTTGCAACTGTTTCTTTTTAAATACACTTATGGTTCTAACTTTTTAGTAGCGATTGTCTCGACGTAGTCTATCTATTTCAAAGTTGATTGATTATGAATTATTTCGAAGGGTTTTAAAATGTCAGTTTAGTGTTCGCTATCAAGTGGATGACAGAGAATAGCACTTTAGAAAACACAATGGAATGTACTCTGAGATCCGAACAAGTATCTTGCCTTCTGTTCTTCCGATGTAAATGCTTTGACATGAACATGTAAACTGGTAAATACAGTTGGATCTAACTAAGCTCAACACTTCATACAAGCAATCTTTTTAACAATATCTGAATACAAAACCCACATAAAATTCATTGCTATGGAATTTAACATAAATTATCTGTTTGTCATGAAACTAGTTAGTTTTTCTGTGAAACTATATGAATATATTGTAAACCATTCATGAAGTACATATGTACTTAATTTATCATTACTTTTTTCTATGGAGTCAATTGATACTACCTGACTGACCAATCCAAAGTTGATAAAAATCACACTGAACTTGACCTTGTCATTTACTAGTTAAAAGTTAATCATTTTAATCACTAACCCATTGTTGCTTTTAATAAAACAGCCAATATGATTAAGTGAAATAATAATTTCATGAATTATAAAAGAATATCTAGGATCCCGTTAGTCGATCAAGCTCACATAATATTTGACTGAATAAGTTGTTAGACATTGCTTTCATTATCGCAAAAAAGAAAAGTGATCATTACATCATTGAAACGGTATTTCACACAAATCTTTTCTTGGAGTTAGCTTTTATATTAGACTGTACTCAATCAAAGGATTACGCATAAACACAGATTGAGTTGGGTAGTTACTTCGTTGACTTCCAATTATTGAATCTCTAATATCTGGAGATTTTTACGCTTATTTTAAATGATATAACTTAGGATGTAATATGTCCATCTTTAATTTAAGGTGGACACTGGATAACTAGTTATTCAGTATGTTTGTTTATTATAGTCGTTTGAAGTACCTGACATGAGATCAATGTGACATCTCTTTAACAAAAAAGAAGCATGCTTTTATGAGTTAAGATCTATAATCTTACTTGATGTGGTAAATATCACTCAGTGACAAATGATTGCAGAAACTGAATTATTAATATAGAGCTACCTTCAATGAAAAAAACATCAATAACCAGTCAGCACACTGAATCGTTTTACATCAAAATAGCATGATATGCTTATATGAAAAATGTTTAGTACAAAATAAACATGATAAAATATCACTTAAAGGATCAATGCACGTCAGTCAGTCAGTCATAAGCGACACAGAACCTGAGACATATGTACATTCTGTCAAGTTATCTCCCACATAATGTAACTCATTTACCAAGTACATATCTTGTATTCAGCCGTGAACAACACATTTAGCAAGGTTCAGTGATACTTAGCTGCTTTACACTAAATCAAGCTTGTGATCTGGTAACTGGAAACTGAATACCCTGACTGATCATTAAGCCATCTCTCTACAAATGATTACGGGATATAAGTTGAATGAGATTATTAATCAACCTATAGAAACTAACTCATAATCTATCAGGCATATTTGTTTGCCATATACATGTATCAGGCAATGATAAGTATAAAAATGGGTTCTGTCTGATTATTTCACGGTCCTCTTTGTTCTTTTCATTTCTAAAACTACATTTTAAAAAAATGCAAATCAACCTAAAAATCTAGGTTATTAACTCGCCCAAACTTAAACACGAAGAGAATTTGGACTCGACATCAAATTCCGAAGAGGCCGCAGTAAATCGTCTAAAAGAATTTGTTAATAAGCATAATAAAGCTATACGAAAATTTGGACTATTGCAAAAACCATTAGATTCACAAAATTTTCTTGTTAAACATCCTGATCTAGTATGTGAAGAGACAGCTAATCAACTTGTAATTTGGTGTATTGATTTGGCTATGGAAGAGGTAAGCAATTCATTTTTGCATATTTCATAGTTCAATGTACTTTATGTTCGTAATTTACAGTTTTGTTATGTCAACAATATTAACATAAATCTTTGTAACCAAATACAGGTTTATGTTTAGTCGGATTTGGGTCATACTACTTGTGTGTGTTTATGAGTCTTGGTTATCCTAGTCTTTCTTGTCTAAAGCGAATGAAATGATACAGGATTGTAATCTGTGTGACTTACCAATTGAAGTGTGTTGAGTCTTATTATCACGTGATTTATTCGTCAATCGAACTGCACCTCATTCAATCTTAGTACTGTATTAAACTAATGACGTCCGACCGGTATGAGCAGCTTAACGTCCTTATTGGTCCTTTGTTCGTTTAGCCCGTCCAGTTGAGTCCAGAACACCAACAACAGCTTCCATTATGCAAATCATTTATTTCAAACATACTTGGTTTATATTACCGGTCAAACAGACCGCATTACACCATAAAATAGGAAATAACATTTGTAGAAAATCAAGCCAAAAAATGGCTGTGAACGTGTGAGACGGTAGTTAATATACTGAACATAATTTAGGAACAGTGAATCGTATAATAATAATAATCTATAGGTCGAAATGAAGCTTATAAGAGGAATATAGATATACCTAATCTAGTTGCTGAACGGTTATACAATAGGAATATATATATATATATATATATATATATATATATATATATATATATATATATATATATATATATATATATATATATATATATATATATATATATATATATATATATATATATAATATTAATCCATTAATAGTTCTCAGTTGCCCGCAATTTAATCTTCACTAGGATATAACAAAATGTTTTCTAGCGTCCAGTGTCTGAAACTAGAACGATTCTGCTATGCCTGTACGCTAACTGGTCTCCAATAGTTTCATCAACTGATCTGAGTCTATCACGGAATCTTATCTTGTTTTCAATCATTGTCATCATTGTTCTCAATAATTATTCTATTTTTTGTTGTTGTTTTTCTTGGCTTCCTCTTAAAATTCCAATAGAAATTCGAACTAATGGAACATGTTTCACATCAGTGTATAGTGATGCAATTTATGCTTGAATTAGCAAAATCGCTAAAAGTTGATCCAAGAGCGTGTATTCGACCATTCTTTGCGAAGTAAGTTCAATAATGATATATAAAATCAGAAGGGGCTTTTTGGATATTATAGTAATTTCAATAGTTGAGGTCATGAATCAATTAAACCTAGCCCACCATGGTAAACCTGGAAGCACTGGACAGCCGTTTCGTCCTATTGTGGGACTTCTCAGTAGTGAGCATCCACGATCCCGCCTCGCGAGACTCGAACCAAGGACATATCAGTCTCGCGCGCGAACGCCTAACTACTAGACCACCGAGCTGGCCGGCATCTAGCGGTGTTAATATCTAACTTCAACTAATCCACAAAATTGGGCGACACATCCACCATTGTTATCAGTGAGTTACTATCTCACAACACACCTGGTCGAACTGCACTGGTCACTGCTTCTCATTATAACTCCAGGATATATTTCTTGAAACCAGTCACTGGTGGGCGTATTTTGATTAATATCAGAAGTGATGCCGGCCCAGTGGTTTAGTGGTTAAGCGTTCGCGCGCGAGACATATGTCCTTGGTTCGAATCTCGCGAGGCGGGATCGTGGATGCTCACTGCTGAGAAGTCCCACAATAGGACGAAACGGCCGTCAAGTGCTTCCAGGTTTTCCATGGTGGTCTAGCTTCATGATCTCAACTATTGAGATATATAAATTGTCAAGTATCACTACAAAAATGGTTTAGCTTGATAACTTCAAATTAATTAAGAAATGAGTAAGTTATTTATAATAACAATAATATTGATATCCTAACATAGTGCACAAGGTGTTAGGCCACGTGAACTAATGATCATATTACAACTTAATCGATAGAGTTCAATCATCTCTAAAAGATTGGATAAACACGAAAACGACCACTACTCAGTGATCCCTAAATTGTAAACATCATATTTGCTACTATACAGATTGAAGATGATTCTACGTCAAACATATTGATATGTATATAAGTTACTGTAAAAAAAGTGTATTACATGAGTTATTTATGTTTTATATTAATGATGTAAATCTAAACAGATTGTGTTATGACTGATTGCTGATATTTCAGCATTTCTGTTTGAAGTGACTTCAGATACCCTAGTATTGCGTGAGTGGTGAAATAAATGAAAGCAGTATAATGAGAGCAGTTTTGCTCTATGTTTGTGAAACTTGCCATCTTCAAATTGAGGATGTTAAGCTACTCTCTATGTTTGATTATTGTTATCTCAGATGGATGGCTGACATTCCTTGGTAACACCATGTTAGCAATTTAGAGTTTCGGCAAAGACGATAATTCAATTGGTGTCACCATCTTGAAAAGCCGATTCCGGTGGCTTGGACATGTACTACGAATGTCATCCCAGTGAATTCCACATCGTGCATTATTTGCTAACGCTGTGACCTGTTGGACATGGCGAAGAGGTATTCAGTGCATAACATTGTGTCGTTTTATGAAATAAAGATGCACAGGATTGGTCCTTCACGACTACTTGGTTGGCATCTTAGAGTTGATAAAACCACTATCTTTGAGACGTTATCAGACATGGCTCAGAATAGAAGTCAATGGCTATTCTGCTGTAATTTTCTTTCACTTTCTCCATAAAAGTGAGAGGAACCTCTTTAACTGAATTTTGTGTGACATTTTACAGTGATTTTATTTATAAATAATAATCATTTGTTCTAGTTTCTGCTCAATCAGTCTACTGAAAATTTCAATATCTTTACTATTTTCGTATTGTTGGCAGATGTCCATCAACGTGATCTTAAACCTAGTGAGTTGATCGAGTGAAGTAGGGACCAAATCTGTTGTTTGTGTAAATAGATTTTCAAACTGTACATCCGTATCTAGCGTTGTGGATTCTACTTTCAATCATACAATCCAACTTTACTTATTCTTTGTATTTTCTATACTGTGTACACTTATACATAATTGGATCCTTTTTTTCTCTGAATAAATTAAGGTTTAAGAATCCTGAACCAGAATATCAAAAAGCTTTCAATGATGAACTTTCTGCATTCCGAGAAAGAATCAGAGCTCGAGCAAAAGTTCGTTTAGAAGAAGCTATGATGCAAATCGAAGAGGTAAAACCACATTCTAATTGTTTTAATATATATGAAAATATTATTCAATAACTCAATATTAATGTGAATACTATATAAGGATGATGATAAAAAATGAAGTTAGCAACGATTTTCATACTAATCTTCCGGTAATAATTCAGTTGTGTCAAGCTTGGCCGAGGTCGCTTAAACCAATGTACGTCATGCAGAGTCTAAATCTGTCACTAACTGGTTAGAAATCGAGTTCCTTGACGGGGTTTTAATAAAGCAGTCAGTCAGCTACAACATAGGACCAGGCACATATATGCATCAGTCCAAGTGACCACACCTAATTAGCACATTAAGATGAACACCGGATTCATAAAAGTAGTTAATTCTGTGGTGGTAATATATAAAAGAAAGATTGCATATAAGGACATAGTACAGGAAGACTGAATAAGTAAGTGGTAGGAAAGATATGAAGCGATTATAATCTCATAGTTTAAGGGAAGACAGATTGTATACACCCACGCCATTGTGGTCGATTCTGAGCCATTTCACCAAGAGTCTCTAACCGTTGGTTACGATAGTCACGCGGACCCCAACCAAGTAGTCTGCAGTTACCAACATGGCGCAGACTAGAAGTTGATGACTTCAAGCACTGATGCCACATTTTGGTTTGGCCACCCCTAACTTTCTTCCAACCATCCCCAACACTAGTCAGTGTTGTAACGGGTGTGACTGCAGGGTTTGATACACAGCGTTCTATCGATCGCTTCTGTGACATTGACTCGGAAACATGTAATGGACGACCTAGTGCCCTGATTGGCCCTGCTTCGCTGTCTGTCCCAGCCAGTTGAGTCAAGAACACAAATCACAGCCTCTGAGTTATGAATCATTATGTTTCAAATATACTTTGTTTATATACCAATCAAGCATACCACATCGTACCATAAAATAGGAAACAACATTTGTACAATATTTAACAAGTGAAGTAAACATCGACCAATAGGAAATGTACATTTAAAGTCCAAGGACACCATTGGACTTAACATCATAATTATTGGTCTATTTTTCCGACTATCCTATTGGTTTCCTATTTTATGGTACGATGTGGTATGCTTGATTGGTATATAAACAAAGTATGTTTGGAACATAATGATTCATAACTCAGAGGCTGTGATTTGTGTTCTTGACTCAACTGGCTAGGACAGACAGCGAAGCAGGGCCAATCAGGGCACTAGGTCATCCTTACATGTTTACGTGTCACTGTCCACTGTAATCGATCGATCGATAGAACGCTGTGTATCAAACCCTGCAGTCACACCCGTTACAACAGTCAGCATTGTGCGTAGTGGTAATCAATGTTCCGACACACACAACACGTGGCTCAACCATCTCAGTCGATAAAGATTCACAACCTCATCAACTGATTAACCATCATTCCCTAATACTCTGCGTCTAACCTCACTATTACTTACCCGGTGATCCCAGCAGACGCCAGCAATATTTCTAAGGCATCTGTGGTCAAATAGCTCACGAGTGTCTTCTACTCGTAATGGCCATATTTCGCAACTTGTTTATTGTTACTAGTGGCAAATTACTACTATATTTCCTTTGGCTTGAACAAAGGGATAGTATGACTACATAACTCCTTACATTAATGATGTGTGCAGTTCAATATCGAGTGCGTGCCGTATACGTTTACTTAGTAATTTAAAAAAATCCGTGTGACTGTATGGCTAGTTTCTGTTTTTCGTTTTAGGAAGAAAAGCAAAAACGTCTTGGTCCTGGTGGTCTGGATCCAGTTGAAGTTTTTGAGTCGTTACCAACGGTTAGTAATATTTATTGTTGTGAATTTCGGTTGTTTTCTAAAAGAAAACTTTACAATGAAAATTTTCCAGCCTACTCATTCGACCGATCTACAGTGAAATAATTGAACCACTAGCTTCCTAATTAACTTTATTAGACTGGTTTTTATATGCTAAGTATTCAGCGAAAACGGTATTGGTCATACAGGTTTTAAGAGTAAACGGGACTAGACTTAAGTTTATAAACGTACTTGGAACCATACCAAAGTGACAGTTACTTATTTAAACACAACATTAGTACAAAGGGGAACCGAAATATGTATGCCCCACACAAAATAGTTGTTATTCAGTTTATATATGGGTTGGGATACTTCCCAGTTGTCTAAGTGGAAGCATACGCTTTTCCTAGGGGGCACTCCCTGAGCCTTCGACCTAGAAATCTAATCCTCAAGGTTGTGGAGCAACGTTAGGAGGTCCAGTCCCATCGGATCCGGTAAATGGCAATAGGTTTGTACTTTATTTTTTCTCATGAACCTGGAGTTCATGCGGACCATTGGTTAAAAGTCAAGGTTTTCGAACTTCCCTAGGTGAGTTTTTCGTACCCACCAACCCAGTCTTAACGCCGGACATTAGCGTTTTGTCCGCTCAATTTCGTAAACATCCCTGTCACGAGGTAGTGAGTAAGACTTCCTTGACAGCGTCAATATATACGTGGTCTTATGAGAGCATTTAGAGAGAGAGAGCAGACTTACCACTCTCGACCCTGTCTGGACATTCGGGGTCAGAAGTCAAAAATAGAGCAGTTCAAATACGTGGCTCAACTGAAGGCTGTAAATTAGTGTTTAGGATTAGAATTAAGAGTTAGGGTTTTCCTCACGAATTGACATAATCTATAGTATCAGAATGCTGTATGCCCCTAAATGCCCTGGTACGGCTGAGAGTGGGGAGAGCCTGCTATCCTTCTCGAAATGCTCTCACAAGGCCACGCGTATATAGCCTGTGCCAGGGAAGTCCTACCCATTGCCTTCTCGCACAACGAGTGTTGTTTACGAAATTGAGAGAACGAAAAGCGAATGTCCGGCGCTTTAACCGGGTTGGTGGACATGGATTATTATGGGGTAAACGGAAAGGTATAACCAGGAGGAATTCTTTCAGTTAAGGAAGTTACGACCACTTTTTATGAAGAAAGTAAAAATAAGTTACAGCAGGATCACCACTGGCTTCTATTCTGAGCCATATCTGATAACGTCTCTAGCCGCTGTGTTGCACCATCTCTAGGACTCCAACCAGGGAGTCGAGAAGGACCAACAGAAGCCAGCCCTTTGCAGCTTTCTTTCATGCCACGACACCATGTCATACAATGACCACCTATCCGTTTTTTCCAACCAGTTCCAGCGTCGGCAAATAATGCACGACGTGAATTCTCTGGGACGACATTCGTATAACATGTCCAAGCCACCGAAGTCGATGTCTCAAGATAGTGACATCAATTGCATTATCGTCGCTGCGCCCGAACGCACATTGCTGAACTTCTGCATTACTAACATGGTATTGCCACTGGATGTCAGCAATCCTTCGGAGACAACGATGATCGAACACAGAGAGTCGTCTAACATCCTCAACTCGGAGAAGCCAGGTTCCACAAGCATATTGAATGCTACCACCTCGGATAATAGTTGGGTGTTAAAACACTTCTCATTTTATCTAAACCATAGTTAGTGGGAACGTATACAGACAATGCCAGGAAATAACAAATTGTATACATATCTTTCAAAATTCTTACTATTTTGTTCATTATGATAGAGTGCAAACAACTGGAGTTCGATCTAGGAGAGTAAATTTTACTTTTGGAATTAATGCTACGCGTATGTCTATTTATACCATAACAAATTGCTTGAGACTCCAGATACACCCGAAATGTGAATTGTATTGATATTTTACACTAGCCTGGTGAATGAATAATCACACTTGGTTTATGTATGTAAGTTTCAGACAAACAACATATATCAATTGAAAAACTACATAAAGGGGTTTAAGTTGAAGTAATAAACAACAACTAACAGCTTTGGTCAGGTCATTTTCACCTGATTAAATTAGTTTAAGAATAATGTTTAGCTTTTTTCGTTCTAATTAAGAGATGATCCATCAGAAACAATGTGTATGAACGACAACTTCATACACAGGACGTTGAAATTGCTCCAAAGGCAAAACATATTTTTGGACAAGTGATTCAAAAACGACATATTTAGAATTGTAGTCGATTTTCGTTTTTAGTATGATTTATTCATATTTATAGTTGACAGAACAGATCACAGCTTTTGTTTAACTAAATAGTTACCATTCCATCACTGATGAAATATGCAATAATCACGTAATCAATGATTAAAGATTAATAACATTTGTTCTCGTTTATGCACATTGTATGTAATATATGTTCTAACAATGTTAATTATTAATAAATGTAGATAACTTAGTTTTCTCCTATTTTATTTCTCACGCTACAAGAATCTTCAAGAGTGTTTTGAGAAAAAAGATGTTGAGTTATTAAAAACAGTATTATGCAGTATGGATCCACAACAAGCTGAATATCATATGAAAAGATGTGTTGATAGTGGCCTATGGGTGGATAATGCACGTGATCAACAAGAAGAAGATGGTGAATCATCGTCAAATATTAACACTGACGGTAATGATGATATTGCTGCTACAATTCAAACAAATAAAGAACCAATCCATGATAACGCCTAACATAATAAATTTTCTTGTATACTACTCGCTATCGAAAAATTTCCCTCTCTGTTTATTAAAGAAAACAATTTTATACATACTTCATATCAATCACTATTGAATCCTTACTACAACTCTCCTCTTCTTCTTATGCGTTTATCATCCATCACGTTATGTTAAAGCGTTTGTTGGTTGAATTTCTTTTCTTAAAAATGAGTCCACTGGATTGATTTAGTATGTAAGCACATTGTTTCATTTCTAATTAATATGTGTGTGTAAAGAGTAATTTCTACGAACGACTAATGAATTTATGCATATTTTCTTGAGTGGTTTATTTTTCTCTCACCTCGAGACGATATATCAGTAATGCAATAAATGTAATAAGCTACATTTTGGATTGTGTGTACGTGCTACAACTGAAGTAGACGATGGTAATGAAATCCGAATCCACAGTCTTATCATTTCCGAGTTGAGCATGTTAACTACTGAGCAACATCTTGTCGGAATTCATGATTCCCTAATTAATCTGATTTAACTTGAGAAAATATTGTCATTTCATTCCGGGTCAGTCAGCTGCAACGTAGTACCAGGCACATATACGCATCGGTCCAAGTGACCACACTTCATTAGCACAATAAAATGAACACTAAATTCATAGAAGTAGTTACTTCAATAGTAGTAATATATAAAAGAAAGAATGCATTTGATGATATAATACAGGAAGAAAGAATTAGTTCGTAGAAAGAAAGATATAAAGCAATTTTAATCTCATTGTTTAAGGGAAGACAGAAAGCTTATACACCTAGGCCATTGTGATCGATTCTGAGCCGTGTCACCAAGTCTCCAACCATTGGTTACGATAGTCATGCGGACCCCAACCAAGTAGTCTGCATTTATTAACATGGATCAGATCAGAAGTTAGTGGTTTGGCCACCTCTAACTTTCTTCCAACCATCCCCAACACTAGTGAGCATTCCGCGTCGTGGTAATCGGTGTTCGGGCATACGCAACATGTGGCCCAACCATCTCAGTCGATGAAAATTCACAACCTCATCAACTGATTTACCATCATTCCCTAATACTCTGCGTCTAACCTCACTATTACTTACCCGGTGATCCCAGCAGATGCGAGCAATATTTTCAAGACATCTGTGATTAATTACTAGTAGCTTACGAGTATCTACTCCTGATGGGCACGTTTCTCAGCTGTAAAGTAAAACAGAACGAACTGCCACGCAATATACTCGTCCTTTTATTGATAGTCAGTCAGTCAGTCAGCTACAACGTAGGACCAGGCACATATGTGCATCGGTCCAGGTTGCCATACCTCATTAGCACAACAAGATGAACACCGGATTCATAGGAGTGGTTAGGTCAAAGGTTGCAATAAGGATATAGTATAGGAAGGAAGAATTAGTTCGTAGAAAGAAAGATATGAAGTGATTTAATCTCTTAGTTTAAGGGAAGACAGGGAGTGTATACACCGACGCCATTGTGATCGATTCTGAGCCATGTCACCAAGAGTCTCCAACCATTGGTTACGATAGTCACGCGGACCCCAACCAAGTAGTCTGCATCTACCAACATGGCTCAGACTAGAAGTTAGTGACTTCAAGCACTGATGCCACGTTTTGGTTTGGCCGCCCCTAACTTTCTTCCAACCAACCCCTACACCGGTTAGCATTGCACGTCGTGGTAATCGGTGTTCAGGCATACGTAATACGTGGCCCAACCATCGACGGATATCTCGCCTTCGCCGTAGGTGACGTAATTTGGCAAATGTCAGACGAGCTTTTCGAATCCGTGCAGAGGCTTCGTTAGACACCAGCCCATCAGGGTTGATCAGACTTTCGAGATAAGTGAAGTTGTCAACACGTCCGATTACGTCACTCCCTATTTTTAATTCAGGTGTTGACGCAGGCCAGTTTTGAAGCAACAACTTGCATTTGGAGGGGGAGAAACGCATTCCAAACATCCTGGCATTGTTGCTCAGTGCTACCAAATGACCCAGCATTTTATCAGCGTCTTCACCAAATAGGGCTATGTCGTGTGCGTATTGTAGGTCGATAAGTAGACCTGGTAGATCAATGCCCGGAAATTCAGTCGACGAGAAAGTTATTTCGAGCAATAGGTCCATGATGAAATTAAACAAAAATGGAGATAATGGACAGTTGTCGCACACCACTTGAGGTTGCGAAATCAGATGACAGTTCGCCATAAGCTCCGACTCGACTGGTAGTGTTCGAGTAAAGAGCCTTCACAAGGTACATGTACTTCTGAAATACACCTTTCAATGACAGACACAGGACCTCTTGATCTACAGAGTCAAATGCTCCTTTTATGTCAGGAAAAACTATCATTGTCGGACGCCCATACCTATGTTCTAAAACCTGACGAATGGTGAGTATGCGATTGATACAGCCACGACCGGGTCTGAAGCAAGCCTGGTTTTTTCGTGTTTGCAGTTCATAAGTCTTCGTTATGCGTCCGATAATTATTGAGGCTAGTATTTTAGAAGCTATATTAGTCAAGCCGATCCCTTCATGTTTATCACAGGATAATCTTGACCACTTTTTATATATTGGGACAGTCAGTGATTGCGACTAGTTAGATGGGATTACGCCCAGATTCTAGTCAAAATATTAGTCAACCTAATCGCTAAAATTGGACCATCATACTTTGGAAACGGTGGGTCGTTGTAGAGTAACTGAAGGCCAGTCGAACTGCTCCTTAGTGTTCAGCTCATCGTTCTAAACGTCTGAACTGGGAGCAGATAAGTGTCGTCTTTTTCCGAGATCGTCTTACATTTGACTTCTTAATTCCAGTTTCTTTTATTAGTCTGAAGAACTGCCTTGTGTCACCTACAGCCGCTCCCTTTCCCATCTCTTTTGCTTTCGTTGCCCACCACAGTCGTTCCTTAGACTTTTGGTTAACCTAGATCTGATGTTTTCGTTCTTCATTGTTTTCAGAACCTGATGGGATGATCTCGCGAGACTTCATCAATGCAATAGATTCGGTAGAAATCCATTAGTTTAAATCACTAATAGATGTCACTGCTGTTCATATATCTTTCCAAGGAACATCTGGGTCAGCCTCGTTTTCAGAACTACCTAAGTGTGACGTCAGTTGTTCCTAGAATCTACTTTTGGCTTTCTCGTCACTGAGTCCAACTCTAATGGGTCTTAGTGCAGTTTTTCTGAGTCCAGTGAGGCGCAAGCAAATATGTGCTCGTGTTAGAGCATGATCAGAGTCTAAATGTGTACTTCAGAATGAGCGGCAGTTTTCTTCCGAACCTCTCCAATGGTGACTGATTGCAATATGGTTTATTCGAGTCCATCATCGGTTTAGCGCAGGAGGTCTCTATCTTAGACTGTCTCACGATTAAAATTAGTGCTTGTTAGAAATAAACGACTGTGTGAGCACAGTTGCAACAGACGGTCACCATTATCTGTCCGTTGTGCCGGAATACTAAAACACCCACTTAAATGTCGTTCTGTTTGGTTTAAGCTACCTACTTGAGCAATAATGTCACATGTTACGAGTACCATATTCGAGCGTTTAGCTTTATGAAGAAGCTCAGAGAGCTTTCTGTGAGTCATCTTTCACTTCATCCGGGTTGCAGTCAGTGGGAGCGTAGGCACAAACGACGTGTGTCCTTATCCTCCCGAGTTTCTATGAAGCTGTTTAGCCGAACAACACATAGGCTACTGTTAACGGGGATTTATTCTATTGTGCTTATTCTGCCCTCGTACTTAGTGCTATGCATACACCTGCCAGTCCACGAGAACTAGCCATCGGGTCGCCAGACACACGAAGGGTGTATCTTGTCGGCTCTCCGTTTGGCAAGGCGAGGTCAAGCGACTGATTACACTAGGATCCTGTACGCGTTTCGGAGACACAGCATACATCAATGGTACGAGATTCTAGAGTCTCAGCTAAGGAGGCCAACTGGTCGATTTGACATATGGTATGTTGAAGACTCCAATGTGTAGTTTGCAGCGAGGTTTCAGTAGACCTGGGACGGTGTTCGCGCATTAGAATTGTTGGCTATGGTGACACTTGAGGAGGAAGCCAAAAGAGGAAGTTTAATGTTGAAAGTAGATGTAACAGGAATAATAGGTATTGAAGTGGGTTGATTGTGAATACAGTGGTCTTGAGTGCTGTTAGATGTATGGGGGCGGTTATCACTTCCCGGGTTGCCCACACCGTGGAAGGCTTCTCCTGGAGGTACCTGAAAAGGAAATTGGATCAGAGGTGGTCTTAGTGACCTGAGAGCGTGACCGCAGTGCCCAAGGGACAACTGCTTGAGGTCGGTCGCACACGGCCGTTTTATGGGTAATTTCTGTGTCAGCTCCATATGTTTTGGGACCGTACCGCCGGAGATGGATATTCGTGGGATAAAACAATGTGTGCATTCTTATGATCGACCTTTTCTAACCCCACCCTTCCTTGTGGGAAGGCAGAACCACTGTTATGCCGGTTATCTGAAGGAAACACCTTACTGCCGTCACACTTCTGTACAGTCAGCAGTACGACTTCGCCTTCGGACCTTGGGTTTGTTGCTTTTAGTCTTACCGCTCTTCAACCGACCTATCTGGCATGGTGAGACTTTGAGGGACAATTGTTCTAGCCAGTATAGCTCGATTAGTTCGTTACGATAGGCAAACGCGACCACCACGTCAAGGTAGCAGCAATGGTCCGGGTGCAGATTGTCATATTCATTCAGTCACTATTACAGCGTAAGATTCAGTGAATACATATCAGCCTAAGCAGTGTAAATTTATGTAATTATGAGAGAGGATTACATCTATACAGCTTACCGTTATAATTACACATCAGTATCTATAAAGGTCATGGAGATAAGAGTAAGATGTGATGTTGACATTTACTGTAGCTTGTCACAGCTTGCTTCAATCTTCTATGTAATGAAATTGATTAAAATGCACCGCTACTACTACTCCTATCACCAGTGTGTACAAATAATTGAATACGAAATTACAGAAGCATGTACAATCAGGAAAAACTCATTATTTGTAGAAAATTAACTTGAAATGGTTTTATTTGACAAAACTTTTTTTAAAAATTTTTATGGTATAGCTGCTAAATAATCTTTCACTTCATCTGATGTTAAAATTCGAAAACCATTTTCATTGCATACACCAACTTCAATATTACTTTCAGTCATTTGACCTTCAAAACTCTCTTTTAAGGTTAATATGGCCGCATGTGTAGCATCCTCCAGTTCTAAATTTTCATTATATCTATCAATAGAAATATAAAGGCATTTTAAATACATTAACAGATCAAATTGAATGTTCTGTATTTTGATTGTAAAGCAATAACTTGAATATTTATTTCCTTCCTTAAAATTTTTTTTATAAGGTAACTTATTTATCAAGTAAACACATAGTTATGTACTTAGCTTTTGGTCATATTAGGCTCTTTAAAACCGATATAACTGAATCAAGATTGTGATCTGCTATCTATGAATTTAACTCTAATTACCCAGACATCACTTTAAATCATTATATGATGAATTCTGTTTAACTTAAGACGACGAAGGGTGAGATACCATTCCATCACAACCGTGATTGACAGTGAAACATAACATAGCTGTTGAAAAGCACTTAATTTATGATGTCGATTATTAGTTAGTTATTAAAGAGCTAAAAACTGTAATCAACAAAATCCAAATAGAAAAATCAATTTACCGTTTTTCCAAAAAGGACTTGCCATTTTGTGAATTCTGTCCTAATGCAGTAGCCTTCCAAGGGAAATACGTACCCTATGACAAACATAAAATGAATAAGATACAGATTGAAGCAACTGGATTTCCATGGTGGTGGAAATCGCTTTGAAGCTCATATAACGAATCACCAATTACAAACACTAGTTAGTTTTATTTTGTTTATTGAGTACGCAAGTTCATCGTCTGCGTTAGTGTACAAGGGTGATCGAAGTAAAAATCACCTTTGCAAAAAAACCATAGATGCTATAACACTAATTCACGAAGTCACTGTCAGTCAAATTTGCAATATCCCTGATATGAATCTTAAAAGAATCAGAAATGGGCAGTTGTAAATCCTAAAGAGTTCATGTTGACGCACTGTTTATCTTCTCATTTCAGTTATGTTCTATGACCAATGTTTAAAGTTTCAGCGAAATTCATCTTTCTGTACTATGGGTGGCAACATGAACTTATTGGTTCCCGTGTAAGGTTGAACAGCGGTATATTTTCGTCTAATTTAACACGATTCTTGCTAACCGGTAGTAAGGACGCAACAGGAAGCTTTTGAAAATACTTTTACTGTTGTGATATGTTACATGCAAAATGTTATTTAATTGGTAGGAGATAAATTTTTCTGGATGGTTTATATAATTTATATTCACATAATAAACTTACAGAAGGATCACATTGGTAAAGAAACGGTCGTTGCAAATCTCGATCCCATCCTGCAACTAATAGGGAGACACCAAATGGGCGAACACCTCTGAAAACAGAAGTGAAGAATATAATCATGAATAAAATTGCATTATTTGTGATGTAAAAAAACAAGGGATAAAAGCTCGATGAGTGCATTATTATGTATAGTGACTGCACACAGAGAAAACTTATGTGCACTATACTACATACTTCAAGTAATAATAAAATTAAAACAACCTACTTTCGAACTGCTTAAAAACCAAACACACTAAAATACTGATATATGAGCGGATAAAGTTTTTTGGTGAATTTTCACCAAATTCTGACCACACATTTGAATGAATAGTCCAAGGTGATGTCCAAGTTTAAGGCAAATAAATAATTTAAAATTGCATTTTGGATTTAGAATTGTTGGTGGAGGTGAATAAGATTGAGATGACTGACATTTAGTGTTAACCTGGGTAAATTGATATGTCAGTTGGAATCGTGAGATTAATAATCAGAACAAATATACTTATGGAGTGAGAAACACGAATGTAACTGCAAATCGGATCCAATGTTTGGTCGAAAGATATATACATAGTGTATAAAACAATATGGATTCGTTGAAGAGGGTAATAACATGGGACGCCTTTCTTGTAACGCAATTATCAGATACTTGGGTATGAAGCACATTCTAAGTGTACAAGAATAATGGCACTACCCGGTTGTAGTAAATGAATAAATAAGTAAATGAATAGGATGGACACTAAATAAATTATTCTTGTGTTTGGAAAATTAATACTGATGTTAACAGAATTATGATCATAATAAGATGTGCGAGTGAAGGAGATGATGATAACATTTGAATAAGATTGACTTCAAGTTATAAAAATACAGAAAGGGAAAGTTGTATGCTCACTAAGCAAATTAGGTAAGTCTATAACGAAGATTCCCAGTGAATAATTAGGCCTGAGGTCAGCCAAAGAGAAAACGTTGAACATATTTCCTTTGTAAACATAGCCCCAGCAATTTTTAAACCTGATTTACTGTTGGTTTTACGGCTTGAGGAAATTCAAGTCTGTAAGATTAAGAAAGACAATCACTAACACGACAAACTGTTTGGAATGTTTGGTTTGCCTAGGCGCTATGACTAGTCTGAACTAAATGAACCAATAGTAAGCTATTTACTATCTTGACTACACCTCTTCTGAGACAGGGTTGGATAGTATTCACGGACACGGGAATGCAAGTCACTAAAACCTCAATTAATGTAACCTGCTCTACAGAGGCAGTCGAAATTTTTTACCAAACATTTACTCCGATCTAAGACTATATTGTTTCGTTTGATCTATGTTGTCTATTTTCACTTGAAGTATGAATTTATCCAAGTTAGCATCAACATATTAGTCATTTCACGTGATTTATTTGCCTTGAACTATGAAATTATTTCGGATGTATGACTAAAGAAAAGACAGGAATTAATTAAATTGATTGTGTTTAGTTACAAAAACCATTAATATAGACAGTGTGAAATATAGTAGTAGCCCAAACAGATCACTGGCAGTTATGGATTTACATACCAGGTTGGCTTTACGATCTTGAATTACTTTAAGACTGAAGATACATTTTGTTCGCGAGAGCGTCGAGACTATAATTTATGGACGAGTCAATCAGAAGCGTCTGAGGAATTTCAAGGTCACGACGCTAAGTTCAATACGTGATGCTCACATACGATCGTTTTACAGCATATTCTAGAGAAGTGATTGTCGAGCGACTACAACAATGGGACTATTAAGAAGTGACTGCGGCAATCAAATGACTGCAGCACCATGTGCAGACTACCGTGATGAAATTGTATTTCGTTGTCCTATATGTTGGAGGAAAAAATCTGCTCGAACAGGCACTTTCTTTGCTTGATCACGACTCAGACTGAAACAAATCATGATAATTGTTGCAAATTGGATCATAAAGTCTCCAGTAACATTAGCTACGGCTTTTGCAGATGTTACGGAAGTTTCAGCCGTTCAGTGGTACGAATATTGCCGTGATATATGTGCAATCAAAATGACACGACTACATGAATCATTTGGAGGAGTTGTAAGAATAGTGGAAATAGATGAGACAGTAGTTAGAAAGCGAAAATGCAACAAAGGACGTTTTATCAAGGAAGATTGGGTAAGTAGCACTCCCGTAAATATACTTGACAGGTACTTGGATTTCATGATCGTTCAACCCAAAAGGGACATTTTCAAAGAGTGAGAAACCGTCACGCAACGACAATAATACCAATCATAAAGGAGTACGTCCAGCCTGGCCCCACGATCTATACCGATGATTGGAAAGCTCACAGATGCCACCAGAGACTTGAATCTGTGCATCATGCTGTAGTGCACAAACGCCATTTCGTCGACCCAACGACGTGGATTTATACAAACAATATTGAAGCCATGTGGTATAGGCTGAAGGAATTTTTAAGACCCTACCATGGCTCCAGAGGACGATTATTATAGATCCAAATGGACGAGTTCCTAGGCCTCATGCATTATGATTTCAGACCTTCTGAACCTTTATCTAACCTTAACAAGTTTTTAAATCGTGTAAAAAGGAATATCCACTGTAATTCATGAGTTTCTCATAACATATTTTTACTTTATACTAAGTCTCTTCTGATTGACTTATATTTCTCAAGGTCACATAAAGCTCGTCCAAAGGTCGACCATAAATTATAGTCTCGCCGTCAGTGCTATTCAGCTTGAAGCATGGACCTAGGACCTCCTAGTGAATAACTTCAGCCAGAAGAATCAGGGAGAAACTTTATCAAAATCGTCAGTGAATTCTATTCCGGTGATATAGATAGCAATGATGTGGAAAAGTTCATACTATAAAATGTGGAGTGCAGAATAGAAAGCAGAATTGATAGTAAATTCTAGTAATGTAGATGTTCTGCTATAGGGTCATATCACATAAGCATACATATTATTTGTCTGTTGAGTGTAACTAATTACTATATCTATAATTCTATATGCAGTATAAACATTGATGTAATCAGTTGACTAGCTAACTTTTGTCGATATAAACGCAAAAATGATAGGAACACAAAACCCACCCGGATTGTGTATATTCTTGCATAACAGCAGCTATTCGGATAACCAATTGTTCTGGAGATATAGGTTCACCATACGCCAGCTGATATGCCTGGGACGACTTTCTGGCCTGTTTAACCAATACACGATAATCTGGTGACAGACCACTGTAAACCATCCCTATCCCACCCGTCACTTGTTCAATTTTTGTCACTGTTGACTCGTCCATAAGTTTTGAAGTGAACTTTTTTACTGCAGCAAGTACAACCCCATTTGCGGCACGTATACCAACAGACGGAGCTCCAGCTTCAACTGCTTTCAATGCATATTCGATCTGAACAAGCTTTCCGGATGGGCTTAGGTTTTTAGTAAAGCCTAGAAATATGGGCTCACCTGAATGTAGTTAAGGAGAAGCTGTATCTTTCGCTCATGATGAAGCAAACTGAAGGTCACAGAATTTCAAATTTTTCTAAGGTCGTTCCATGTTTCCAATAACTTTGAAGCGAGTGTGTATGAAAAGAATAATTTCATTGCTCTCGCTTGTTGTTGGCCCGATACGGTTATGAGTATTCATGATACTAAAACGGTGTTTGGCCATCGAGGTTAGGGGTGGTTGTGCACGCGTATTACTTCATAAAATATACTAAAGCAACGGGATTACAGGGATAGCATAAAACAGTTATCTTTTAGTAGAAGTTGAGTATATGCACACATGAGCACGACCAGCCTCACGGACTCGTAGAGGACTGAGGCTTTATTATTCTTTATGAATCAAGCCTAAATGAATCACATGTGTTCATTGAACATATCAATGCGTATTTACCTGATAACTGGAAGGATGGTCTCGTATATTCTAACATAAAAAGCAAAAGCAATATATATCATATTTTTTATGCAGGTCAAAGTCACATGATGACGTGAAATCGTTCATGACATTGCTGCATAAGTACCTCACGTTATTTCGTGGGGAGGATAGTGTTGGAAAATCTCTTATTCAAATCTAGTTATCGTTGGTTTCAGCACGCAGTTGATATAGCGATTGCATAAAATTCAAAGACTTAAGTGAGTCCGTTCCGATTTCAGTTGTTAACTATAATACTAATGAGTATATTCTGGATAACACAGATTCTACACCGAATGCACAGTCGAACAGACACATAATAAACACATGGAGAAGTGGTAGGATTGATTGCAGGAATTCGGAATCTCGTTCAAGTTGTAGCGTGTGTGGTGCTCGTATGAACTAATGATTCTTTCGCAATTGATGTCCGCCTGATTTCGAATTCCAGGTACACTGCATTCGTTTGTGCTAACCGACTTTTCTCTGCTTAGACTGCACTATTTTGGGAATTCCTAGATCGAACAACAATTCGGGTAATTCTAACAATCACAATGGGTTAAAAACTCAACCAACTGATACAGTCGCAACTATCCATTTATTTAAGGACTGAAGTTACATAAATCTAGGTCTCAATCTGTATGTTAACCAATAAGCGAGTAAACTGAGAAGCAATGTTTCATATCACCAAACGTCCTTGAAAATAGAAAACACCCGTGAGTTGTAAGTATTCAATCACAGGCATCTTCCAACAACTGCTAGTGTATATTATACAACAATTGACCTGTAGTGTTAAGGTTAGACGGACAATACCATGTAGAATTGGCAAGTCGGTTGACGAGAGCACAATCCCTTCAGAGAGATGTTAAACACGCTTATTTTATCTACCCTGGCAAAAGATGCTGACTGGCATGCAAGTTGAAAATAAACTAGGAGTGGTAGGTCGATACATCTCAATTATACATGTTGACGCACACTGATAATCTTAGTCTCGTCATGACATGTGAAATTTCTGGTTGGTGATTGAGCAACAGTCTTGAGATGAAGTTGGAAACGGTGTGGTGAAGAGCTAGATTTGTCGTGATAACCAAGTCACACTCATTATGTTCTCTGATGAAACTTTCGTGCCTTAAAGTAACCCCCATGCTATTGATAGAAGAAACCAGACAAGTAGTGAATAGGTCTTTATTTCGATCTTAGCGCGGTGACAGAGGAGCGTGGGATTATCTGTTCAGACAAACAAAGGCTCTCAACATTCAATATAAGATAATAGGGAATATAACGCTTATACAAAACATGGAAGTGAATGAATACTTGAACAATACTGTTTTGACATATGCTTGGTTGTTTGGGGTCAACTCTTAACCAACCAACCTAAGCTGTTACATTAGCTTCCCTCTAGAATCGACTTCCGTAGGAACGTCGGTTCGATTAACCTAACTATCGAAAACACCTTAGTTCTATTTCTCATCCCAAGGAAAAATTATCAACTCGCTCACTGTTTGACTTACAATCAGTGACGACTGACGCTGTCAACGATAGTCCATGGATGTCTCTTCATTTACTAGCTTGTCATCTTATTTTGTAGCATGTGATTTCTTCTACAACTATCGCCGACGGTTTGCTGCGTGCTTTCAAGGGAAAAAGTGAGAATGTGGAATAAGAATATCTGAGGAAGTGCCGCGAGCGGGCTACCCAACACCATGTTGGTGAGGTACGATTTTTCCATGCTCAGACCGGCTATCAGGTGTTTACTCACCTACCTCTTGAGTCGCCCTCAAGTAAAAAGTAAAGAAGAATCTACTTCAAAGGTAATGGTGAAAATCAAGCAAACCTGAAGAACTGCTCCACTGCCTGCATAAAATAATAAGATACAAAATGGAAATACATAAATGTAACTGATAATTGTTCGGTTCCATGTAAGTGCTTGGTCTCCAGAACGGATTGGTATTCTGGAAAAGAATAGACATAGTGTAGATATCTTGTGCACGAAAAACCATGAAAACAAAAAAATATACTCTTTTGTAATGCATATATGTAAAAGGGTGAACTTGCTAGAAGTTGGACTCTAACAAAATCGATCAAACGCATGACCTTGAGCCTGTGATGACCGCCTTTAACAACTAGGTGCGTAACCAAGGGTGCATCAGAATACTCCACAAAACGGAGAAGAATATACGGTTAAGAAGCAAAAAAAATTGTGTAGAGTATGCGGATCAAGTACAGTTGTGTCAAATACCCTTTTCCTGTTTGATTTAGGTATGCCTGATATATTGAAGCAATATATCATCAATTCATCCAAGTAACGAATTGGTTTGCACCTGAGAAGTGTGTAAGTCCTATTACTCATTAGTATTATGAGTGATTAATTGGTATAAGGAAATATTGAAGTCGCTCCCTCCGTGGTCTGGTGTGGCTTAACGGCTAAGCACGCGGTCTAGCATTCAGGAGGGCAGAGGTTCGAGTGCGTATGGGGCCTGCGTTTTTGTTCACCAGACCCACCTTCAATACGATGTTTGTTGCCCGTAAGTCGCTCACATATGAGAGAAAAAATGACAAGAGGACAGACTGATATATCAAAGTGCCATATTGGAAAAGTATAAGTTCTTTGTTTACATGAATATTATTACTATAGAAAAAAAAACTACAAGTTTAGTAAATTTCCATTTTACATTATATTCAAACCAACGAATATATATATATATATATATATATATCAGTTATTGACATAAAATGTCTTTTTTATAACGCTAATGTTAAGTTCCGGGACTTTGTATGGGCCACTAATAATAATTGGTTTAACGTTAGCATAGTCGTGATATTCATATTATCAGTTCAATGTTATGATTACTAAAAAGTTCCCTTATAAGTTGTTTAAAATTAGGCATGTGGAATCAATGCGGCTGACATAGTAACCTTACAGTAACGCACTGTACTATATCTTCACGGTTATTGATTCTTAAATGTCAGAAATTAAAAAAGTCTGAATATTGCCAATAAAGATGGGTTATATGATCACACTAAAAAGCATGCTGCAGAGAAACTGGTTAAGTCATTACGTAAGTTTCCTAAACATGAAAAAAAAATGATGAGAACTTTAATAAGTATGATGATGCCATAGGTATTCAGTGTTTGACAACGCTTTTACCAGTAACACCTAATATATTTCGTTCCCATACAGAGAAATCAAAAGACAGAGTCGATGAGATCGGAAGAGTATATTTGGCGATGACCAATATATCGGAATTCTCTGATCTAATCTGGCTAGCGATTGTGGTTGATGTTGAGCACGGCGTTACCACACGTGATCTGGTGCGGATGCCTGACCGAGCGCCTTCAGTTAGATGAGTCCACTAAAACATATGGTCAGCATCCAATGTCGAAAACTTACAGAGCTATTTATTTTGGGGATTTATTTACCGCTACAAGTACTTGACCATGGTTTAATCCAAAATGTTTTGTCTAGAAAACTACTTATTAATAGTAGTATTAATCGTATCAAGCTACTAAACATATCCTCAACCGAAAACTTTTAGAAGTAGTTCATATGGTATATATGTATAGCCAGTCTACGTGAAAAATGTATATAAATATATAAGAAGTACAGCCAACATAGTTAATTAACCAGAAAAAGAAATTATAAAACTCGCCTGGGTTGCTTTTTGAATTCGTTGTATTTGCCAGTGTTAGTTGTATGAGTTTGATTAAAATTCTCAGTCATCGTTTCGGAATACCTTGCTTATGTGTCCAGTATTTAAAAGAATATTTAACATAACACTTATATATCAAAGGTAAAAGGTCTGGGGAGTTGTAGGTGAGGCGGAATGAGGAAAAAAAATATTTTTAAGTAGATGCAGGGTGTGATTAGCTACGTGGTTAGATTTTATCCTGCAGCCGAAACTGTCAATATCCTTGACTGACTAATTGGATGTGCCCAGCGAACCGTTTTAGTCATTTGTAAAGATATATTATCTTTAGATTTCGATTCCGTAATGGATTTGTCAGTTAAACGATCTAACAACACGTATGGTGGTTCATGATCTAGATAAGCCGGTTTTAGCCTATCAATACTTACTGTGTCGATGTTTCCATGTTTTTCTATCACGAAATATTTAGATTTTCTTGAGACGACTTTGAAAGGACCTTCAAATGGAGGACTGAGTGGTGCTTTTATTTTGTCACATCTTATCCAGACGTGCGTGCAATTGCTTAGGTCTTTAGGTATATATACGGCGCGCGATTGTTCACGAGTATTAATCGGCTTAAGTTTAGACATGTGGTCCCGTAGTTGATCTACATAATTTTGTAAATTAAGTTTTTGACTGTTAGTATTAGGGTTAATAAATTCACCTGGTGGTCTCAGAGTTGTTCCGAAAACCAGTTCCGCAGCTGAACACTGTGCGTCAGTTTTGACAGATGTTCGTATTCCCAACATAACTAACGGTAGGAATTCTGTCCACTGATTGGGGTTTGAGTGAGATATAAGGGCGGTTTTTAGCTGACGGTGAAAACGTTCTACCATCCCATTAGCCTGAGGATGATATGCAGTGCAGCGTATCCTATTGGAGCCTAGAAGTTAAGCCAAGTTATTAAATTGTTCGGATTCGAATTGCGCTCCTCTATCCGTCGTTATTGTTATGGGTGTACCAAAAATGGTTACCCAGTTCTGCATGAAGACTTTGGCTACTGTTTCCGCTGTGATGTCCGCTATCGGGATGGCTATAGGGAATCTGGTAAATCGATCTATGCATGTGAAAAGATAATTAAAACCGTTTGAACGTGGTAAAGGACCTACCAAGTCGATATGCACATAGGCAAAACGTGCATCTGGTTGCGAGAAAACACCTATGGGTGAATTTGCGTGACGATTAATCTTTGACTGTTGACATGCTGAACACTCTCTAACCCATTTGTGTACATCCTTCTGTAAATTCGGCCATATATATCTGGCATTGATTAGTTTTGTTGAAGCTTTCGCGCCAGGATGAGACAAAGAATGAAAGTTATTATATATCAACTTTCGCATATTTTTGGGAACGAAATGTCGCGGCATTGCCTTGGTCGTGTCACAATAAATTAGAATACCATCGATAGGTGATGGGAATTGTTTTAAATTAAGACTTGAATTGTTTGTTTTAAGTAGGTTTTGTAATTCTAAGTCCTGCTCTTGTTCGTGTATTAACGTCTCGAAGTTTACTGTAGACTGCTGTAGCACGTTCATTTCGAGTCTGGATAAAGCATCTGCCGCCTGATTGTTCTGACATTTGACATGTCGGATATCGCTTATGAACTGTGATATATAGTCAAGGTGTCGAACTTCTCGAGGTGAGTATTTACCGGCTCTCGCTTTTAATGCATTCGTTAGTTGTTTGTGATCCATAAAGACTATAAATTCCCTGCCTTCTAACATATGTCGGAAGTGTTTAATGGTTAGGCAGATTGCAAGAAGTTCTCGCCCAAAGATAGAATACCTTGTCTCTGCTGGAGCAAGTCTTTTCGAGAAGAAAGCAATCGGTTTCCAGGCGTTTTTAACCAGTTGGTTAAGGGTGCCGCCTACTGCTTTACTTGAAGCATCCACCATCAAAGCAAGTGGGGAAAGAGAATTCGGATACACCAATGTAGTTGCTTGAGCCAATTTATCTTTAAGCTGTTTAATAGCTTCGATGGCGTCAGAAGACAGTTTGAATTCCTTTGGTTTTCCTTTAAGTGAATCTGTCAAAGGTTGGATTAATTGTGCACAACCTGGTGTGAATCTGCGATAAAAGTTAATTAGGCCTAGAAAACTTCTCAGTTGTGTTAGAGAACTAGGTACGGGGTATTGTTTGATAGTATCCACTTCTTTTTTTATAGGTTTAATCCCTTCTGGGCTTATTGTGTGACCGAGAAATTCTAAAGTTTGAACACCGAAAACACACTTACTTTGATGTATGTTTATTCCATGTTCATCCAGTCTTTTCAACACTGCTTGTACATGCTGTTCGTGTGATTGCAAATCGGGGCTGGCAATTAACAAGTCGTCTATATACCCCTGCGCAAATGGCATATCTCGAAGTCGGTTATCCATGAATCTTTGAAATGTCTGTGCGGCATTTCTCAGGCCGAATGGCATGCGTACAAACTCGAATAAGCCAAAGGGTGTTGTAATAGCTGTCTTGGGAATATCTTCATCAGCCACTGGGATATTGTGATATACCCTGACTAAGTCAATTTTAGTGAATATGTTCATACCCTGTAAACCGTTGGTGAAATCTTGGATATGCGGTATTGGGTACCTATCTGATACGGTTTGACGATTCAGGGCTCTGTAATCCCCGCACGGTCGCCAGTCACCTTCATTCTTCTTTGGGACCATATGCAAAGGGGATGCCCATTGACTATCAGAGGGACGGATAATACCCAGTTGTAGCATATAATCAAACTCGGCCCTAGCGGTTTTGAGCTTATCTGGTGCTAGTCTTCTGGGTTTTGCAAACACAGGTGCACCTTCGGTTTTGATAGTGTGACTCACTTTTAGTTTGTCTTTAGAAGGCTGTGGGTTTGGTTTAGTTAAGTTCGAAAATTCCGCGAGTATATCTTGGAATTTCGCTGTTGTTACTGGAGGAGTTTGAATCAAGTTAGGAGATGTGATGTGACTTTCTTTGCCTTTTGTGTAATACGAAGTTTCTTTTAGTGTTAATCGCCGTTTCTTGGTGTCAACTAGATATTCGTATCTCTCTAGAAAGTCCATCCCCAGTATTGTCAGATCTAAGTGGGCTACCGTGAAAACCCAAGGGAATTGCCTCCTGAACCCCAAATCTAGGGTTAAAGTTTTCTGCCCAAATGTCGCGATTTTAGTTTTATTTGCAGCTTGAAGTGTAATTGATGATGTTTCTCGACTAATCTCAGTTTTATTTTGAGGGATGATGCTAAGAGCAGCGCCAGTATCCACCAAGAAATTCAAGTCAGAGTTTCTGTCTGTTTAGGCGCCCCTCCTCAGTCGTCGCGACCTGGGGAGGGGTTACTCGTTTCCCGTTGTCTTAGAATTATGCTTAGGCCAGGCGCATGGTTGCAGGCACTTGGTTGAGTTGACACCAAACTTCCGGCGGTACCAACAAAACTGCCCAGATTGTCTGGACATTTGTGACCTGTTTTGTGACTTGGATCGTGGTTGTTGTGGTGACCTGCTCCTGTTTCTATGACCCATTTGCATTCTGGTGACAGCTTCAGTGAGACTCTTAACACTCGCAATGAGTCCTTCTATTACGGGGTCTTTTGCTGATTCTACTTTTTGTGTGTGATTTATTGTGCCTGATCCAGTTGGAGGACCTCTTTCCATTATTCTGTCGGCTATACGCGCTAAATGAGATAATGAGGTTTCAGGATCCTGTGCATCCAAACTGTGTTGGACGTAGCATGGGAGAGCTTATATCCATCCTTGTTTTAGGACTGCTTCACCCACTAATACTTGGAGGTGACGTAAAAACTGTGACGGCGACCGACCACCTAGTGTTTCACCTTGAAAAAGTCTTTGGATTCTTTGACTATCTGATAATGATAAACGATTCATTATCTCTCGTCTTAAGATGGTGTATGGTTGTGGTGATGGTGGACTTAAAATCAAGTCACGGACTTCTTTGGCGACTGAAGGAGGAAGGATAGAACACAAGTCTCTATAGCGAATCCCTTCAGACTTGATATTGTGTCTCGTGAAATAATGCTCTAGTTGAGCAAACCACAACTCAGGATCACTATGATCAAATACTGGAAGTCGAGATTTCGTAGTCATAACAGTGTCTATCTCCGTTGGTGACAAATCCTCCAGATTATGGGTTTCTATTGTGTCTGACACGAGGTATGCGACAAATATAGCAATAAAGTTAGCACGAAAAATGGTTACTATAACACGAATAACTTAAGATAATGCGGAATAAACTAGTTATATACTGAACTTAGTTTACGGATAATCAGGTCTACTTTTACGATTAAGTAAAATTTTTTAATAACAGAAATGAGGTTAAATTTGTGTTCAAAAAGGGCTCACCAGTTTCGTGCCTTAAAGTAACCCCCATGCTATTGATAGAAGAAACCAGACAAGTAGTGAATAGGTCTTTATTTCGATCTTAGCGCGGTGACAGAGGAGCGTGGGATTATCTGTTCAGACAAACAAAGGGAATATAACGCTTATACAAAACATGGAAGTGAATGAATACTTGAACACTACTGTTTTGACATATGCTTGGTTGTTTGGGGTCAACTCTTAACCAACCAACCTAAGCTGTTACAAAACCACAGATCACCATCACTTTTGACTTTCAGTCACGTAACCTAACTTGTATTTTGACTGTATTTTCATGTGCATATTCCCATTGCAGCAGTTAATGATCTCCTTTCCACCTGTACCCAATCGCGTTCTCCTCCCTTAAAGTGACGTCAATTCTAGAACCTGAGCACTCCAGAAACCACCTGAACTATTCGGTATACCTTCTTGCCTGAAGAACAGTTTAGAACGTTGGTAATGCTTACACGTGAAATTTTCTAATCATTAAGATAAAGACAAAATAAATTTATTATTTTTCGGTTTTTCCCATCTAAACTGGAACACTGATGTGTGATCACATATAAACAAAGACTTATATTATTTGAAAGGTAATGTTGAGGCTGCAGGGCATTTTATTATTATTTGGTGGGAGTTAGTACTGACAAAGACAGTACCAGAAGCATCAAATTTCAGAATTATCTCATCACGCTGTAAAATTACATTAGTTACATGCAAACACAGATGACTGTGAAACAGAAAATATGGAGGGTAGTTTGTGAAAAGTACAAACCTCGATGTGATCCCACTTGCTGTAGTTGAGACGCGACATCTTCAGAAACAAAATGCAAGGAAAAGCTTAGAAGCTTTTTGAAAATCCGCTAGATTTACAAACATCAACAAACAAAATAGGCTGCAACAGCTATAGTTAATGATTGAGGGAAGCCAAAGTTTCATTAATAGCTTCAATGTACAAGAGTTCTCTAGTTAATCGAACCTCAGGTTGGGATGTACAGATATTTTTCGGTGAGTTGTATTAACAGATTGATTTCTTTGCACTCGCATCTCGTTGTTTCGGTAACGTTCAAGGTACTCGTTATGGTACTACGGATGCTAGTCTATCCACTCTACTGCATCAGTTCTGGCCATTTTGTTGGTTTTTGGCGGTATGTTTATCATGTGATTTGAGTAAGTGTGTGATGGCTCGGTGTTGCAGGTATGGTCCCTGTTGAATGTTATCTTATATCTTTTATTCATATTAAATATGTTGTTCTATCTATAGCCTAAGCTTGTTCTCCATCGTGTATTGGTAATTGTTACGATGAAATCAGTTGGTGTAGACGATGATGTAACCTCCACGTAAGAAGTTATAGATTAGGGAGTTATAAAAAGAAAAATCTACCATTTCAGGATTAGGTCTGTTATTAGAGCAGTACTAATATCATAGTAGACCAAAAATTCAACAATACTGCCAATACTACTGATCACGGTTCTAGAACCACTAAATTGCTATTATTAATATTACTGCTGCTCACACCATTTCCCACAATACTCCTACAATTCGTAGTAATACGGCATTAAATATTTCCAATTACACTGAATCTACGACCCGTATTAGTCAAAATGCCGCACGCATTTCAACCAATACGACTAATACTGCTCAATTTACTGCTATTAAAACTATTACTAATATTCACAGATCAACTAATACTACTACAACTGATTCAATTACTACTGTAAGATTCAAACTATGGTTTGGACTGCCGGACGGCTGTCTGGATGAGTTAGATACGCGCCCTCGCCCGTTTGAAACCAAAACAAAGTAATTGGGTAAGATGACGGTTCTATAATTTATCATAAATTTAAGTGTACATTATTACCTAAACAAATATAACCACTCAGCTATCCAACCAATAATTGTTCAATTGATCAAATCTAAATTACAATAAATAAGAAAGTTGATAAAGGATGCAAGAAAATTACCAATCACCACAAATAACTGTTATTCTATTCTGTCTGGATAGATCACGTACAGATTCGTTCAAAAGGTAATAATTGTTTGCTCTATAATACAGAGTGTTTTCAATTCTGGAAGAGTGCTTCAATTCACAACCAAAATGCACAATTCCAGTCAACACAGGTCAAGCAATCAAAAGCAGGGATAAACCAAAATGGCTGCCGCCCAGACTTAGTATAAAGTTAAACAACATAATTGCAGTTCGGGAAGAACCATGGGGAATTAGTGAAGGTGTAGTAAAAATGAAAACTATAATAAAATACAAATATTAACAATTCAAGTGTAGCCAAAAAGTTAACAATGTACAACTAAGAGGATCAATAGGAACAAAGTGCAAGTATATACATGGAGGGATTTTCACAAACACACAAAGCATTCAAAATGGATCTTACAAATACTCACACTTTTACTACTACTACTAATGATAAAATTACTACTTCCATTAATAATACCATTACTAATTCTCACAACACTACCCACTCTATTACTATTGCTTCTGTTACCACTCAAGCCACTTCTGCAACTAATATACTACTAATCGACTACTACTAATACTGTTTTTACTCCCACTATTACGACAGCTAATGACATTTTCACACTTCTACTCACACTACTGCTACTACAAGCAATACTACTACACACACTAATATTACCATAATACTATTATAGCTGATACTATTACCAATGCATCTAATAATACCCACACTGCCACTACTACTACACTAAACTACACTAATTTTCACACTACCACCACTAGTGCCTATATTACTAGTACTGACTGCATAACCCACACTACTACTGATACTGATTACACTACATATCGCAGCACTTTCACTACTACTACTACTAATAATGCCACTAGAGTTACTACTTGCACTCACACTACTCCACACACAACTACTAATACTGCTACAACGACCACTATTCAAATCACTACTTACTCCACCAACACTACTACTCATATTAGCAGTATTACCACCAGTCACACTACCACATGCACTGCGAAGGCTACTTCTAATGCCACTCACACCACTAATGTTTCAATGATTGTATTCTTTGTGTGAGTAGTAGTAGCAGTGTTGTGAGCGAGAACACCAGTGAAGACAGCCTAATGTATTTGAATACAAATTTACAGAATTAAGAACTATCCAGTAAATAATTCATTTGCAAAATGTCAATCAATTGACTCAAACGTGATTGTTCCTTTGCTTCGGCGTCAATCATTATCTGTCTTCATTCGATTTTCTTCAATCATCCCACCATTCTGCCAGAAGATATCTCCTTTTTGATTGGTGATAAATACTACTTATAATTGCCGAAATCAGTAGAACGCATCAACGTAGTAGTAATATACTGTAAATTAAATATCATACAACTGTTTGAAACATCAACATACATTAATGATGTGTTCTTATAATAATCTGCTGAAAACGATCTGTTTCAACATTACACTTTATGAGAAAATCAGATTGTGAAAGGAATTCCATAGTTCTTATTTTTGAAATGTCACGCACTGAAATCGTGCTTCATTTTGACGTTTGTTTGACCTAATATTTACACTTCATTATTCACAACAATAATAACACCAGCAAAAACAAAAAAGAATTCAGACTAATTAAACTTCAAACAGGCCAAGATTCATAACCAAAAAGGCCACATTCTACAATATATTAAGTGAATATAATGAGGTATTTTGTTTTTCAGTTGATTTATGAAATACTCTTGTGCGATACTCTTTTCAATGAAAAGAAACAGACGGGAATGGTTGTTATATTGTTGACAAGATTCTATAATGATCGACATCGAAAGTGAACTGGTAATTACACACATTAACACATATAACGGATATAACCACAGTTGAGTTATCAATATCCACAATCAATAGTGAGTTTTTATGGGAAGAAAAGAGAACATCTGTCTTGGTTAAAGTCAAACAAAAGTGTCAAGTTAAAAATATAGTTGATAATGGTAAAATTCCGCCTTCAGGAAGTGAATTTATTGTGCAAACAATTAAAAGTAAGGCTGCAGAAGCGAACGAGCAGAAACCAATCGTCTTGCAGAGATCAAATGAGAGAAAAACATCTCACATTCATTTGGTTTGCAATGTTCTCGTCTCGGATTTGTGAGGTCCGTCACATAGGAGTGCCTAGACTCATGCCACAACCGAATTAGATATAAGATATCTTACCTCTTCTCACCAAAATAGATAGAGATATCTTGGACTAAATAGAGACAAGCAACAAGTTAGAAGATAGGACCTAAGAGACACGGCAAGAACACACACATTCATGTCTTACTCTATATTGCTCGAAACACGTTCTTCCTTATCACTGATAGTCCACAAACGAAACTGTCAGTTTTAATCTGTTTTCGTACCTAATCCTTATACCATGTGGCTTATCCAGACGCTTGTGGATTCTAGTTGATAACTGGTGTCTGTTGGCACCAAGTGCCTCGTGACAACCTCCATCATTAATGTAGGGTAGAAGGATAACTTCGGTAGTTGGGGTCTAGAATCCCAGAACGTTTTGGCTAGTTGAACCACTTGCTGGACCAATATGTCCGTAGAATTCAAGGACTGCTTTAGGAACGTCATCTTTTCGGATATTGTAGGCTGCATAATCAGAGTGCAGAAAAATTCGTGCCAGATTTTCTTGGGGTGTTCCTGATGAGTGTGAGTTTCGGATATAGTTTTTACATCGTCTTTTCTTTGCTCAACGATGTCCCAATTTCGTAGCTTTTCATTTTCCGACAAACTAATCTGCTCTTCACTTATATGATAATTGTTACTTCCAGGAGCTCGACTACCCAGGAATAAAAACACTAGTGTTCAAAAAATATTAATCCGGAATATACCGTCGAATTGAATAGACTTAATACAGCTAGATGGCTAGGATAATAACAGTGAAAAGTACCGAAGACCGAGAGTGATACTGTGATGTCAAGAATCCAGCTTGAAAAACCATTCCTTTCATACTAGCTTGTCATAAGGATATAAGATATTCTCAGGGAGCTGGCGAACACACATTAGACAGCAGTTTTGCCTAAATTCTAGAAGACAGGCTGCTGTAGAGGAACATCCGGTGATGAAACAAATCATCAGATACTTTTGTAGCAACGTTAGATGACTAAAAGGTGAACTATGGAAATTTAGAAACGTGTGCTTTCAGCTGGATCGGGAAATCATATTCCTCACAAGAACATGGCTATCGCCCGACATTATGTATGAAAAAGAGAGCTTTCAAAGTACGACAAAGCACACAGAAAAGAGGCAGAGTGTCAGTATACATTAACAGCCATTTCAAAGCCGAAACACCACACTCTACCGCATCAACCAAAATGTTAGAATAGTGATTGTATTGTTAAATGTCAACGGCGTAAAGTGAGTAGCTGAGAGAATATGCCGAGCCTTTGAAGGTTGTGACACATAAAAAAGTATGAAATGAAAGAAATGATATAAAGTTAACGTTTGACCGAAAATTATTAGCTGGATATTTTAACATTCCATCCCTCAATCTTAGTAAACTGGATTCAAAACTCACAAGATGATTTCATCAGCCACATTAGTAGTAGATGTAGCACACATTACCAATCATTCTTTTGTCGTCAAGGTCTATTCAAATCATCTAATTTCAAACATCTTGAACTATTATTTTATGTATAACTTTCAGTGCTGATCATTATAGAATTTTGTCAACAATGTAACATTCATTGTTTGTTTGTCCTTCATTGACAAAAGTATCGCTCAAGCGTATTTCATAAATTTGCACTGTCAAACCAACTGCCATAATTTTATTAATGAGTCTAGGTCTGTTTGAAGTTTGATTATTCTGAATTCTCTTTTATGTTGTTGTTGTCATTGTGAATAATGAAGTGTAAATATTAGGTCATATAAATTATGTAATGCGTAAACATTGAAATGAAGCACAATTTCAGTGCGTGACATATTAAAAATGAAAAATGATAAAATTCTTTTCGCAATACGGTTTTATCATAAAGTGTAGTGTTGAAACAAATAGTTTATACTGTACGATTAGAAAACTACTATTGCTACCACGATCACTGCTATTAATACATCTACGACTGATACTACTACTACTACTACTACTACTACTACCACTCACACGACTACTACTTCTACTACTGCTGCAAAAAGCTACATAGTCAACGAATACGTCACCCATAACCACAACAACAAAATAACCAGCAACTGCTGCTACACCTACGACTGCTAATACTGTTACTACCACACATACTACTACTAGTGCTATTGATACAACAACAACAACTATTACTACTACATCTTTAACAACAACAAAAGCAGCGTCTACTAATACTACTACTACTACTACATCTCAGACGACTACAACTACCACTAGTATTTGCATGGTTTCAGTGCGGGACATTCAAAAAATGAAAAATATCAAATTCCTTTCACAATCCTGTTTCATTATGACTTCCAGTGTTGAAACATATATATCCTAGTGAATGGTTATAACAACAGGTCACAAATGCATGTTGATGTTTTAAGTAGTTGTATGTTATATATTTTGCATTGTAATATTGATGAAGTTTATGACAGATTATAGTTTCTTTAATACGTATAGTTACAAGTGGTGAGATTTTAATGAACCATTATTCCTGTTTAGCATATCAACTGACCATATGTTGGGGAGGGGGGAAACGTTTCAAGTTGTGATGATGAGGATGTAAGAAAATCAAAGATTTTGATGAAATGGAAGCATAGTAGACCATGAAAACAATAATGCTAAACGTCGATGAGGTGATAGGTCAAATAACATGTATTACATCCTAATTGAATACAACAACATCTAATCTATATTAACCTTTTTTATAATTAACGTACATATAACTCCAAACAGATATCATACTTTGATGGTTGAATTCATGAGTCAATTGAAGCTAGATTACCATGACGCAACTTCGTGATCATTGACCGCAATAATTATACATGTGATATGAATGTGTATATGAATGATGCAAATGGTCCACCAGTGTGCTTGATGCCTGTATGGTTGCTTCACAACATTGAGTCGTACTATACAGATTGTAGCGTTAAAACCTATACGATGTCTGGTTATCTGGTCAGGCGGAATTAAGCTGTTGTCTTCTATGAAACCACTAGTAGATTGTCAATTCTTACAAATTTCGTCATGTTATTTTCATGTGATTTACAGTTCATAGTTGATTTATAAAGACATTCATCATTGATATCAAACATCATTTCTTGATTGGTTTGCTACAACAGTCATTAGTTTGATTCCTCAGTCATTTTTACAACTACTGTTAACAATTGCTCGAAGTTTTTAAATGACCGAATCTAATATATATTATGAAATGTAATGGCGATTCGGTTTGAAGTGTTCAAGTAACATTTGGGTATCAAGGCAACCCGTCCAGGATGTAGATATATCGACAAGAGACTGATCACTTGCAGTCCTAAACATCAATCGGAAGATTCAAGTGAAAAATACCAAGTGAATTTAAACTTCACCCCATTACACGAAGAGTTGGCTTTCAGGACTCAATAACTAAGTGGATAACGCGATGCAGTTTGAAGCAAACGGTACTGCGTTCGGGTCCCTGAGTGTACATCAACTGTGAGATGCAAATACAACCGGCTGACGAGTCCCAGAAAGGATGATACATGCGTCTTCTATTCCACTGCTAACTATCATCATCCAATCATGCTTACAAAACTTGTGACTTGAAGCAATACCAAGGCGATCTACACGTGATGCACATAAACCAATAAGAGGCTGATCAATTGCAGTACTAAAAAACAATAGGAAGATATAGGCAAACAACACTAAGTGAAATGAACATCTTGCTTATTTGTGTTTTTAACTTCATTTAATCCAGGTAGATCTTTTCATTTCCACGTTTTCTGTAGACCTCATCTTTAATGAAGAACAAAATGTCGGTAATGTTGTGGACGAGAACACCTGTGACGGTGTAATGTTTGCATGAACTAATGATTCTTTTATACTTGATGACCGCTTGATTTGAAATGACAGATACAATACGTTCTTACATGCTCAGCTAACACTTTTCGGCTTAATTATGTCATTTATAGAATTCTTGGTTTGTACTATAATTCAAACACTTCTAATTATAAAACAGGGGGACAACCGAATATAATTTGATACAAAATTACACTATATCTTTTGAAAATCTGAGAACCATATAGTGAATACTTCATTTGCAAAATACTTATCAGTTGTCTGGTACTTGATTGTTCCTTCGTTTCTACAACAAAAAATATCTCTCTTCTCGCTCCTTTTTCTTAAACTTTCTTAACCTCTGCCACCAAGAATTTCACTTTCGGTCGGTGATACATACTACGTAAATCTGTCGACATCAGTAGTACACACTACAGTATGAATAATCATCTGCACAGATATGGGCACATAACCATAATACAATCACAAAAACAAATATTCCTATTCATATTCCTTCTCCTCCTCATTATACCACTACTACTACTACTACTACCACTACTGTTACTGTAACTATTATTACCACCACTACTACCACTACTACCACTGCCACTACTACTACACCTACTACTACTACTATTACTACTACTGCTACTACTACTACACCTACGACTACTACTAACGTTACTACCACCAATACTGCTACTACTACTACTACCAATACTACTACTACTACTGGTAAGCTTAATAAATAATGTAAAGAACAGAATAGATTCATATGGGTTCAATTTCTGTATGATTTATGTAGTTTGTAAATGATATACAACACATTCCAAATAATCCAAAAATATATTGTGTAGATTCATATAATCACACCATGTATACAATAGTGTACTAATGAGATCACTTTTGAAACTTACCAACTTATTCGTAATTCGGAAGAAATAGTTTGTTAAATTATTTATGTATAATGAGACTTAGTCCAATCAGAAATAGGATATATTGATAGTAAGTATTTATGTTTACTAACCATCATTCTGAAATGATATAAAAGGAGAAGAAGAATAAACGAAATTACAATATTGAATATGATCCATTCATTTGTGCTACTTCTTAATATACTTCTATTATTTCTATATGGGTCTACGGGAAATGGTAAATATTGTTTATTTGAATCTTTTCATTGATGTTAACGAGTGCAATTGATCAATCTCTTGTTGGTATATATGTATATCCTACGCGAATTACCTTGATAGTGCATTCAGTCACAAGTATTATAAGTAGAGATGAATGACAGCCAGCAGTGAAATATGGAGACTTGTCAATTATATATATATATATCTCAGAGTTGATATTTACTTTGGAACTTCAACCTAGTACCATTCCCTTTACATGCTATCATGTTATTCACCTAGTATCAAGCTCTGAAATGAACACTAATACCAGAATAAAGGTATATCTAGCTGACAAGTCCAAAATAGAACGAAATTTTCATTCTCAATTCCATTGTTAGCTATCAATCATCTTTACATCTACTATCTATTTATGTTGATTGATTACTAATGTCAATTGCTTATAAAAACAAATATCTGTAAGATATTATCCTTTGTTTTTGATTGAAATCATGAGTCAGTTGAAGCTAGACCACCATGGAAAATGTGGAAGAACTGGACACCCGTTTCGTTCTAGTATGGGACTCCTCACAGTGCGCATCCACGATCTTGCACCTCGTGAGATTCAAATTCAGGACCTAACAGTTTAGCGCCAGGCGCTTAACCAACTAGACCACTGAGCTGGCATCCAATGGTGTTAATATCTAATCTCTAGCTTCAATTGACTCATGATTTCAATAAAACAATCTCCACAACCCCTAAACTGATAATTATCCTTCGTAGTTTATATATTGACTAAGTTCAGTTATACAAGATTTAATGTATTCTGATAAATACATATTCTTATTAGCATGAAGAACTTGAATCATTTCGATGTCATTTGCTTTTTTTATAGACTTACATTTGAAAAGAGATATGATATTCAACGAAACAAAAGATGTAAAACGTAAGTGTTTGTTTAAGATATTGTTTAACCATCAAACTTTTAAACCTACTTACATAGGATTTGTAATATCAACACACATTTGTGAAATGATATTGTAAACATCCACTGGATATCATATATTTCAGTATAAGACTTTAAAATCAAATGGAATTATTAAAATGAACTTCATATTTTTCATTTTGGAAATATTCCACATTGAAGTCGTGAAAATACTAGTCGTCGTCTCAGCAGTAGTGCCAGCAGTAGTAGTAGCAATAGTAGTCGTAGTAGTAGTAGTGGTAGTAGTAGTAGTAGTAGTAGTAAGGATAGTAGTAGTGGTATTGGTTGTAATAGTAGTAGTAGTAATAGCAGTAGTCGCAGGTGTAGTAGTATAAGGTGTAGCAGTAGTAGTCGTAGTATTGGTAGTAGTAGTAGTAATAGTGTTAGTAGTGGTGTTAGTTGTAGTAGTTGTTATAGTAGTTATATTAGTTATAATGACACTAGTAGTAGTAATGTTGTAGTGAACGATCGCACATATGGTGACAATCAAATATTCTGCATTAAGGTACTACTTTAATATCTTGATCAGTTGTGAGAACTAATTCTTTCATTGTTATTCTGAACGATCTCATCAGTACAAATTCCAGACAGAAATGAAGTTTGTATTGAAGATTTTGTTCAGAAATAATCCTTATACGAAAATAATTTAAACATTCATCAATATCGATATGAATGACAAATAATCGAATATCAACACATTGATAACTATTCTAAACAATAATAGTTCAGATCATCATTTAATTGAAGCTAGATCGTTATGAAAAACCTGATTACATTGAATTTTACTCACTGTTGAAAATTCCTTTAGGTAGGACGAAACAACCATCCAGTACATCTAGGTCTTTCATATTGATCTAACTTCAATTGACTCATGATCTCAACTATTAAAAATTACTGTCTTATCTACAAAACCCCATCTCTGTTAATTAAATACTCTTAATGACTAATTTACAGAATCTATTCAACAAAATATAGAATCAATAACATCTTATGGTAACCGTATCAAATCAATAATTAGTAAGTTAATGTTTAGTTCATGAAATGTTTTTTTCATTTTATCATACATAAAAGTAAATCAATATTTATCAGAAGGGGTTTGTGGAGATTTTGGAAATTTCACTGGTTGAAATCATGAGTCAGTTGAACCTAGCCGTTCAGTGCTTCCAGATTTTCCATGATTTCAACCAGTGAAATTTCTAAATATCTCCACAAAACCCCTTCTGATAATAATCATCTGCTCACTAGTGACTGACTTCAAGAGATATATGTTGGAGTTCTAGTGGGAGGCCGATACCCGTGGAGTTCAACCAGGTCGATTGCGAGATGTCAACTCACTGAAGACAATGATGTACGGTGACGCAACTTCGTGGATTGATTGAAGCTAGACATTAGCACCGTTGGATGCCGGCTCAGTGGTCTGGTGGTTGAGTGCTTGCGCGCGAAACCAGTAGGTCCTGGGTTCGAATCTCGCAAGAGGTGAGGTCGTGGATGCGCACTGCCACTGAAAAGTCCCACAGTAGGACGAAACGGCCGTCCAGTGCTTCCAGGTTTTCCATGGTGGTCTAGTTTCAATTGACTTATGATTTCAACCACCGAAATCAATATTTGGCCAAATTAATCTTTATGATTTATGTGACATGGCAACACTAATAATTTATGAACGAATTAATCAGATTTACGATGATAAGTCTCAGATTTTGGTATGAAATTCATTCATCTATTTGGTTAAATAGAGTTTTTGGTATGATAATTGGTGTCACTTCGTGATGAAAACTCTTAATCTAATTCTTAATCCTAATCATCAACTACAAATCATAATTTTAACTCTTCATACATGTTCATAACCCTCATTTATTCCCTGGTATTAAGGGAACACTCTCAAAGTCACTTTACTGTTGGGGATGTTAGATCCCCAGAACTCACTTGGAAAAGGAACTAATTTTGTCATTTCAAATGGTCCAAATGGTTGTGGACGGAATAGAAGAAGCTTTCGCTTAACAGGCTTCCGTGTCTAGTAGCAGAGGATCACCAAATCCTCCAGGCAGGAACCTAGGTATGTTAACAATAAAAGAGGAAAAGAAATTGGTAAATCATAGTGTGATGCTGTCCTAGGTCCTTAAGAATAGGTCAAGTTGCCTCTTGAAGGACTCCTGAGAAGTCGCTTGGACTAGCTCGGCCGGCAGCGAATTCCAGCTTTTGACAATTCTTAAGGAGTAGAAGTTGTGTCTACATTCCGTCTTGCTATGTTGTGTTTCCAGTTTCTGGGTGTTACCCCTTAGGTTATTATTCGAACTAAGCTTAAGTAGGTGTTTAAGAGGATGTCCAGAAGTGTTAAGAATACTATAAGCCATTAATAAATCACATCTAAGACGCCTATATTCTAGTGGGTAAAGGTCTAGTGAACGTAGGCATTCTTCGAAAGGCTTAGATTTGAGTCCTCGAACTGATTTCGTGGCTCGCCGTTGGATACGCTCCAAAGTGACCTTGTCCTTTTGGAGTGAGGGGGGAGTAATATGTTTCCGTACTCTAAATGGGGACGGATGAAACTATTGAAGATTGTGTGGAAAGTTCTTCCGTCAAACTGGCCAAAAATGCGCCTCAGCGTTACCAGTGCAAGGTTTGCTCGGAAGGCATTTTTGTCACAGTTAGCGTAAGACTTTAAGTCATGGGGCACCAGGACTCCTAAATCTTTTTCGACTTGGGATACTACTAGAGAGGAGTTTCCTAAGTTGTAACTGTAGTTTGCGACATGTCGCAGATGGACTACTTTACACTTTGAAGTGTTAAAGGTAAGTCCGTTATCGTCTGCCCAACTTTGAAGTCGAGTCAGATCCTCCTGAAGTGCCTGTGTATCGTCTTGGTTGCGTATCTCTCTCCAAAGTTTCACGTCGTCGGCAAAAAGTAATAAGTCTGACGTTACCTGTTGAGGAAGATCATTTATGTAGATCAAGAAGAGAAGAGGCCCTAGTACTGAGCCCTGAGGGACCCCACTAGGACATTCCATAGCCTCAGATAAAGTGAAATTAACCCTAACCTTAAAGTGTCGATTTTTTAGGTATGAAGTAAGCCAATCGATTAGAGGTGGTTTGATACCTAGTCGTTTGAGCTTATTGATAAGACACAAGTGGTTAACCTTATCAAAAGCTTTTGAGAAATCAAGGTAAATGACATCAACCTTTCCCTTGCAATCGAGGATGCTTGTCCATCTGTCCACCGCAGTCAGCAGGTTGGTTGTACAAGAGTAACCCTTCCTGAAACCATGCTGCTAGGGTGAGAAGAAATTTAAGGACAGTAGATAGTCATTTAAACCGTCGCATATCAGGGACTCCATGAGTTTGGAAGGTAATGACAGAAGAGCCACCGGCCGATAACTTGAAGGTTCATTGCGTCGACGACCTTTGAAAATTGGTGTGATGTGAGCCAACTTCCAATTTTCCGGTAATTTGCCTCGGCTAAGCGAGTGTGAAAACATCACGCTAAGCGGCGTTGCCAGGATTGAGGCTGCCTCCCTCAGTATGGCAGGATGAACCATATCCGGGCCAGGAGAAGTGTCAAGTCTTAAGTGCTGCAATTTCCGGAACACCAAGTCAGCGCTTAGGTCCACTTCAGAAAGTCCTGTGGAATTGCAGATGAAACTGTCGTCAATAAAGTTGATGTCAGCCGGTTGAAATGTTTGAGAGTAATGGGCCGCCAGAAGGTTAGCGGCGTCGCCATCGTTGTTGGTCGGGCCGTTAAGACCTAGCAGTTGAGAAACTCCTATTTTTGCTTGACGAAGAGAGGCTGCATAACGGAATAGGCTTCTAGGGTTAGAGGCAAATTTGTCCGTAAGCTTTATCTGGTACTGAAGCCTGTCTTCTCTTATAGCCTTCGTGCATATGTTCCTGATATGTTTGTATTGCCTATACGCTCCATCGTTATTAGTTCGTTTGTATTCCGCCCAACAGTGCCGTTTGCGGCTTAGCAGGCGAAGGGTACGGTTCTTGATTACTGTAGGTGGCTTGCAGCGTTTGGGAGCCGTTTGAGGAACTGAATGGTCTGTAGCACATAAGAGCGTGTGCAGTAAGAAGTCCCAATGACCATCCACATCAAGTTGAGGGTGAACATCCCAAACCATCTGTTGTAGATAGTCATGTAGAGCTGGCACATTCAGCCATTTAAAATTCCAACGCAAATTATTGTTGGGATACCTTAGCTTAGTTTTGCTAACAAAACTGAAGGCTATGACGGCATGATTGCTCTTTCCCAGAGGAGCCAGGATTGAGAGGTTGTCGACTAGGAATTCTTCGTTAGTGAATACACAGTCTAAGCGCGATGGTGTCTGACTGTTTCTCCAACGAGTTGCCGACCTCACATTTTCATATAAGCCCAAGTTATCGATGAGGTTGAAGAACCGAGCTCCAGTTGAGTTGTCGCCTCCAGTGTACGTGTGTTCCGCGAAGCTGACTCTAGGGAGATTAAAGTCGCCTAGAATCAGGATGTGTGTGAAACCGAGACGGGTAGAGCGGGATAGTCCTTCCAGCATACGACTATCGTACTCGGTGTCAGCAGTTGGCTTCCTGTAAATGACTCCGACTAGACACCTGGAAGTACTAGACAATCTTACAGAGCACCATATGGATTCCTCAAGATTGTTAAACTCGAGGTTGTGAACCTGGTGCACCTCCAAGCAAGAGCTTATGTATATGGCTACTCCGCCCCCAATTCCTGTTTTTCTGTCGTTGCGGAACAAAGTCATCCCAGGCAGTGCTAACTCTTGGTCCGAGAACTGAGAAGATATCCAGGTTTCAGATATTCCTATCAGATGGGCCTTATTAGCGTTGCTAAGTTCACGTAGTTCATCCAGTTTGTTTGGTAGACTCGCGGCGTTCATATATAAGCAGTTTATGCTTTCAATTTGGAACGCGTGAGCTTCGTCCTGTTTTTCTGTATGAACCTTATGTGAATGGACAGGTAGCCCACCTATATGAGGTTTCCCGAGGTGGTAGGCCCTATCCTTTACACGTTTTTTTATCGTCTAGACAGTCCACAAGTGGAATGGTCAGCTCCAACTTGCCTTTGTTCTTGGTCCTAACTTCGTATGGCCTATCCGGGTGCATGTGGATTCCAGGTGGCAATCGACGTCTATTAGCACGAAATGTTTCCAGAACTGCAGCCGCCATGTGGGAAGATGGGAAGGTTATCTTCATTAGACGGGGTCCAAGATCACCGTCCTTCTTGGCTTGTCTCGTCACATGCTGAGTCAGTATGTGTTTGAGCCTCAAGGATTGTTTGATGAATTTCCATTCCCTGATGTCAGAATTTGATTGAGTAGGGTCTACATTTTCCGGTATACCTTGGACAATTATATTTCTTCCGCGGAAAAACTTCTCGCGAGATTCTTTAGGGACGTTTCGTATGATATTGCGCTCAGAGTACGGTATGTCGGGCAATATTCTTACGTTACCATCTGATTTCAGCAAGTGACTTGCTAGCAAGACGTCCTCTACGTCGGTAGCATTCTTAAGTGCTACTCGGAGAAGCCTCGGGTGATTTAGATGCTTAGAATCCTTTCCTCGAGTGAGCCGGGTGACCGTCAAAGGCTCTATTCTAGGAAGTTCGAGCTTCTTATTCAATTCACCCCACAGCATCCTGTCGTTTATGTCCTGCAGACTGAGAGGAAGGTCAGGATTGTCAACGAGGTTCATGATAATGAGAGAATCGTCACGAACTGTTGTTAATTTACCAGGTTTCACGATGGGTTCAGGTTTAATAACTTGTTGTTTGGAGGTCAGTGTGCGTTTATGAATCTTGGGCTCTTTATTGACCGGACGAACAGTCTTGGGGGTAGACTGTGCGACTAAATCACCAGTTATTTTCCGTGCAGCAACACTTGGGTTGCTCGGCTTAGGCGGTGATGCCTGGTTCTTTTGGGCTCTCTTAACGTGGGTCGAGTCACCTGCAGGGTTTTTGGGAACCACTGTTGTGTTCGGGGACGCTGAGCTGGGAGACCCTAGTTTGCCTAGGGAGTCTAGTACCGTCGACGTAATGATGGTACTGAGCCTCGACACGTCGTCATTAGTGTTGATGGATGCTCCATCGATGGAATACCTATCGACATCCCTATTTTTGAGTCCGTTGCACGCTCTTGTTTGTATATCGGTTTTTTTACTATCGTTTTCCAAGTTAACTGACAACTTGTTCCGAAGACCTGTCAGTAGGACAATGATGTTACTCAGCAAGACCACAGAGTCCGTGCTGCACGTGACACATACCCACTTTTGGTCTGACTTGCTGAGTTTGTTGTAAGCAGTTGCTGTCAAATTTGTGTATGCCTCGTGGAACCAACCTTTGCAGTTGTCGCACTGCATGTCAGTTGTGACAGCAAAACGGCATCCCGGACGTTTGCATGAGTTTTTCATGACGGTGTTGAAGCAAACTATGTTATAGATGCTTGCAAGAGCCTAAGACCTTTTTAAAAAAACACTAAAAAGCACACTGAAAACGGACAAAAATGAACAAAACGAGTGATATAAACTGAAACTAGTCTATACGTGAAAAACAAAAGAACCGAATAGTAAGCTGAGGCAAAACCACAGGTAACTATTAAATATAGTGAAACTCAAAAAAAAGTAATCTACCGAACGTATAGCTCAGGATAGATTCTTTAGAACTGAAATGGTACTTTTGTTGCGTAAGAACACAGAAAAAGTTTGATAAATGCAAATCACGTTAGGACTAAATTTCCCGTTCGAAAAGCGCGCGATATTCATTTAGAAAATTTGAATTTTTTTTCTTTGCGTACCAAAAGCGCTCTTGTCACCTTCATGTCATATTTCCCAATTGGGAAATATCTTAAGTGTTATTAGTCCGTTGTGTCTTTTAGTATGCTATTTGGTAACTCTTCCCAAGGACGGACTTGTACTGTATGTATTCGTTTTGAATTGCGTTTGTTGTTATCGCTCGTTTCTGGCTGTTTGCGGAATATACTTTCATACTCCAAGATTGAGCTTCTTCCTCTGGTTAGCGGGGCTGGGAGGCATCAATGGTCGGCTTACTGGTCTTGGTCGCTGAGTCTTTGTTTTCGTTCGCACATCAAGTGAACTCGTGTTACGTTCAAACCTAACATTTACTATCGCCCAAAGATCGTCCATCAATTATAGTCTCATCGGTTATATCATATGAACATAGTAATGTAGCGTACACTGAATCCTAATTTCCTGATGATTGTATAACAAATTCCTGATCAAAACTTTTTTCAATCATTCATAAAATCAGTAATGTGCTTAAAATTGCTATGAACAATATGAACCAATTTATGGAGTGTCTATCATTGAAAATTTGGAAGTATTGGATGGTCGTTTTGTTCTAGTATAGGACTCCTCAGCACGACCTATCTATGATCCGGCACATAAGATTGGAACCCAATACCTATCGGTCTAACGCGCAAACACTTATCTTCTAGACCATTGAGCCAGTTGGCATCCAACGGTGTTCATGTGTGACTTCATTCAATCCTCAGTATTTCACGATTGTCTTCAGTGAGTAACTATCTCACAACTAGGATGAAACGGCCTTCTAGTGCTTACATGTTTTCAATGATGGTCTAGCTTAAATCAATTCATCAATTTAACTACTAATGTAGTGAACAGGAACACGGGTGGAGACAACCGAATGTATTCGACACAAAATTACAGAACTTGTTAATAAAATCTAACAATCAAATAGTAAATACGTAATTTGCAAAGTGTCCATCGATTGACTAAAAATGACTCAGACTTCATTGTTCTTGCATTTTCATACAAATTGCATCCTGTTTCCATTCTTTACTATTCGATCCTGTTGTCTCTCTGCTGCCCGACCTTTTGTTCGCGACCAACATCATCTACTACTTATGTCAATATAAGTAGCACACACTACCCTCATTCTGATAATGAAAACTTGTTGAATAAGTTTTTGATAAATTCTAAAATAATTCATTTTTTCAGTCTCTCAATTTTACAAGAGAATAGTTCAGATCAGACTAGACTAAACCAATTTATCAAATAGATCAAAATATAGAAAACTTTTCTTGAATGAATACTTAGTAAACTGAAATCAGTAAATATGATCATATAAAAATTCATGGATGATCATTGCTGAGGAGTTCCTCAATAGGATGTAACTGCTGTCCAGTGCTTCTACGTTTTCCATGGTGGTCTAACTTCAATTTACTCATGATCTCAACTGTTGAAATAACGTTTTCTGATACTAATTAACATATGCTTACCAGTGACTGACTTCAAGCGGTATTTCTTGAATTTCTAGTGAGAAGCAGTGACCAGTGGAGTTCAATCGGGTCTGTTGTGAGATAGTAACTTACTAAAGACAAAGGTAGATGTGTCGCTACATTTTGTGGATTGGTTGAAGTTAGACATTAACACCGTTGGATGTCCAACAACTCAGTGGTCTAGAAGTTATACGTTCGCACACGAGACAAATACATCTTGTGTTGAAATCTCGCGAAGCAGGTTCATGGATGCGCACTGCCACTGAGGAGTCCCAAGATAGAGTGAAACGGACCGTCATCCAATGCTTCCAGTTTTCCATGATGGTCTAGTTTCAATTGATTTATGATCTCAATTATAATATCTATAAAATAACCCCTTCTGAAATTTACTTCTATTGCATATTAAATTTCAAATGATTTGTATATTTGTTTAGGAAAGAATATCAAGTCAGCTCGTGCTAAGTCAAAATCAATGGATCAATGTACGTCTAATTAAACACAAATATTGATGGGTTTTTCTTCAAATAATATTGTTTATTATAGATATACAATGCATAAGCAAAAGTTTAAAGATTGAATATGGTCCTGATGTTATGACAGGTTTGTACTACAAAGAAAAAAACAGTATCATTTTGTTTTTGGCATGAGATTGCATCATATAATAACCAATCTGATTGTTTTTTCCCATTATTGATTAGATTGTGTATTCGACAGTGTGTTCCTTAATTTCCCCCTGTTCTCTTTTCCTTTTGGGATTCCAAGTTTAGAATCATCTTATAATGAATGCAGTTTGATCATTTCCATCATGTATGTCCTAACCACCCCCAGCGTTTTTATATAGTTTTCTCTTTAGCTAGAAGCCAGGATATTCTCTACCATAATAAATTATTACAAATAATATCCGGTCAACCGACACTGAGTAACATCGTAGATACTATTTTGATGACTATTGTGGTAATTCTTCAGGTTTCATCTTTCAACAATTACATCTACTACACACATTTTCAATCATTTGTTATGATGGAGAAGATTTGTAGCTCAAGTGGATGATTTTGATGGAGTTTTGTTCTTTGAGCTGAATGGTTTGGTCGTGGAGTTTTCATTGTTCTTCCGAATAATATCATCACTACAAACTTCAAGTAGAAGTGAAGTGTTCGAATTTCTTCACATGTGATACACAGCTTGTCCTGTAAATCTTGATGTTAATTGGTTCCTGTTGGTCTCAAACTTGTCATTGTTTTCTTCTTTATTTTGGTTGTATCTCTCATTGGTTTGATGTTTGATCTTGTGATTGTCCATAGTTTTCTTGATTGGTTGATTAATTGGATCGATTTCAATGTGCTTGATGATTGCTGACTGACTTCAGTGCCAAGTTTCTGAAAATTCTCTGGTGTTTTTGGAATCGCCTCCAACTAAAATCTCCAAATTTTTCCAGTCAAATGTGTGTCGGCAGTTGTCCATGTGCATTGATATATGTGGGGACATTTCATGGCATTTGACCACTAATTGATGCTCGTGAAGGTGAAGATGATGAAGGGGGAGTCAGCTTTGTACGATGTAGTGTTTATCGCAGTCGGCACAGTTTATTTTATTGTTGATGTTTGGCTTTTCTTCGTTTGTCGTTTCGTCTTTTGGTTTGCATAGGATTGATTGCAGCTCAGAGAGCAAAACTCTATCTAAATCAATGGTTGAGATCATGAGTCGATTGAAGCTAGACCACCGTGGAAGACCTGAAAGCACTGGACAGCCGTTTCGTCATAGTGTGTGAATCTTCAGTGGCAGTGCGCATCCACGATTCTGCCTCGTGAGATTTCATTACATGATCTATTGGTCTCGTGCGCGAACGCCTAACCACTAGACCACTGAGCCGTGTGAATGTATAACTTCAACTAATCCATGAAATTGAGCGACGCATCCATCGTTGTCTTTAATGAGTTACTATTTCACAATTGACCCAGTTGAACTCCACTGGTCATTGATTCTCATTAGAACTCTATAAAATAGCTCTTGGAGACAGTCACTACTGAGTATATGTTGATTCATGTCAGAAGGCGTTTTGTGGATATTGTATCCACATAATTATACATCTTTAAAATGACATTTGAATTATTCATATTCCAACTATACTCCAAAGAATACTGGTCAGTAAGAAAGGAAAAAGAGGATGAAGAAACAAACAAACAAACAAACAAACAAGGAAGCAAACCATCTAATGATGCTTCTATGAATTGAAGTCCTCATATTGTTTTTTATTAAGATGTAGTATATCACACAATCCAATACATTTTAATTTAATTGATGTATGTTATCTATTTCATTTGTAAATATCTTAGACTTTGAAAACGTCGTGAATTCTATAGAAAAAAAGTATAGTAAGTGCTTGTAATGAATGAATATTTCATATTAGAATGAGGAGGAAGGGGTTTGTGGAGATTTTTAGTAATTTATTAGTTGAATTCATGAGTCAATTGAAGCTAGACCATCATGGAAAACCTGAAAATATTGGATGGTGTCCGTTTCGTCCTGGTATAGGACTTATGAGTAATGTGCATCCAGGATTGCGCTGACGGGATTCGAACCCAGGAACTCCAGCCTCTCGAATAGCCTATAGATCACTGAGCCAGTAAGCCCACAACTGCCCACGTACGGCCCAGATTGCGGAGGGTCAGCCCTCCCTCTCGAAATACTCTCACAAGGCCACGTGCCCACAAGCACTTCCAGAGAAGTCCTACACACTGCATTCCCGTGGCATTATTGTTGTTTGCAAGTCTGAGAGAACGAAATGCGAATGTCCGGCGCTTTAACCGGGTTGGTGGATACGGAGGATTCACTTAGGAATGTTGGGAATCCCTGATTCCAAGCCAATGGTGCACATGATCTCCAGCATCGTGAAGTAACAGATGGCATGTGAACCAGTCGTTGGTCACCGGCTGCCATGGGACTACATCTGAAATCAAAGGCTCCGAGTGTGGCTCCCTGAGGAAACCACCTGTTCGATTTGAGCACACGCGCAGTATCCTAGCCCTCACACAAATCGAATGATTTATGTGGCACATATCTATTTGGTGCCTGCTTGTACCAATGTTTACGTGTTTAAATAATAATAATAATAATACTCAGCCGGCATCCAACTGTATCTTAATTCAACCAATTCTTGAAATTGTGCCATCGTTCACCATTGTCGTCAGTGATTCACTATCTCACAACTGACCCGGTTGAACTCCACTAGTCATTGATTCTCACTAGAACTCCATGAAATAGCTCTCGGAGACAGTCATTAGTAAGCACTGGTGGACGGTGGTTCAATTCCATGGACTGATTGACGTCAAACAGTAACACTATTGAATATCAACTCAATGGTCAATAGGTTAAGTATTCGCGTACATGACTCACAGGTCCTTGGTTCTGTTTCAGTTCTACATACAAGATCATGGATGTTGACTGCTAAGGAATTCCATAGTCTAGGACGAACACAACTATCCAATGCTTTCAGGTTTTCAATGATGATCTAGCTTCAATTGACACATTATGAAATGAAGCTTATCTTCATATTATGTAAATGTAATGCTTTGATTTTATTCAAATAGTTGTTGATTATTTCTATTTATAAACTATGTAGATATAAATCATCCGAAATCTCTTCAAATAAAAGAATGTTTTAACAATGAAAGAATAATTTATGAAAGTTAGTTTAAACATTCTGTTGTGTTTTATAGGAAATATTCAATTATCGTGATGGTTTGATGTTAGTTGAAATGAAAGTGAACTGATTTATATCAGAAGGGAGGTTGCGTGGATATTATTCATAATTTCAATCTTACTTACTTACACCTGTTACGAACAATGGAGCATAGGCCATCGACAAGCATTCTCCAACCCACTCTGTCCTGGGCCTTCTTTTCTAATTCCATCCAATTCTTGTTCACTTTTTCTCATGTCTATTTCCATTTCCCGGCGTAGTGTGTTCTTTGGTCTTCCTCTTCTCCTTTGACATGGGGGATTCCATGTGAGGGCTTGGCTTATGACGCATTTGGGTGCTTTCCTCAATGTGTGTCCAATCCACTTCCAGCGCTTCTTACTGATTTCTTCCTCCACTGTAATCTGGTTTGTTCTCTCCCACAGTAGGTTGTTGCTAATGGTGTCTGGTCAACGGAACCGAAGTATTTTGTGTAGACAACTGTTAATAAACACCTGTATCTTCTGAATGATTGCTTTCGTAGTTCTCCAAGTTTCCACCTCATACAGTAGAATTATCTTGACATTTGTATTGAGAGTTCTATATTTGGTGTTGGTTGACAGACATTTGCTTTGAGTTCCAGATGTTCTTTAATTGTAGATATGCTGCTCTTGCATCAAATCCTCTGTAATCATTAATGATGCTGGCCAGATATTTAAAGGTTTTTGCCTGTTGTGTGGAATCGGAGAATCTTGCTTTTCATTTTGTGTATGATGACACCTAATATTACAGAGGTTGCTGCTACACAGGTAATCGTCTGTGTTTGTTGTTGCGTTTGCTATAGAAGAGCCAGATCATCTGCAAAGTCTAGATCGTCCAACTGCATCCTAGATGTCCACTGTTTACCGTGCTTCTCTACAGATGTTGACAACTCCATGATCCAGCCGATCACCGGGAGAAAGAGAAGGGGTGAGAGTGAGCAACCTTGCCTGACACCGGTCTTCACTTCGAACGAGTTTATCAACTGTCCTCCATGCATGATTTTGCAGTTTAATCCATCATAGGAATTCTGTGTGGTTCAGTTGAAGTTCGACCATCATGGAAAACCTAGAAACATTGGACGGCTGTCCATTTCGTCATATTGTGGGATTTATGAGCAGTGCCCATGTACGATCTTGCGTCGCGAGAAGTTAACGCAGAATATATTGGTCTTCCCAGCAAATGCTTAACCTCTAGACCATTGAGCTGTTCAGCATCCAACAGTATGAATGTCTAACTTCATCTAAACCATGAAAATTCAGTGACACATCCACCAACTGATTTCCCTTCGTTTTTTCTTCTGTTCACCATTAGATACATTTTATTTCGTATATGATTTGTTCATCCCGTTACATCAAAGATGATTGTTTTGCATCATGTAGACATTTTATTTATTTATTTGAATACATAAATATTGTCACAAAAGCGGGCACCGAATGCATATGCGTCACACAGTCATTTGATTTGTGTGTGGACTGAGATAGTGCCCGGGTTCTCAAACCGAAGCAGGTGCTTTTCTTAAGAGGTTAATACCTGGTCACCAACCATAGGTCCATACACTTTCTGTTCCCTCAGGATACTGGAGTCCATTTGCAAACTTGGTTTGGAATCAGTGTTTTCCATTTTCCACAACGGACCTTCCATATCCACCAACCAAGTTAAAGCGCCGGACATTCGCATTCCGTCCTCTCAATTTCGTAAACTACAGTAATGCCGCGAGGAGGCAGTGAACAGGAATATCCTGCCAGTGTCTGTATACGCGTGACCATGTGAGAGCATTTTGAGAGGGAGTGCGGACACCCCTAACTCTCCGCCGTACCAGGGTATTTGGAACAGAAATATTATTCATAAATGATCTACGTGTATATTAACAAAAGTAAGATGTTTATTTTATGAGATCGATTATGTTGTTGATTGAGATCATGAACCGATTGATGTTAGACCACCATTGAAAACCTGGAAGCATTGGTCGGCCGTTTTGTCCTATTGTGGGACTCTTCAAAGTATGTGTCGGACTTGCGATTCGAACTCACACTCACATCATGGATCAGAGCACTCTTGAGTCTGGAGTTTTAGACCACGTGTCCATTCTGGAGTCTCGCAATATGACAAAGCGGCCGTCCAGTGCTACCAGGTTTTCAATAGTGGTCTAACATCAATCGGTTCATGATCTCAATCAAAAACTTAATCATCTCCACAATTCAATACTGATCTATTATTTTCGTCATTATTTCTATTATAATATACAGTTAGGTTTCAAGATAGAAACTCGTAAAACTTACCATTTATTTTTGTATTTAAACAGATATGAAAACTGAATCCAACCAGGAAATATGTGGTGAACTTAAACAACTCAATCAACGAGGTATATATTTTGCTGCTAAGCTGCGTTCACTTTTTTTGAAATCATCATCCCATCTGATACTCGTCAACCGGATGTAACGGCATCCCAGAGTTGATCTTCATTCCGGGACTCGAACATAGTGTTATTTGCTGCAAAGACCATCATGATACCCACTTAGCTATTGAGTCTTGATAGTCACTTGTTTGTGTATTGGCCTGAAGTTTAAATTCACTTAGTGTTGTTTTACTTACATCTGCTTATTGATGTTAGGGACTGTAATTGATCAGTTTCTTGTTGGCATATATGCATCCTGTTCAGATTGCCTCGATATTGCCCTTAGTTTTTGATGGAGTTTTGTTCTCTGAGCTAGATGGTTTGGTCGTGGAGCTTTCATCGCTCCTCTGAACGGCATCATCAGCAGCACAAACTTCAGATAGAAGCGAAGTGTTCGAATTTCTCCATATGTGTTTCACAGCTTGTTCTGTGCATCTCGATGTTGATTGGTTCTTATGGACCTTAAATTTGTCATTGTTTACTTCTTTGTTTTGATTGTGTCTCCCATTAGTTTGATTTTTGTTCCTATATTTGTGCATGATTTTCCTGATTGGTTGATAAATTGGATTGATTTCAATTTGCTTGTTGATTGCTGATTGATCTGAGTGCCAGGCTTCTAAAAATTCTCTGGTGTTTTTGTAGTTTCCTCTGTCCAAGAGTGTGGACACTCACAGAACAAGCTGTGAAACACATATGGAGAAATTCAAACACTTCACTTCTATCTTAAGTTTGTTCTGCTGCTGATGTCGTTCAGAAGAAAGATGAAAGCTCCACGACCAAACCATCCAGCTCAGAGAACAAAACTCCATCAAAATCATCCACCTGAGCTACAAATCTTCTCCACCATCTGAATTGCCTTAAGTCACAAGCATTATAAACAAAGATGGATAGTGGCTAGTAGTGAAAATGTTTTATGATAACAATTGTTATCATATTTTATGACAGAATTAAGATAACTAGACACTAATCATGTTTAATTTTTATGAATACAATACAGAAATGGATGGTTTGATCGTGAAGCTTTCATCTTTCTTTAGAACGATAAGAACTATTCAACATTGAGGTCTACAGGACAAGCTATGAATCATATGGGAAGAAGTCTGAACATATCACTTCTATCTGAAGTTTGTGCTGATGATGGCATTCAGAAGATTGATGAAAGCTCCACGACTAAACCATCCTGTTCATTAGTATCATTTGATGTAATGTTGTAGGAGTGATTAAGGAGTTTCACTGGTATTTGCCCATTTTCTAACATGAACTACATGTTTACTTATTCAGATAAAAATGGATTATCGAACTGGTTGACATTTCAACGTATTCACATCAATTATCTCAATCTCGATTTATGTAAGTTAATCTAGTTTTATATTCAATAAGTTTGGTAACCATCTCCAACACCGGTCATCATCGCACGTTGTGGTAATCGGTGTTCAGACAAACGTAACACGTGGCCCAACCATCTCAGTCGATGAAGATTCACAACCTCATCAAGTGATTTACCATGATTCTCCAATACCATGCGTCTAACCTCACTATTACTTACCCGGTGATCCCAGTTGTTGTGTTAATGAGGTATGACAACTTGGACCGATGCATATATGTGCCTGGTCCTACGTTGTAGCTGACTGACTGACTGAAGTTTGTTAAGACTATAATTTATGAGCAAACCAGTTAGATTTACGATGAAAGGTCTTGGATATTGGCGCGAAGTTCACTCATCCATTTGGTTTAATAGAGTTCGTGATGAAAAACCCTTAAATCTAATTCCTAACCATTAAGCATCAATTGTAAATCATAATTCTATTTCCTCACACAGGTTTATCAATCTCATTTAGCTCTGGTCAGTAGGTGGATATTCTTGAGACCACTTCAGCGTTGCTCAAACGTCGTCCATAAATTATAGTCTTATCATCAGTTCTATTCTACAAGTAATTAATCATTGAGTATTGACTATTGTTATTTGCATGAAGTTCATCTCAAACTTGGTCAAGTTCTATCGAACAAGTAACAATGTGAATACTAGTTTAATGACCCGATAGCATGTTCACTATATTGATATATGAGACGGTTAGTGGCAGTTAATAGGAAACTCTGATCCAAGACGGTGTTGATTGTTACTCTCCACACTGGTTTATAACCGTCATTTAGTTCTAGTTAGTAGGCGGATATTCAGAAAGTCACTTGAATGTTGCTCAAACGTTGTCCATAAATTATAGTCTCGTCGCAATCGTAGATCTTCATGTAACACGTAAACGGGAGATTTTCAGTTGATTTGATGTTATATTTTAAAATAACAAAATATTCACTTTAGTGTTTGTATTTTCATAGTGTCAGTCACGAACTGATCATTACCTAGACCCTTATTGAAAGTCTGAAAGTGACAAATAGCGATTTCATTCCAGTATAGGACGCTTTACGAAATCGTATCCACTATCACGTCAGAAGGAGTCGAACATAAGAAGTTCGAACTTTTCGACCGAACACTTCACCTCTAGACCATTGAATCTTCAGCCATTGGTATTGATAGTTTTTCAACTTTATCACAATTTATATAGTCAGATTTCGTATATTATTTTAGTTACATATCGGTTCCTGTCAGAACTTGCCAGTGTCGTAACCAGTTAGAATGAAATATGTAAGTGGAACCTTGAATAGATTTGACTGATTGTGAACAATTCATGTTATATTCCTTTCATAAGATAAAATTTTATAGAAAAGAATGAGTGAACTGAAGAAGAAATAATGAGACGCTATCTATCTATCTATCTATCTATCTATCTATCTATCTATCTATCTATCTATCTATCTATCTATCTATCTATCTATCTATCTATCTATCTATCTATCTATCTATTAGATGCATTGCCATGTTAGCCGGTGACCGACGATCTGTTCATACATTTTTATTGACTAATTTATCGTTAAAATCGTATCATTCTATGATTCAATATGTACATATTTCAGAAGGGGTTTTGTGGAGATTGTAGTAATTTCAACAGTTGAGATCATGAGACAATTGAAGCTAGACCACCACGGAAAATCTGGAAGCACTGGACGACCGTTTCTTCCTATTGTGGGACTTGGTTCAAGAGATGTATCCTGGATTTCTAGTGAGAAGCAGTGACCAGTGGAGTTCAACTGGGTCAGTTGTGAGATAGTAACTCACTGATGACAATGGTGGATGTGTCGCTCCATTTCGTGGATTGCTTGATGTTAGACATTAACACCATTGGATGCCGGACAGCTCAGTGGTCTAGTTGGTTAAGCGCCTGGCGCGAGTCCCGCGGGGCGCGATCGGGGGTTCTCACTGCCGCTGAGGAGTCCCATAGTGGGAAGAAATGGCCATCCAGTTCTTCCAAGTTCTCCATGATAGTCTAGCTTCAATTGACTTATGATCTTAACTGTTGTTCATATGATATATATGTTAATTATCCTACAATTACCCATTACAATTGTAGATTGAAGTTATGATGATGATGATGAGGATGATGGTGATAATGATGAACGAGTATTGTTTATATAATTATGATCAACTTGTAATGAATGATTTCTAATGTACTAACAAATAACCAATTGTAATTTGTTCTGGTTTCTTATGTAACCAATCAATTCAATCAATAATGATTATTCTGTTCTTTTTCTTTTCAATTTTAATAAACCATGGAATCTCAATGGGAGTGAATAGGTGGATGGTTGAGTAAAGAGTGTATGTGTGTAGGGGGGCGGGGGAAATCAATATTTTACAATCGAATAAATGAGATTATTAGATAGAGATAATTTAGGACTTCCATCGATACTTTATAAACAAAGATGGATGATGATTAGTAGTGGAATTTAGGAAGAGTGTTTCATCCTATTTAGGACTTGTCAAATAGATGTACTTGCATTGCACAGTTAATGTTTCCTTCAGGATTCGAACCCAGTACCATTCGCTTCAGATACAATCATATTATCCACTCAGTTACTAAGTCCTAATAGCCACCTGCTTGTATAATGGAGCTAAGTTATATTCAATTGATATGGTTTACTTGTATCTTCCCATTGTTGTTTAGGACTGTAATTAATCAATCTGTTGTTGGTGAATGTGTATCCTGTTCAGATTGCCTCCATATTGTCTTCAGTCATAAGCTTTATCTCATCTAGACTGTTTCAGTATAAATTAATTGTATCTGTAATAATGTCAATGGTTAAGATCATGAGTCAGTTGAAGCTAGACCACCACGAGAAACCTGGAAGCAGTGGACGGCCGTTTCATCTTATTGTGGGACTCCTCAGCAGTGCGCAAAACGTCGGAAGATATGAATATATAAAGGTTGGTATTCCTTAATGATGTATAATGTGACTGATTTATATTTTATAAATGTCATTCGAAATAGAAAGATCAAAAAAACTACAAGACAACCAATATTAGAAGTCCATGACTTTTTCGCGGAAAATACGATATATCTATAATACAGATATATATATATATATATATATATATATATATAAGTGGTAGTAGCAGTAGTCTATCGTCTTAGATTTCATTGTTCCTGCATTTTCATATCAATATATTCCACGCCGGATCATCGTTGTATACTACTTATGTGGATATAAGTAGCTCACACCACAATTGCAGTATTTCCCGTTGTTTTCGCATTTTCAAATGTTATCTGGAAATGTTTCATTATAATGTATGAAAATAATACAAAAACTGGATCTCTGCGTCAGTTATTCATTTGAATATTCCAAACCTCGTAATAGACAATCAACCGAAAACTTATTGCTAATATCATCATATCAAAATCAAACTTATGTCTGATAAATTAGAAGTACGTTTGTACAAACTACTGATGATCCGATGGTGGTTAGAGATAGTCGACAGTAAACCCTGGACACAAGTTTCGTGCTACTTGGCACTCGTCAGCAAGGTGTACCTGTAATCTTAAGGGAACTGGTTCTCCCTGGCGGATTCGATCCGGTGACACCCAACTTCACAGTCAGAGACGTTACCATTGAGCTATCCGGTCACCTAGACTGGTGACCACATTGCAACATGGTCGATAGCATTCGATCTGCACTAAATAAAGACTTGACACACATGACATTGATCACCACTCAGTGATCAATCAATTGTGACTACTGATGATCCACTATTGTTTTTTTTGTAATTTCTGAAGATCAAGATAAGGTTGTGAATTCTTGAGAGATCATACATCAAACTTATTTTCTTAAATGGTAAAGGAAAGTAGAAAAAGGTTAAAAGAAGATATCCTCTGATTCAATTAGGGCAAACAATACCAATTTTAAACAAAGCATATCTTTTTTGAAACAAACTGTGAATTGTGCAATATGATCAATAACTTATGTTATAGTCAATCATATAGGAATAGATAGTTTAGGGAATCTTTTGTTGTTGTATGTCATCGTTATATCTGGAGCTTAGATTCTTTGATATATCACGTACAACTTGACCACTCAAACGCTAGAATCTTCCAAGTCACAAATGAGAAGACAGAAGTGAAAGGAATGCTATACCAAAACAGTGTCAAGTATAATACAAACTGTTAAGTATTTATAGTGTTTTTAGTATCAACGAAATCATCATCATTATAGTTATCCAATTTACACATAGGAGGTTCTTATCATTTGTCTAATAGAGAGGTTACACATAAGGATTCTGGAATATTCTTCCAAAAGATGATTGGATGGAATATCTTTAGTTCTTTTGGATCTTCTTAGAGATTTCTCAAGTTCACTCGTAATCTATCTTGACAATGATGTTTCACAGTGTACATATAAACATCTAACAATCATTCTATCCATTATTATGATTTTATTCTTTCATTATATTCAATAGTTCATCTTCATTATTTGTTTTATCAACTGAATATTTAATATTTCCATCAATTCTCATATTGAGTGTACATATTTCTTATCGACGGAGATACTGATTGTGTCTTTGTTTGTTATAGACTTAATACTATTGATTCTTTTAGAACTATTTCAACTGACCATTGTTCTTTGTTGCTACTTTGTTACATACAGATATCCTTAGCACTCATAGAACTAACATTCTGTGTTTGAGTTTCATGTGAAGGATTGTGAATGTGCACTATCTCGGAACATATTCATTCATGAAGAAATCTTTGTATAATCAATACAGAAAATGATTCAATAATCATCTACTTTTGAACATGTTAAAATAAGTTTCTAGACATCTGATAGCAATAATTTCAGCAAGATGTTTTAAACAAAAATTCGAATCTCTTTCTGATGAATTGATTCATGAAATCTAATGCCAATAAGTTAAAGTTTACTTCTAGTTCAAGGGACCTGAGTTATAATTTAGGGATAATGTCAATTTGTTAATGTTCATTACCCTATTGTTATGTCCTTTGGTTTGTCTACCCAATTTTGGTGCTGACGATACTTATCTAATCCAGATTAAGACCTTGGCGCGATGGGCTAACCGGCCTGACTTTGAGGCCAGTACGCGTGAGTTCAAAGTGGGGTAGAAAGAAGAAAACTATTCTATCACCTGATTGGCTGACAAGCACGCAAATGAGAGAAGACAAGACAACTGGAACGCTACTCGATCTATTCCTCATATCCTAATGTCAGTCCAGTTCAGTTAGTGTGAAAAATGTACATGAATAAAATAGGTGAATAACCCGACCACAACGTACAATAATTAGGAAAAATACAATTTTGTCCAAAGCTGGGAATTAGAGTAGAAAATAAGGTGCAAAATATTATGTTTAAATTACAATAGCTTCGGAACAAAACAGGGGTTGTGTCAATGAATCATACATCAAACGAAAGCTTATATTCTGTAGAATAGATTAAGGGACAAAAATAAATGTTAGTGTTTTACAAGCTTTGCACAAAATGAAATAACGTCCCGAAAAATAGCTTTCGTAATTTGTCAAGGCTTCTTGTTTCCCTGTTCACAACACCTGTAATATACAAAAATAGAATTTAACACTCCATACTTTCAGTACTATCGATTTCACTGTATGATGACTGTTATAATCTAGTAAAGATTAAGTTATAGGTAACCTCTGAGACCTAATAATGGACTAAAATTATCTATATATCCTTATGATATAACTATTCAGTAATTACCTTATGCATATCGATATTCCTCTCATTATAAGCTTCATTTTGACCTGTAGATTGTTGTAATCTTCACAACCTACATAATGATAATCCCCATTTACAAATTTATAACATAGATTAATCCAATGTTGGAAGATAATAACAGGTAGTGTCCATTGGTTAGATTGTATTAGGTTCCTATGTGATTAGACTGTATGTATAGGTCAACAGTCGTATAATTTCTTACTCTTTCTAGTCTGATTATCAATTAAGATAACTTATATAGTTAGTAGGAGCAGTGACCACGTATATATCAATCGATATATCGATCGATGCCCTGGTACGGCCGAGTGAGGAGAGTCCGCTTTTCCTCTCGAAATGCTCTGACATGGCCACGCGTATATAGCCTCTGCCAGGGAAGTCCTATTTACTGCCTCCTCGTGACATTAGTGTTGTTTACGAAATTGAGAGGACGAAAAGCGAATGTTCGGCGCTTTAACCGGGTTGGTGAACACAGAGAGTCCACGTAGCGGAGTTGGAAAACCCTCATTCCAAACCAATTGTGCACATGAGCTCCAGTATCCTAAAGGAAAAAAATGGCGTATGAACCAATCGTTGGTCACTGGCCATCATGGGACCGCATCTGCTTACGATGCTCCACTGTCTTGTGGGTCAGACCTTTAGGTCAAAGGCTCCGGGTTTAGCACCCTAAGAAAACCACCTGCTTCGGTTTGGGCACCCGGGCAGTATCATAGTCCTCGCACAAATCAAATGAGATCTGCGTGGCGCATATGTATTTGGTGCTCCCTTGTATCAATATCTATGTGCTAAAATAAGTAAAATAAAAATAACAAACGAAACGTTAACACTGATTGATTGTCAATCTTTTTCTAAACTAGTGATTAGTTAGAAGATCAAAGCAAATGGCAGATTAGTTCTCTATTGAACTCAATTCAATCATAACTCAAAACTCATGCAAAAATATACTCTTATAGCAACTATCCTACAATCCATTTTGATTATGGTTAGTATTGGTTAAACTATTTTATTTAACTTACTTAATAGACAATTCGCATATCTCTTTTTACCGTTATGAACAGTAGAGAACATGACAAACTCTAGCTAAAATGTTGATCCTTGAAATACTGCTCGTTGATTCATTCTCTTCCCCATGTATATATTTACGCGAACTCTATTATTAACCTTTCGTTTGCCTTGCTGTACCCTTATGTGATTTGAATATAAATTTGCCTATGTAATTGCTGGTATGTACTTGTTCGTCACTCCGCTTCAAATTCGCTTGATGTGCTTATAGCTTCGTAATCTGCGCTATCCGCTAATAAAACTGTAGTTGTCCATTCTCATTGCCTTCTGATTTTAAACACTGTTGAGGTAAAAAGAAGATCGAACAGAACGACAACAGAGAATGATTGGTGTGTAAACAAAAGAACAATGAAGTCTTAGACGATTGATTGACATTTTGCAAATAGTCCTCAGATTTTACTAAGTGGTTATGTAATGTTGCATTCAAATACATTCGATTGTCTCCACTTGTATGCTCTCATTCACTACAGTTTAAGTTAATTTCTCTGAATTTAATGATTTACTTGTATGACTGTAAACTGTAAGATGATCAATGTATATTCATTATGAATACTGTCTGTATACTACTAATTATATTGTATTAAGATATTTAGGACGCGGTATATGCCCCTTCACTAGGAGTAACAGGCGTAAGTAAGTAAGTAAGTAAGATATTTAGGACAATGTTTCAAACTGAAGTATCGGTTACTATATTAAGCTCATATAACTTATTCTAGGTTCTGAACAGACCTTGTTAATTATTCACTTATCAATCTTGATTGAGGATACATTTTGTTCGCGAGTGCTATTCAGCATGAACCTAGGACTTCCTAGTGAATCACTTCAGCCGCAAGAATCAAGGGGAAACTATATCAAAATCGTCAGTGAATTCTATTCCGGTGATATAGATAGCAATGATGTGGAAAAGTTCATACTTTAAAATGTAGAGTGGAGAATGGAAAGCAGAATTGATCGTAAATTCTAGTAATGTAGACGTTCTGCTATAGGGTCACATTACATAAGTATACATATTATTTGTCTGTTAAGTGTAACTAATTACTATATCTATAAATCTATATGAAGTATAAACATTGATGTAATTAGTTGGCTAGCTAACTTTGTCGATATAAACGCGAAAATGATAGGAACACAAAACCCACCCGGATTGTGTATATTATTGCATAACAGCAGCTATTCGGATAACCAATTGTTCTGGAGATATAGGTTCACCATACGCCAGCTGATATGCCTGGGACGACTTTCTGGCCTGTTTAACCAATACACGATAATCTGGCGACAGACCACTGTAAACCATCCCTATCCCATCTGTCACTTGTTCAATTTTTGTCAATGTTGACTCGTCCATAAGTTTTGAAGTGAACTTTTTTACTGCAGCAAGCACAAAAGAAACGCGTTCTATTTAAAAGGGCAGTGGTATTCTTTCTCGTTGAGTTAATTAACTGTTTTGATCGTAAATTACGCATCAAAACTACTGTTTACACTTTAATTGCATCTACCCCAGTTAAAGTGATATTGTATTGAGTTTTTCGATTTTGCTTCTGTGTATTTATTGCATCGAAGCATACTTGGTCGACTTTACTTGATTTATTTAGTTAAGGTTTGAAAATCCTTCTACATATCCTGTTTCTGTCACCGTTCTAGTTGATTTTCAAGATGGCTAGGTCTACTCATCCTTCATCCCGTGGATGAAGGGATGCAATGTGGTGAGTGTAATAAGTGGTTCCATAAGATGTGCACCCGATTAAGCCCCACTGCATATAAAAGGTGTTCAAAGCCCAACTCTCATTGGCTTTGTAGTTTTTGTTGCTCGAGCAAAACATTGCTTATCCAGGAAGCAATTAGTCTCCTGGTGTTGGCTAATGAGAAGGTTGATGAGGGCTGTATTGATAACATTGGTACTGATGGCGAAGATTGCGTTAGTGTCGTAAGTGCTATCACGGCGCAAGCCAGACATCTACCTGTGCAACCCGCTATTAAACCGTTTACCCCGAAACAATCAATGAGTGACACCTCATTAGATATTGGTGGCCTTGTTGCTACAGCAGCAACCGGTGACCCAGATAAAACAATTACTGTCCCGAGTGGTTCTAATGTGGATGCTACGACTGATGGAATATGGATGACACGGAAACGCAGAAGATTAGGAAAGATAGCTAAAACTAATGACCGTTTACTTGACAAGTCCTTGGTGGACTCTCAGACCACTCCGCCAAAGTCCCATAGTAAAGCTCCGTCTAACATTGTTGTGAGTCACTTGCCCGACTCCCAGGACTCTGTTACAATAAAAACTAATCGTAAGATACCAGTAGTTAAAATACAGAATCTGACGTCACGGTCGAAAGCTGTGAACACAGTTTCAAAAGAAGCTAAACCCCTCTCTAGTTTAATTATTTGGAATCTAGAGCAGTCGAAAGACAACGACCCTGCTAGAAGACATGCACATGACCTGCAGTTAGTGTAGTCTGTAGTAAGGAATGTACTACCTGAAGAGGTTTCAGGGGTACATATTACAAAAGTAATACGACTTGGCAAATGGGTTGGAGGCGAGACCCAACCAAGAAGAATCCTGAAGCTGGTTCTCGGGAGTTTTGAAGAAAGAGACATATTATTGAAAAGCGCACTAAAAACTCGTGCTCAAATATCCGTATTCGACCAGATTGGCCGCTTGAGGATCGAATCAAGTGGAAGAATGCTCTTACGGAGTTGAGGACTCGCAAATTAAATGGCGAAAATAACCTTACCATTAAGGGTTTCCGGGTAGTCAGGTCTTGGAAGTCTATGCTTCCGAGGCCTGTATGGGTAGAACGATTGATTTCCAAAACACCTTAAGTGTGTGCTACACGAACGCTCGTAGTCTTAGAAATAAAACGTCCGAGCTAAGTCTGATGGTGCAAGAATTATGTCCCGATATAATCGTTGTTACAGAAACTTGGTTCACCGTTGATACAGACTGTCCTGCTTTCATTGCTGGTTATATCTGTATCAGAAGTGATAGAGTTTCAAGTCGCAAAGGGGGAGGTATAATATTATACGTTAGGAATTTTATATCCCATATATGTTAGACCACATTTAGAGTACTGTATCCAAGCAGCTAGCCCGTGTCTGGTAAAGGATATTAACTCCCTTGAGCGTGTCCAGCGTGTGGGAACGAAATTGGTGAAGGGTCTTTTAAGACTCCCTTACGATGAGCGTTCAAAACGCTTAAATCTTTTCCCCTTGCCGTAACGTAGGGCACGAGGTGACCTTATACTGGCATTTCGTATTTTTAATTATGATTTATGTGTTAATATGTCTTATCTTTTTGCTCCCTCCAGCACTTCTAATCTCCGAGGTCATAGCAAGAAGGTTCATAAACCACGATCTAATAAACTTAAAGTGGGATCCCGTTTTTCTCATCGAGTAGTCAATCATTGGAACGCCTTACCCGAAAAAGTGGTATCACCCCCATCAGTGAATACTTTCAAGGAAAAGCTGGACCTTCACTGGAAAGCAATGTGTCAGGATTAACACAGGTTCATCAACCTACTATCCTTATAACTGAAGACTCCCAGGCTCCCAACTTTGGGGAAAATTGAGTCCATTTTGGGGAAGCCGCTATAATAAATTTTGGGGAAATGAGAAAAAAAACCCAAAATTTCCCCAAACTTTGGGGAAGGCTATTTCACTTTGGGGATTTCCCCCAAATTCCCCAAAATTTCCCCAAAGCTGGCAGCTTGGGTCAAGTGAGTATGTTCCGATTTCAGTTGTTAATTCTAATATTAATGAGTATATTCCAGATAACACAGATTCTACACCGAATACATAGTCGAACAGACACATAGTAAACATGTTACGTGGCGTCGAGTTGAGGTTAACTATGAACACCGCTACCAAGAAACACGTGCCAAGCGAATCAGAAGGCGAGGGTTGGACGTAACCAAATAGATCCATAAAATCCCCGAGAAGCCAAATATCAGAAGACAGTTAATGGACCAAGTCGAGGTTTATTAGCTGGCGATCTCGTGGCATCGAAAGGATACCGAGATCGTGCCAGGATACAACCTTGGTTACAGAAGGTAACCGAATTCGCGCGAAGTTACAGTCAAAGTGTAAGTATAAGAATGGAAGCACAATATAGCCGTCATTAGCACAGTCAAACAAAAGCACATTAAAACAGTCACTGGTACAGTTGGTTATAATAATAATTGTTTTTATTAAACCAGTCGTGTTCTCGTGATAAATGTGAGTCACTACAAACACATGGATAAGCGGTATGATTGATTGCAGGAATTCGGAATCTCGTTTGAGTTATAGCGTGTTTGGTGCTCGTATGAACTAATGATTCTTTCTCAATCGATGTCCGCCTGATTTCGAATTCCAGGTACACTGCATTCGTTTGTGCTAACCTACTTCTCTCTGCACAGATTTCACTACTTCGGGAATTCCTAGATTGCACAACAATTCGGATACTTCTAATAATCACGATGAGTTACATCTTCAACCAACTTATACAGTCCATTTATTTAAGGACTGAAGTTACATAGATCTAGGTCTCAATCTGTATGTTAACCAATAAGCGAGTAAACTGAGAAGCAATCTGTTTCAAATCACCAAACGTCCTTCAAAATGGAAAACATCCGTGAGTTGTAAGTATTCAATCACAGGCATCTTCCAACAACTGCTAGTGTATATTATACAACAATTGACCTGTAGTGTTAAGGTTAGACGGACAATACCATGTAGAATTGGCAAGTCGGTTGACGAGAGCACAAACCTTTCAGAGAGATGTTAAGCACACTGATTGTATCTACCCTGGCAAAAGATGCTGACTGGCATGCAAGTTGAAAATAAACTAGGGGTGGTAGCTCTGTAGCGTGGTGTCGAGTCGAGACTAACTATGAACACCGCTACCAAGAAACACGTGCCAAGCGAATCAGAAGGCGAGGGTGGACGTAACCAAATAGATCCATAAAATCCCCGAGAAGCCAAATATCAGAAGACAGTTAATGGACCAAGTCGAGGTTTATTAGCTGGCGATCTCGTGGCATCGAAAGGATACCGAGATCGTGCCAGGATACAACCTTGGTTACAGAAGGTAACCGAATTCGCGCGAAGTTACAATCGAAGTGTAAGTATAAGAATGGAAGCACAATATAGCCGTCATTAGCACAGTCAAACAAAAGCACATTAAAACAGTCACTGGTACAGTTGGTTATAATAATAATTGTTTTTATTAAACCAGTCGTGTTCTCGTGATAAATGTGAGTCACTACAGCTCTATGCTGTAAGATCCATTTTGAATGTTTTGTGCGTTTGTGAAAATCCCTCCATGTGTATACTTGTTCTTTATTCCTATTGATCCCCTTAGTTGTACATTGTTGTCTTTTGATTACATTTGAATTGTTAATATTTGTATTTTGATTATAGTTTTTGTTTTTCTTACGCATTCACTAAGTTTGTGTTTCCTCCCGAACTGCATCTTTGTTGTTTTACTTGACACTTGATTTGCCCCTCTTTTGTGTGTGTTCTGTCCAGTCAGGATAGAATAACGTTAATTTGTTGTGACTGATAATTTTCACTCATCTTTTACCAACTTTATTATTGTAATTTAGATTTGATTGATTGAACAATAATTGGTTGAATAGCCGGGTGGTAATAGTTGTTTAGGTAACGATTTACATATAAATTTATGATGAATTATAGAACCGCTATTTGCCCGATTACTTGTTTTGATTTCGACGGCCATAGGCGCGTGTCTTATCCAATCGCAGGCTATTCATTAACACCCAAACCGTAGTTTAGATTTTACATGTACATCTCGATTGTATATGTTGACGCAAACTGATAATCTCAGACTCCGTAATATGAATAATAAAAACAACAATAGATTTAGTGATTATAATAAGATGATTCAAATGTTTTTGTCACAATAATTAAAGGTCATAGAGGTGTACAAAAATAAACTGATATGATGAGCGTTCATGAATAAAACAATGAGAATATAAGACATAAGTAAAGGGGGAATGCAGTAATAATAATAATAATAACATTAATAGTAGGATAATCAAACTAATTAAGGCCAAGGTAACGATAACGATAAGACGTACTTCTTTTGTACGCATAGTTCTGGTTTAAGCTCCTGGATGGCAAGAGCTTCGGCTATTTTTTTAAAAGTTGGATACGAAGAAATCTGGGTAGATTTGAACGAATCACATAAACAACCTTAAAGTCAATTTGTGGGTCTGTTGAATGGTTATAGTCGATTAGGTGTTCAAGTATAGAACTCCTAACTGCTTTCCTTTCACCCTTATAGAACCAGGCTGGGATATGTTCTCGGATCCGAGTTGAAAGCGAGCGCTGGCTACGGCCAATGTACCTTGCTCTACAAGAGCAGGTGAACTGGTAGATGCACATGGAGGCGATCAGACGCGGAAGCTTATCTTTTATGGATACAGAAAATAAGTTTCTTCTAGTGAAGGATATTCAAAAATACATAAGCCGGGTTTACCGTTACGACCTATTTTGGACATGTCAAGTTCTCCATACCACAGAATCGCCAAATGGTTAGCGGAAAAATTGGAACCGGTTAGAAGGCAAGTATGTAAACATTCTATTCATGATACTTTTCAATTTATTGATCGTATTAAGGACGTTATTACTTCCGAAAAACACATGTTTTCGCTTGACGTTAATTCTTTGTTCACTAGCGTACCTTTAACCGAAACAATATGTTATATATGTGAGTATATTGATTCTAACAATATAGATCTAGGTTTGCCAACCGAACACTTGAAAGACTTATTGTTACGCTGTACTTTTAATGTCCAGTCCAGTTTCAATAATGAAATATATAGACAAAGGGATGGGATCGCAATGGGGTCTCCATTGGGTCCAATTTTAGCAGACTGTTTCATGGCAAAAGTAGAAAATAACCAACTCCGTTCAATGATCAATCGATTCCACCTATACGTGAGATACATTGACGACAAGTTTGTTGTTTGTGACAATAATATTGATTTAGATGATATTCTACACACCTTTAACTCGTGCCACCCTTCCATAGACTTCACGTTAGAAAGGGAACAAGACCAATCAATTTCTTTTCTCGATGTACGTCTGATGACAAAGAGTAATGGTTATTTAAAAAGATCCGTCTTTAGAAAACAAACATGGAATGGCCAGCAAACCAACTTCTATAGCTGGGTTTCGTTAAGTAGGAAGAGAAACCTTATCCATTCTTTATGCCATCGCATACATCACATATGCAGTACGGAATGCATCAACGAAGAACTCGCATTCCTGAAGAAGACTTTGACGGAAAATGGTCACCCAGAACGGTTCATAGAAAGGAATATGAATATTAGAAGAACACTTAACGCGGCTAAACTGCGAATATCCTTCACTAGAAGAAACTTATTTTCTGTATCCATAAAAGATAAGCTTCCGCGTCTGATCGCCTCCATGTGCATCTACCAGTTCACCTGCTCTTGTAGAGCAAGGTACATTGGCCGTAGCCAGCGCTCGCTTTCAACTCGGATACGAGAACATATCCCAGCCTGGTTCTATAAGGGTGAAAGGAAAGCAGTTAGGAGTTCTATACTTGAACACCTAATCGACTATAACCATTCAACAGACCCACAAATTGACTTTAAGGTTGTTTATGTGATTCGTTCAAATCTACCCAGATTTCTTCGTATCCAACTTTTAAAAAAATAGCCGAAGCTCTTGCCATCCAGGAGCTTAAACCAGAACTATGCGTACAAAAGAAGTACGTCTTATCGTTATCGTTACCTTGCCCTTAATAAGTTTGATTATCCTACTATTAATGTTATTATTATTATTATTATTATTACTGCATTCCCCCTTTACTTATGTCTTATATTCTCATTGTTTTATTCATGAACGCTCATCATATCAGTTTATTTTTGTACACCTCTATGACCTTTAATTATTGTGACAAAAACATTTGAATCATCTTATTATAATCACTAAATCTATTGTTGTTGTTATTATTCATATTACGTAATCTAGTATTATAACCCTTTTTTATTAACTGTGTTCACATTTCCTCGCGGAATTAGTACTTTTACAAAATCAAAATTTTCATATATATACGATTGTACAGCTTGATAATAAATTCGTTGAAAAGAGATCCCTTCGCTGAAATTCGTGTTTTGATTTTAATGTTTAAATGATAATTATCTCTCAATCTCAGACTTGTCATGACATGTGAAATTTCTCGTTGGTGGTTGAGAAACAGTCTTGAGCTGAAGTTGGAAACGGTGTGGTGAAGAGCTAGATTCGTCGTGATACCCCAGTCACACTCATTATGTCCTCTGATGAAACCACAGATCACCATCACTCTTGACTTTCAGTCTCGTAACCTAACTTGTATTTTGACTGTATTTTCATGTGTACATCCCTATTGTAGCAGTTAATGATTTCCTTTCCACCTCAATCCTATCGCGTTCTCCTCCCTTAAAGTGACGTCAATTCTAGAACTTGAGCACTCAAGAAACCACCTGAACTATTCGGTATACCTTCTTGCCTGAAGAACAGTTTGGAACGTTGGTAATGCTCACACGTGAAATTTTCTAATCATTAAGATAAAGACAAAATAAATTTATTATTTTTCGGTTTTTCCCATCTAAACTGGAACACTGATGTGTGATCACTTATAAACAAAGACTTATATTATTTGAAAGGTAATGTTGAGGCTGTAGGGCATTTTATTATTATTTGGTGGGAGTTAGTACTGACAAAGACAGTACCAGAAGCATCAAATTTCAGAATTATCTCATCACGCTGTAAAATTACATTAGTTACATGCAAACACAGATGACTGTGAAACAGAAAATATGGAGGGTAGTTTGTGAAAAGTACAAACCTCGATGTGATCCCACTTGCTGTAGTTGAGACGCGACATCTTCAGAAACAAAATGCAAGGAAAAGCTTGGAAGCCTGCGACAATTACAGTTAATGATTGAGGGAAGCCAAAGTTTCATTAATAGCCTCAACGTACAAGAGTTCTCTAGTTAATCCGCCCTCAATTTTGGATGTACAGCTATTATTTGGTGAGGCTATGTCAATGCAATATCTTTATCACGAGCTTGTATTAACAGACTGATTTCTTTGTTCTCGCCTCTCGTTGTTTCGGTACGGTTCGAGGTATTCGTTAAGGTACTATGGATGCTAGTCTATCCACTCGACTGCATCAATTCTGGTCATTTTGGTGGTTATTTGTGGATATGTCTATCGTGTGATTTGAGTGAGTGAGGCATGGCTCGGTGTTGCAGACGTGGTCCCTGTTGAATGTTATCTTATATCTTTTATTCATATTAAATATATTATTCTGTCTCTAGCCTAAGCTTGTTCTCCATCATGTGTTGGTAGTTGTTACGATGCAATCAGTTGGTGTAGACGATGGTGTGACTTCCACGTAAGAGGTTATGGATTAGGGAGTTATATAATGAAAAATCTACCATTTCAGGATTAGGTCTATTACTAGAACAGTATTAATATCATGGTAGACTATAAATCCAACAATACTACCAATACTATTGCTCACGTTACTAGTACCAATAAATAACTATTAATAATACTACTGCTGCTCACACCATTTCCCACAATACTCCTACAATTTGTAATAATACAGCATTAAAAATTTCCAATCACACTGGATCTACGACCCGTATCAATCAAAATGCCGCACGCATTACAACCACTACGACTAATACTGCTCAATTTATTCCTATTAAAACTATTATTAATGTTCACAGTTCAGCTACTACTACTACGACTGATACAATTACTACTCGCATTATTACTACTACAAATGATAAAAATACTACTCACATTAATGATACTATTACTAATTCTCACAACACTACCCATTCTATTACTATTGCTTCTGTTACCACTCAAGCCACTTCTGCAACTAATATACTACTAATCGACTACTACTAATACTGTTTTTACTCCTACTATTACGACAGCTAAAGACATTTTCACACTTCTACTCACACTACTGCTACTACAAACAATACTACTACACACACTAATATTACCATACTGCTATTACAGCTGGTACTTTTACCAATGCATCTAATAATACCCACACTGCTACTGCTACTACACTAAACTACACTAATTTTCACACTACCACCACCAGTGCCTATATTACTAGTACTGACTGCATAACCCACACTACTACTGATACTGATTACACTACATATCGCAGCACTTTCACTACTACTACTAATAATGCCACTAGAGTTACTACTTGCACTCACACTACTCCACACACAACTACTAATACTGCTACAACGACCACTATTCAAATCACTACTTACTCCACCAACACTACTACTCATATTAGCAGTATTACCACCAGTCACACTACCACATGCACTGCGAAGGCTACTTCTAATGCCACTCACACCACTAATGTTTCAATGATTGTATTCTTTGTGTGAGTAGTAGTAGCAGTGTTGTGAGCGAGAACATCAGTGAAGGCAGCCTAATGTATTTGAGTACAAAGTTACAGAATTGCTCAGTAAAATCTGAGAACCATCCAGTAAAAAATTCATTTGCAAAATGTCAATCAATTGACTCAAACGTGATTGTTCCTTTGCTTCGGCGTCAATCATTATCTGTCTTCATTCGATTTTCTTCAAGCATCTCACCATTCTGCCAGAAGATATCTCCTTTTTGATTGGTGATAAATACTACTTATAATTGCCGAAATCAGTAGAACGCATCAACGTAGTAGTAATATACTGTAAATTAAATATCATACAACTGTTTGAAACATCAACATACATTTATGATCTGGTCTTATAATCGTCTACTGAAAACGTTCTGTTTCAACATTACACTTTATGAGAAAATCAGATCGTGAAAGGAATTTCATAGTTCTTATTTTTGAAATGTCACGCGCTAAAATCGTGCTTCATTTTGACGTTTGTTTGACCTAATATTTACACTTCATTATTCACAACAATAATAACACCAGCAAAAACAAAAAAGAATTCAGACTAATTAAACTTCAAACAGGCCAAGATTCATAACCAAAAAGGCCACATTCTACAATATATTAAGTGAATATAATGAGGTATTTTGTTTTTCAGTTGATTTATGAAATACTCTTGTGCGATACTCTTTTCAATGAAAAGAAACAGACGGGAATGGTTGTTATATTGTTGACAAGATTCTATAATGATCGACATCGAAAGTGAACTGGTAATTACACACATTAACACATATAACAGATATAACCACAGTTGAGTTATCAATATCCACAATCAATAGTGAGTTTTTATGGGAAGAAAAGAGAACATCTGTCTTGGTTAAAGTCAAACAAAAGTGTCAAGTTAAAAATATAGTTGATAATGGTAAAATTCCGCCTTCAGGAAGTGAATTTATTGTGCAAACAATTAAAAGTAAGGCTGCAGAAGCGAACGAGCAGAAACCAATCGTCTTGCAGAGATCAAATGAGAGAAAAACATCTCACATTCATTTGGTTTGCAATGTTCTCGTCTCGGATTTGTGAGGTCCGTCACATAGGAGTGCCTAGACTCATGCCACAACCGAATTAGATATAAGATATCTTACCTCTTCTCACCAAAATAGATAGAGATATCTTGGACTAAATAGAGACAAGCAACAAGTTAGAAGATAGGACCTAAGAGACACGGCAAGAACACACACATTCATGTCTTACTCTATATTGCTCGAAACACGTTCTTCCTTATCACTGATAGTCCACAAACGAAACTGTCAGTTTTAATCTGTTTTCGTACCTAATCCTTATACCATGTGGCTTATCCAGACGCTTGTGGATTCTAGTTGATGACTGGTGTCTGTTGGCACCAAGTGCCTCGTGACAACCTCCATCATTAATGTAGGGTAGAAGGATAACTTCGGTAGTTGGGGTCTAGAATCCCAGAACGTTTTGGCTAGTTGAACCACTTGCTGGACCAATATGTCCGTAGAATTCAAGGACTGCTTTAGGAACGTCATCTTTTCGCATATTGTAGGCTGCATAATCAGGGTGCAGAAAAATTCGTGCCAGATTTTCTTGGAGTGTTCCTGATGAGTGTGAGTTTCGGATATAGTTTTTACATCGTCTTTTCTTTGCTCAACGATGTCCCAATTTCGTAGCTTTTCATTTTCCGACAAACTAATCTGCTCTTCACTTATATGATAACTGTTACTTCCAGCAGCTCGACTACCCAGGAATAAAAACACTAGTGTTCAAAAAATATTAATCCGGAATATACCGTCGAACTGAATAGACTTAATACAGCTAGATGGCTAGGATAATAACAGTGAAAAGTACCGAAGACCGAGAGTGATACTGTGATGTCAAGAATCCAGCTTGAAAACCATTCCTTTCATACTAGCTTGTCATAAGGATATAAGATATTCTCAGGGAGCTGGTGAACGCACATTAGACAGCAGTTTTGCCTAAATCCTAGAAGACAGAGGCTGCTGTAGAGGAACACCCGGTGATGAAACAAATCATCAGATACTTTTGTAGCAACGTTAGATGACTAAAAGGTGAACTATGGAAATTTAGAAACGTGTGCTTTCAGTTAGATCTGAAAATCGTATTCGTCACAAGAACATGGCTATCGCCCGACATTATGTATGAAGAAGTGAGCTTTCAAGTTATGATAAAGTGCCCAAAAAAGAGGTAGTGTGGCAATATACATTAACAGCCATTTCAAAGCCGTAACACCACACTCTACCGCATTAACCGAAATGTTAGAATCATTGAAATAATATGCTCAACCCTTGAAGATTGTAACACATAATAAAGTATGAAATAAAACAAATGATACTAAAGTTAACGTTTGACCGAAAATTATTAGCTGTAGATTTTAACATTTCATCCCTGAATCTTAGTTAACTGGATTCAAAACTCACAAGATAATTTCATCATCCACAATAGTAATAGATGTAGCACACATTACCAATCATTCTTTTGTCGTCAAGGTCTATTCGAATCATCTAATTTCAAACATCTTGAACTATTATTTTATGTATAACTTTCAGTGCTGATCTTTATAGAATTTTGTCAACAATGTAACATTCATTGTTTGTTTGTCCTTCATTGACGAAAGTATCGCTCAAGCGTATTTCATAAATTTGCATTGACAAATCAACTGAAAAACAGACTAATTCATTATATTTACTTAATGTATTGTAGATTGTGTTAAATGTGCTCCAATTTCATTAATGAGTCTAGGTCTGTTTGAAGGTTGATTATTCTGAATTCTCTTTTATGTTGTTGTTATCATTGTGAATAATGAAGTGTGAATATTAGGTCATATAAATTATGTGATGTGTAAACATCGAAATGAAGCAAATTTCAGTGCATGACATATTAAAAATGAAAAATGAAAAAATTTTTTTCGCAATACGGTTTTATCATAAAGTGTAGTGTTGAAACAAATAGTTTATACTGTACGATTAGAAAACTACTATTGCTACCACGATCACTGCTATTAATACATCTACGACTGATACTACTACTACTACTACTACTACTACTACTACTACCACTCACACGACTACTACTTCTACTACTGCTGCAAAAAAGCTACATAGTCAACGAATACGTCACCCATAACCACAACAACAAAATAAACAGCAACTGCTGCTACACCTACGACTGCAAATACTGTTGCTACCACACATACTACTACTACTGATATTAATACAACAACAGCTATTACTATTACTACTACGCCAACACCAAAAGCAGCGTCTACTACTACTACTACTTCACCTCAGACGACTGCAACTACCACTAGTATTTGCATGGTTTCAGTGCGGGACATTCCAAAAATGAAAAAAATATCAAATTCCTCTCATAATCCTATTTCATTATAATTTCCACTGTTGAAACATATATATCCTAGTGAATGGTTATAACAACAGGTCACAAATGCATGTTGATGTTTTAAATAGTTGTATGTTATATATTTTGCATTGTAATATTGATGAAGTTTATGACAGATTATAGTTTCTTTAATACGTATAGTTACAAGTGGTGAGATTTTAATGAACCATTATTCCTGTTTAGCATATCAACTGACCATATGTTGGGGAGGGGGGAAACGTTTCAAGTTGTGATGATGAGGATGTAAGAAAATCAAAGATTTTGATGAAATGGAAGCATAGTAGACCATGAAAACAATAATGCTAAACGTCGATGAGGTGATAGGTCAAATAACATGTATTACATCCTAATTGAATACAACAACATCTAATCTATATTAACCTGTTTTATAATTAACGTACATATAACTCCAAACAGATATCATACTTTGATGGTTGAATTCATGAGTCAAATAGAGCTGCACTACCTTGACGCAACTCCGTGAATTAGTTGAAGTCAGATATTAACACCAATGTATGACAGTTTCTTGGTCTAGAGGTGAAGCGTTCGTGCGCAATACTGATAGGTCCTGGATTCGAATCCCAAGGGGCGGGATCGTTGTCATTCAATTCAATATTTCAGTGATATCTTTCATTTAAATACTCCTAAATTGGAGTAATTTTTGGTTATTTTTTGGGTGTTCTCTTGATCTGTTTTTAATGCTTCAGAAAACGTTGAATGAACGATTAATGAGTTTCACAGGACTTTACATAATTTACCATCCAGTATGTCCAGCTATGTTGGGCTGAAGGTCTTTTATGAGACTGGAGGTTTGCCAGTGGCATTGTGGATGGTTGGACAATAATTTGGCAAGCTTTGCTCAAATTTGGTTTGCTGGTTAACCGATTTCATTCATACTGGCAGTTGCTTTTCAGTGTTCTCAAGTGACTTTGTAAGACATGTCGCCATTACTAACATTAATGAGTTTTACTGTCATGTAAGCAGAATAGGTCAACTCCCGGTTGTTCATGCTGTGCATAATTGATTCACGTGATCATTGACCGGAGTAATTATACATGTGATATGAATGTGTATATGAATGATGCGAATGGTCCACCAGGGTGTTTGGTACATGTGTAGTGACTCACGTTTATCACGAGAACACGACTGGTTTAATAAAAACAATTATTATTATAACCAAGTGTACCAGTGACTGTTTTAACGTGCTTTTGTTTGACTGTGCTAATGACAGCTATTTTGTTCTTCCATTCTTTACTTACTCTTTGATTGTAACTTCGCGCGAATTCGGTTGCGTTCTGTAACCAAGCTTGTATCCTGGCACGATCTCGGTATCCTTTCGATGCCACGAGATCGCCAGCAAATAAACATCGACTTGGTCCATTAATTGCCTTCTGGTATTCGGCTTCTCGGGGATTTTATGGGGTCATTTGGAACGAGCTACTTACGCCTTCTGATTTATCTGGCACGTGTTTCTTGGTAGCGGTGTTCATAGTTAATCTCAACTCGACGCCACGCTACAATTGGTAATCCCAATACGAATCGACAACAATTGGTGACCCGTATTTTGGAACACGCCTCAGCTTCTGGTCAAATCTTCCAAAGAAGCCAATTCGGTGAGTCTATGATTTATCTATCCACGTCTGTCGTATATTTTCGTATTATTTAATATATAATATACGCGACATGACGGATAACGATAAGAATAGTATTAATATAATAGACTCACACGTATGTGTACCGAATCCTTGTCACTTTTTATTCGCGTGATGATGAATTCCACGCTTTATTCGAGAAATGTTACCCTATTAACGATTCTCCTCGCTGACCCGGCTGCTTGGTACGGAATGCATACGCATAAGCATATCCGTCTACCACCCAGCACCGAATGGTTAAGTTGAACGGTTTCACTGCCAACTTAAAAGTGTTCTACGAGCACACGAAAACGGCAACTGGCACGAAACCTTACCGCTCGTTCTTTTAGGGGGAGAACGAGCTTAAAGGCAGATATCCAATGTTCCGCCACTGAACTTGTATACGGCACGACATTGCGTCTGCCCGGAGAATCCTTCACACCACGGAGCAGACCTAGTTTCGGTAAATCAGACAACGTCCGTCGACTGTCTGCATTTATGTGAACGCTGTCTCCGGTGTCAACTCGAATACAACATCGACAGGTCGCTCTCCCTCGAGAGTTATCTACCTGTTCACATGTTTTTGTACGAGTAGATTCGGTACGCAAACCTTGGCAACAACCTTACGAAGGCCCTTTTCACGTGATCGCTCGTCACGAAAAGACCTTCAAGGTTGATCGACATGGACGCGTCGAGATCGTCAGCGTTGATCGTCTCAAACCAGCACACGTCGATGACAGTGCCCTATCTGGTAACCTGAGATTCAATGCTAGACCTATTAAACCTAGCGGGATCCTTAAATCTTCAGGTCCCACGCTAGATGCATCTGAGACCTCATTCTCACGTCCCGGTCAACAGCACGCGTCATCTGCACCGTCTACGGACGAGACGATAGTCTCACGTCCAGATCAGCAGACCACGCCGCCTCTGACCTCGGATGAGATTGCAGGCTCACGAGATACGAACGAGACTGCCGTCTCACGTTCCGGTCGCCGAGTACGGTTACCCGTACGCTTCCGCGAATAGTCGCACAGTCAGCTACCGATACGGTGTAGGATTATTCCTATACTACACGTATGCTACACTCTTCTTTTTTGATTTTCTTTTTGTTTCCTGAGCCCACGCCTTCGACCATCTCCGTTTGGTTCCGTCGACTTCAGTCAACTTTGGCGAAAGCTGGCCTGATCACCCATGCTCTTGTCAACGTACTCAGTCGATATATTGGTTTCGAATGCTTGGCATACGCTTGGTCTCGAACTTGGTCGTTACGGTCGCTTCTGGTCTTTTGGCTCAACGTGGTTTCGTCCTTCGTCTGCAGCGTTTATGGTCCGGACCCTACGAACGCCCTCTTCAGGTTCTGGATACAAACCACTCTGTGTAGCATGCCGACTCAAGCAACAAATACAGCACATCGCACCTGGTACCGTTCTCCGAAAACGACCTTCGTTGGCAACTCGACGATCAATGATCGCTTTCCTGTTCGCCAATCTTTCCGTCCTACAATCGCTCGTCAGCCGATCAGTCCCACGATTCAAACCGCTATTTATCGAAAGTGTTAACCCTTTCTAGCGGGGGGCTCCTGTAGTGACTCACGTTTATCACGAGAACACGACTGGTTTAATAAAAACAATTATTATTATAACCAAGTGTACCAGTGACTGTTTTAACGTGCTTTTGTTTGACTGTGCTAATGACAGCTATTTTGTTCTTCCATTCTCTTACTTACTCTTTGATTGTAACTTCGCGCGAATTCGGTTGCGTTCTGTAACCAAGCTTGTATCCTGGCACGATCTCGGTATCCTTTCGATGCCACGAGATCGCCAGCAAATAAACATCGACTTGGTCCATTAATTGCCTTCTGGTATTCGGCTTCTCGGGGATTTTATGGGGTCATTTGGAACGAGCTACTTACGCCTTCTGATTTATCTGGCACGTGTTTCTTGGTAGCGGTGTTCATAGTTAATCTCAACTCGACGCCACGCTACACATGTATGGTTGCGTCACACGATTGAGCTGTACTATTCAGATTGTAGCGTTAAAACCTATACGGTGTCTAGGTCTCTGGTCAAGCGGGATTAAGCTGTATTTCTCGGATTATGAAGTTTAAGACTGAACAGTGTCTGGTTCTCCTGGAAACTGGATTGAACCGTACTATTTGGGCTACCATTTTTAAGCGTGAGTGGTGTATGGCTCTCCGGCGAAATATTATTGGCCTGCACTGCTCGGGTTAAGTCTGGGCGGTGTCTGGCTCTCATGTTAAATGGGATTGAGCTGTACTGTTTGGGTTGTCATGTGAACGTCTGGATGGGTTCCGGTTCTCCCGAAAACCAATGTATATTATATATCTATAACTATGTCAATAATGGAAGTTGTCTTCTATGAAACCACTAGTGGATTGTCCATTCCTACAAATTCCGTCATGTTATTTTCATGTGATTTAATAATAATGATATTTCATTCTCAAATACCAGTTTGTTACATGAGGCATAGATGATTTACGAAGGCATTCATCACCGATATCTAACATCATCTCTTGATTGGTTTGCTATAACAGTCATTAGTTTGATTCCTCAGTCATTTTTACAACTACTGCTAACAATTACTTGACGTTTTTAAATGACCGAATCTTATATATAATTTGAAATATAACGGCGATTCGGTCCAAAGTGTTTAAATAACACTTAAGTATTAGGGCAACCCGTACAGGATGTAGATATGTCAACAAGGGACTGATCAATTTCAGTCCTAAACATCAATCGGAAGATTGAAGTAAACAATACCAAGTGAATTTAAACTTCACCCCATTGCACAAAAAATTGGCTATCAGGACTCATTAACTAAGTGGATAACGCGATGGATTTTGAAGCAACCGGTATTGGGTTCGAGTCCCTGGGTGTAAATCAACTGTGAGGTGCAAGTACAACCAGCTGATGAGTCCCAAAAAGGTTGTAACATGGGTCTTCTATTCCATCATCATCCATTTTTGCTTACAAAACTTTTGACTTAAAGCAACACAAAGGCAATTCACAGATGATACACATATGTCAATCAGAGGCCGATCAAGTGCAGTCCTAAACAACAATGGGAAGATATAGACAAACAACACCAAGTAAAATAAACATTTTACTAATTTGTGTTTTTAAGTTCATTTATTTCTGGGAAATCATTTCATCTCCACGTTTTCTGTAAATCTCAGCTTTAGTGAAGAACAAAATGTTGTGGACTAGAAGACCTATGACGGTGTAATGTTTGTATGAATTAATGATTACTCTATACTTGAAGACTGCTTGATGTGGAATTACAGATACAATACGTTCTTCCGTGCTCATCTAACATTTCCTGGTTAAATTGCGTTATTTCTAGAATTCTTAGTTTGTACTCGAATTCAAATACTCCTAATTATAAGACAGAGGGACAACCGAATATATTTTGATACAAAATTACAGTATGACTTTCTAAAATCTGAGAACGATATAGTAAACACTTCATTTGCAAAATATTCATCAATCGTCTCGTACTTGATTGTTCCTTCGATTCTATACCAATTTATCTCTCTTCTCGTTCTTTTTTCTTCAACTTTCTCAACCTCTGCCACTAAGAAATTCACTTTCGGTTGGTGATACATACTACGTAAATCTGTCGACATCAGTAGTACACACTACAGTACGAATAGGGATCTGCACAGATATGGGCACATAACTATAATAAAATCGTAAATACAAATATTCCTATTCATATTCCTTCTCCTCCTCATTCTACTACTACTACTACCACCACCACCACTACTACTACTACTACTCCTTTTACCACTACTACTACTAGGACTACACCTACGACAAAAACAACAAAAACTACTACTACTACGACTACGACCTCTACTACTACTACTACTACAACTACTACTAATACCACTACTGCTACTACTACTACCGATACGCTGAGTAAATATGTTAAAGAATAGAATAGATTCATATGGATCCAATTTCTGGATGATTTATGTAGTTTGTAAATGATATACAATACATTCCGAATAATCCAAAAATATATTGTCTAGATTCATATAATCACACCATGTATACAGTAGTGTACTAATGAGGTCACTTTTAAAACTTGCCGACAGATTCGTAATTTAGATTAATTAGTTTGTTTAATTATTTATTTATAATGAGACTTAGTCCAATTGGAAATAGGATATATTGATAGTAAGTATTTATGTTTACTAACCATCATTCTGAAATGATATAAAAGGAGAAGAAGACGAAGGATAAACAAAATTACAATATTGAATATGATCCATTCATTTGTACTACTTCTTAATATACTTCTATTATTTCTATATGGGTCCACAGGAAATGGTAAATATTGTTTGTTTGAATCTTTTCATTGATGCTAACGAGTGCACTTGATCAATCTCTTGTTGGTATATATGTATATCCTACGCGAATTACCTTGATAGTGCATTCAGTCACAAGTATTATAAGTAGAGATGAATGACAGCCAGCAGTGAAATATGGAATGAGTGTTTCGTTATATTAGAGACTTGTCAATTATATATATATATATATATATATATATATATATATATATATATATATATATATATATATATATACATCTCAGAGTTGATGTTCACTTTGGAACTTCAACCTACTACCATTCGCTTTACACGTAATCATATTATTCACTTAGTTTCAAGCCCTGAAATGAACATTAACACTAGGATATAGGTATATGTAGCTGATAAGTCCAAAATAGAACGAAATTTTCATTCTCAATTCCATTGTTAGCTATCAATCATCTTTACATCTACTATCTATTTATGTTGATTGATTACTAATGTCAATTGTTTATAAAAACAAATATCTGTAAGACATTATCCTTTGTTTTTGATTGAAATCATGAGTCAATTGAAGCTAGACCACCATATGAAATCTGAAAGCACTAGATATCCGTTTCGTCCTAGTGTGGGACTCTTCCGTGGCAGTGCGCATCCATGATCCCGCCTCCGGCGAAATTCGAACGCAGGATCTATCGTTTTCGCGCCAGGCGCTTAACCAACTAGACCACTGAGCTGGCATCCAATGGTGTTAATATCTAATCTCTAGCTTCAATTGACTCATGATTTCAATCAAAAACGTAACAATCACCACAACCCATAAACGGATAATCATCCTTTGTAGTTTATACATTGATATAAGATTTAATGTGTTCTGATAAATACATATTCCTATTACCATGAAGAACTTGAATCATTTCAATGTCATTTGTTGTTTTATAGACTTACATATGAAGTAGTATTAGTAATAGTAGTAGTAGTAGTAGTCGTAGGTGTAGTAGTAGTAGTAGGTGTAGCAGTATTTGTCGTAGTATTGGTAGTAGTAGTATTATTAGTAATAGTGTTAGTAAAGGAATTGATTGTGGTAGTTTTTATAGTAGTTATATTAGTTACAATGACATTAGTAGTAGTAATGTTGTAGTGAACGATCGCACAGATGGTGACAATCTAATATTCTGCATTAAGGTACTACAGAATATCTTGGTCAACTGTGAGAACTGATTCTCTGATTGTTATTCTGAACGATCTCATCAGTACAAACTTCAAACAGAAATGAAGTTTGTATTGATGATTTTGTTCAGAATTTATTCTTATACAAAAATAATATAAACATTCATCAATATCGATATGAATGACAAATAATCGAATATCAACATATTGATAACTACTCTATTTTTAATAGTTCAGATCATGAATTAATTGAAGCTTGATCGTTATGGAAAACCTGATTACATTGAATTTTACTCACTTTTGAAGAGTCCTCTAAGTAGAACAATACAACCGTCCAGTACTTCCAGGTCTTTCACATTGATCTAACTTCAAGTGACTAATGATTTCAACTACTGAAAATTACCCTCATATCTACAAAACCCCTTCTCTGTTGATTAAATATTCTTAACAACTAATTTACAGAATCTATTCAACAACGTATAGAATTATTAAGACATTGTAGACGCCGTATCCAATCAATACTTGGTAAGTTAATGTTTAGTTCATGAAATGTTTTTTTTTTCATTTTATCATACATAAAAGTAAATCAATATTTATCAGAAGGGGTTTTGTGGAGATTCTAGAAAATTCTTTGGTTGAAATCATGAGTCAATTGAACCTAGCCATCCAGTACTTCCAGGTTTTCCGTGGTAGTCTAGCTTCAATTGACTCATGATTTCAACCAGTGAAATTTCTAAAATCTCCACAAAACCCCTTCTGATAATAATCATCTGCTCACTAGTGACTGAATTCGAGAGATATATCCTGGAGTTCTAGTGAAAAGCCGATACCCGTGGAGTTCAACCAGGTCGATTGCGAGATGTCAACTCACTGAAGACAAAGGTGTACGGTGGCGCGACTTGGTGGATTGGTTGAAGTTAGACATTAACGCCTTTGGATGCCGGCTCAGGGGTCTAGTGGTTAAGTGCTCGCGTGCGAAACTGTTAGGTCTTGATTTAGAATCTCGTGGGAGGTGAGGTCGTGGATGCGCACTGCCACTGAAAAGTCCCACAGTAGGACGAAACGGCCGTCCAGTGCATCCAGGTTTTCCATGGTGGTCTAGGTTTAATTGACTTATGATCTCAACCAGTGAAATCAATATTTGGTCAAGTTAATCTTTATGGATTATGTAACATGGCAACACTAATAATTTCTGAACGAATTAATCAGATTTACGATGATAAGTCTCAGATTTTGGTATGAAATTCATTCATCTATTTGGTTAAATAGAGTTTTTGGTATGATAACTGGTGTCAGTTCGTGATGAAAACTCTAAATCTAATTCTTAATCCTAATTATCAACTACAAATCATAATTTTAACTCTTCATACATATTTATAACCCTCATTTATTCCTGGGTATTAAGGGGACACTCAAGGTCACTCAACTGTTGGGGATGTTAGATCCCCAGAACTCACTTGGAAAAGGACCAACTTTTGTCATTTCATTTAGAAAATTTGAATTTCCTTATTTTCGCACCAAAACCGCTCTTGTCACCTCTATGTCGTGTTTCACACTTGGGAAATATCTTAAGTGTTATTAGTCCGTTGCGTCTTTTAGTATGCTATTTGGTAACTCTTCCCAAGGACGGACTTGTACTGTATGTATTCGTTTTGAATTGCGTTTGTTGTTATCGCTCGTTTCTGGCTGTTTGCGGAATATACTTTCATACTCCAAGATTGAGCTTCTTCCTCTGGTTAGCGGGGCTGGGACGCATCAATAGCTGGCTTACTGGTCTTGGTCGCTGAGTCTTTGTTTTCGTTCGCACATCAAGTGAACTCGTGTTACGTTCAAACCTAACATTTACTATCGCCCAAAGATCGTCCATCAATTATAGTCTTATCGGTTATATCATATAAACATAGTAATGTAGCGTACACTAAATCCTAATTTGCTGATGATTGTATAACAAATTCCTGATCAAAACTTTTTTCAATCATTCATAAAATCAGTAATGTGCTTAAAATTGCTATGAACAATATGAACCAATTTATGGAGTGTCTATCATTGAAAATTTGGAAGTATTGGATGGTCGTTTTGTTCTAGTATAGGACTCCTCAGCACGACCTATCTATGATCCGGCACATAAGATTGGAACCCAATACCTATCGGTCTAACGCGCAAACACTTATCTTCTAGACTATTGAGCCAGTTGGCATCCAACGGTGTTCATGTGTGACTTCATTCAATCCTCAGTATTTCACGATTGTCTTCAGTGAGTAACTATCTCACAACTAGGATGAAACGGCCTTCTAATGCTTACATGTTTTCAATGATGGTCTAGTTTAAATCAATTCATCAATTTAACTACTAATGTAGTGAACAAGAACACGGGTGGAGACAATCGAATGTATTCGACACAAAGTTACAGAACTTGTTAATAAAATCTAACAATCAAATAGTAAATACGTAATTTGCAAAGTGTCCATCGATTGACTAAAAATGACTCAGACTTCATTGTTCTTGCATTTTCATACAAATTGCATCCTGTTTCGATTGTTTACTGTTCGATCCTGTTGTCTCTCTGCTGCCAGACCTTTAGTTCACGACTAACATCATCCACTACTTATGTCAATATAAGTAGCACACACCACACTGACACTAATACAATTGTAGTGAAAGAGAGCAGATGTAAGGACAACCGATTAGATTTCGTACAAAATGACAGAGTTACTTGATAAAATACAAACACCATACTCCAATACTTCATTTTGTAAAATGTTCATTAAATGTTTAAGGTTTCATTGTTCTTGCATTTCCATACCAATTACTTTTCGTTCCCTTTCTTTCCTTCTCGATTTTCGAAACTATCTGGTGCCAGATATTCTATTCCTGACTAGCGTTATATACCACTTATTTCAATATAGGTAGCACACACTACCCTCATTCTGATAATGAAAACTTATTGACAAATTGTAAAATAATTCACAGTTTTCTAAGTTTATTTTATTAGTCTCTCAATTTTACAAGAGAATAGTTCAGATCAGATCAGACTGGATCAGATCAGATCACTTAATTTATCAAATAAATCAAAATATAGAAAACTTTTCTTGAATGAATACTTAGTAAACTGAAATCAGTAAATATGATCATATAAAAATTCATGGATGATCATTTTTGAGGAGTCCCTCAACAGGATGAAACTGCTGTCCAGTGCTTCCAAATTTTCCATGATGGTCTAGCTTCAATTGACTCATGATCTCAACTGTAATATCTATAAAATAACCCCTTCTGAAATTCATTTCTATTACATATTAAATTTCAAATGATTTGTATGTTTTTTTAGATGAGAACATCCAATCAGGTCGTGTTAACCCAAATTCATTGGATCAAAGTACGTCTAATTAAACACAAATATTGATGGGCTTTTCTTCAAATAATATTGTTTATTATAGATATACACTGTATAAGCAAACGTTTAGGGATTAAATATCGTGTTGATATTATGACAGGTTTGTACAGTATTATTTTGTTTTTGGCATAAAATTGCATTATATAATAACCAATCTGATTGTTTTTTCCCATTATTGATTAGATTGTATATTCGATGGTGTGTTCCTTAATTTCCCCCTGTTCTCTTTTCCTTTTGGGATTCCAAGTTTAGAATCATCTTATAATGAATGCAGTTTGATCATTTCCATCATGTATGTCCTAACCACCCCCAGCGTTTTTATATAGTTTTCTCTTTAGCTAGAAGCCAGGATATTCTCTACCATAATAAATTATTACAAATAATATCCGGTCAACCGACACTGAGTAACATCGTAGATACTATTTTGATGACTATTGTGGTAATTCTTCAGGTTTCATCTTTCAACAATTACATCTACTACACACATTTTCAATCATTTGTTATGATGGAGAAGATTTGTAGCTGAAGTGGATGATTTTGATGACGTTTTGTTCTTTGAGCTGAATGGTTTGGTCGTGGAGTTTTCATTGTTCTTCTGAATAATATCATCAGTACAAACTTCAAGTAGAAGTGAAGTGTTCGAATTTCTTCACATGTGATACACAGCTTGTCCTGTAAATCTTGATGTTAATTGGTTCCTGTTGGTCTCAAACTTGTCATTGTTTTCTTCTTTATTTTGGTTGTATCTCTCATTGGTTTGATGTTTGATCTTGTGATTGTCCATAATTTTCTTGATTGGTTGATTAATTGGATCGATTTCAATGTGCTTGATGATTGCTGACTGACTTCAGTGCCAAGTTTCTGAAAATTCTCTGGTGTTTTTGGAATCGCCTCCAACTAAAATCTCCAAATTTTTCCAGTCAAATGTGTGTCGGCAGTTGTCCATGTGCATTGATATATGTGGGAACATTTCATGGCATTTGACCACTAATTGATGCTCGTGAAGGTGAAGATGATGAAGGGGGCGTCAGCTTTGTACGATGTAGTGTTTATCGCAGTCGGCACAGTTTATTTTATTGTTGATGTTTGGCTTTTCTTCGTTTGTCGTTTCGTCTTTTGGTTTGCATAGGATTGATTGCAGCTCAGAGAGCAAAACTCTATCTAAATCAATGGTTGCGATTATGAGTCGATTGAAGCTAGACCACCGTGGAAGACCTGAAAGCACTGGACAACCGTTTCGTCATAGTGTGTGAATCTTCAGTGGCAGTGCGCATCCACGATTCTGCTTCGTGAGATTTCAATACGTGATCTATTGGTCTCGTGCGCGAACACTTAACCACTAGACCACTGAGCCGTGTGAATGTATAACTTCAACTAATCCATGAAATTGAGCGACGCATCCATCGTTGTCTTTAATGAGTTACTATTTCACAACTGACCCAGTTGAACTCCACTGGTCATTGATTCTCATTAGAACTCTATAAAATAGCTCTTGGAGACAGTCACTACTGAGTATATGTTGATTCATGTCAGAAGGCGTTTTGTGGATATTGTATCCACATAATTATACATCTTTAAAATGACATTTGAATTATTCATATTCCAACTATACTCCAAAGAATACTGGTCAGTAAGAAAGGAAAAAGAGGATGAAGAAACAAACAAACAAACAAACAAACAAACAAGGAAGCAAACCATCTAATGATGCTTCTATGAATTGAAGTCCTCATATTGTTTTTTATTAAGATGTAGTATATCACACAATCCAATACATTTTAATTTAATTGATGTATGTTATCTATTTCATTTGTAAATATCTTAGACTTTGAAAACATCGTGAATTCTATGGAAAAAACGTATGGTAAGTGCTTGTAATGAATGAATATTTCATATTAGAATGAGGAGGAAGGGGTTTGTGGAGATTTTTAGTAATTTATTAGTTGAATTCATGAGTCAATTGAAGCTAGACCATCATGGAGGACCGGAAATCATTGGATGGTGTCCGTTTCGTCCTGGTATAGGACTTATGAGTAATGTGCATCCAGGATTGCGCTGACGGGATTCGAACCCAGGAACTCCAGCCTCTCGAATAACCTATAGATCACTGAGCCGGTAAGCCCACAACCGTTCAGGTACGGCCCAGATTGCGGAGGGTCAGCCCTCCCTCTCGAAATACTCTCACAAGGCCACGTGCCCACAAGCACTTCCAGAGAAGTCCTACACACTGCATTCTCGTGGCATTATTGTTGTTTGCAAGTCTGAGAGAACGAAATGCGAATGTCCGGCGCTTTAACCGGGTTGGTGGATACGGAGGATCCACTTAGGAATGTTGGGAATCCCTGATTCCAAGCCAATAGTGCACATGATCTCCAGCATCGTGAAGTAACAGATGGCATGTGAACCAGTCGTTGGTCACCGGCTGCCATGGGACTACATCTCCTGAAATCAAAGGCTCCGAGTGTGGCTCCCTGAGGAAACCACCTGTTCGATTTGAGCACACGCGCAGTATCCTAGCCCTCACACAAATCGAATGATTTATGTGGCACATATCTATTTGGTGCCTGCTTGTACCAATGTTTACGTGTTTAAATAATAATAATAATAATACTCAGCCGGCATCCAACTGTATCTTAATTCAACCAATTCTTGAAATTGTGCCATCGTTCACCATTGTCGTCAGTGATTCACTATCTCACAACTGACCCGGTTGAACTCCACTAGTCATTGATTCTCACTAGAACTCCATGAAATAGCTCTCGGAGACAGTCATTAGTAAGCACTGGTGGACGGTGGTTCAATTCCATGGACTGATTGACGTCAAACAGTAACACTATTGAATATCAACTCAATGGTCAATAGGTTAAGTATTCGCGTACATGACTCACAGGTCCTTGGTTCTGTTTCAGTTCTACATACAAGATCATGGATGTTGACTGCTAAGGAATTCCATAGTCTAGGACGAACACAACTATCCAATGCTTTCAGGTTTTCAATGATGATCTAGCTTCAATTGACACATTATGAAATGAAGCTTATCTTCATATTATGTAAATGTAATGCTTTGATTTTATTCAAATAGTTGTTGATTATTTCTATTTATAAACTATGTAGATATAAATCATCCGAAATCCCTTCAAATAAAAGAATGTTTTAACAATGAAAGAAAAATTTATGAAAGTTAGTTTAAACATTCTGTTGTGTTTTATAGGAAATATTCAATTATCGTGATGGTTTGATGTTAGTTGAAATGAAAGTGAACTGAGAGAGAGAGAGAGCATTTTGAGAGGGAGTGCGGACACTACTAACTCTCCACCGTACCTGGGCATTTGGAACAGAAATATTATTCATAAATGATCTACGTGTATATTAACAAAAGTAAGGTGTTCATTTTTGTAGTCGACAATGGTCAGTGATGTGTGTTTCTTTGAAGGACTCAAATTTATGGCATCTAGTTTCATGGTGTAAGAAGTTGTCATACTCTAAATATGTCACTGGCATCATTTCAAACCATGAGTTTGAGTAACACAATTTCAAATCTCAAAGGGAATATTGGTTACTTCATTACCCTACAGATGCATTATTTCCCCTAAAGAATAGGTCCATAGTTTACTGATGATAACTTCAGTGAAACACTTAACATATCAATAAACAGAAAACTCATTCTTAACAACTAACATTATGTGATAGATCCATAGGGAATTAATAAAAGATATGAGATCGATTATTTTGTTGATTGAGATCATGAACCGATTGATGTTAGACCACCATTGAAAACCTGGAAGCACTGGTCGGCCGTTTTGTCCTATTGTGGAACTCTTCAAAGTATGTGTCGGACTTGCGATTCGAACTCACACTCACATCATGGATCAGAGCACTCTTGAGTCTGGAGTTTTAGACCACGTGTCCATTCTGGAGTCTCGCAATATGACAAAGCGGCCGTCCAGTGCTACCAGGTTTTCAATAGTGGTCTAACATCAATCGGTTCATGATCTCAATCAAAAACTTAATCATCTCCACAATTCAATACTGATCTATTATTTTCGTCATTATTTCTATTATAATATACAGTTAGGTTTCAAGATAGAAACTCGTAAAACTTACCATTTATTTTTGTATTTAAACAGATGTGAGAAGTGAATACAACCAAGAAATATGTGATGAACTTAAACAACTCAATCAACGAGGTATATATTTTGCTGCTAAGCTGCGTTCACTTTTTTTGAAATCATCATCCCATCTGATACTCGTCAACCGGATGTAACGGCATCCCAGAGTTGATCTTCATTCCGGGACTCGAACATAGTGTTATTTGCTGCAAAGACCATCATGATACCCACTTAGCTATTGAGTCTTGATAGTCACTTGTTTGTGTATTGGCCTGAAGTTTAAATTCACTTAGTGTTGTTTTACTTACATCTGCTTATTGATGTTAGGGACTGTAATTGATCAGTTTCTTGTTGGCATATATGCATCCTGTTCAGATTGCCTCGATATTGCCCTTAGTTTTTGATGGAGTTTTGTTCTCTGAGCTAGATGGTTTGGTCGTGGAGCTTTCATCGCTCCTCTGAACGGCATCATCAGCAGCACAAACTTCAGATAGAAGCGAAGTGTTCGAATTTCTCCATATGTGTTTCACAGCTTGTTCTGTGCATCTCGATGTTGATTGGTTCTTATGGACCTTAAATTTGTCATTGTTTACTTCTTTGTTTTGATTGTGTCTCCCATTAGTTTGATTTTTGTTCCTATATTTGTGCATGATTTTCCTGATTGGTTGATAAATTGGATTGATTTCAATTTGCTTGTTGATTGCTGATTGATCTGAGTGCCAGGCTTCTAAAAATTCTCTGGTGTTTTTGTAGTTTCCTCTGTCCAAGAGTGTGGACACTCACAGAACAAGCTGTGAAACACATATGGAGAAATTCAAACACTTCACTTCTATCTTAAGTTTGTTCTGCTGCTGATGTCGTTCAGAAGAAAGATGAAAGCTCCACGACCAAACCATCCAGCTCAGAGAACAAAACTCCATCAAAATCATCCACCTGAGCTACAAATCTTCTCCACCATCTGAATTGCCTTAAGTCACAAGCATTATAAACAAAGATGGATAGTGGCTAGTAGTGAAAATGTTTTATGATAACAATTGTTATCATATTTTATGACAGAATTAAGATAACAAGACACTAATCATGTTTAATTTTTATGAATACAATACAGAAATGGATGGTTTGATCGTGAAGCTTTCATCTTTCTTTAGAACGATAAGAACTATTCAACATTGAGGTCTACAGGACAAGCTATGAATCATATGGGAAGAAGTCTGAACATATCACTTCTATCTGAAGTTTGTGCTGATGATGGCATTCAGAAGATTGATGAAAGCTCCACGACTAAACCATCCTGTTCATTAGTATCATTTGATGTAATGTTGTAGGAGTGATTAAGGAGTTTCACTGGTATTTGCCCATTTTCTAACATGAACTACATGTTTATTTATTTAGATACTGATGAACTATTGAGCTGGTTGACTATTCTAAATCTACACATCAGTTATTTAAATTTTGATTTATGTAAGTTAATCTAGTTTTATATTCAATAAGTTTGGTAACCATGTCCAACACCGGTCATCATTGCACGTTGTGGTAATCGGTGTTCAGACAAACGTAACACGTGGCCCAACCATCTCAGTCGATGAAGATTCACAACCTCATCAAGTGATTTACCATGATTCTCCAATACCATGCGTCTAACCTCACTATTACTTACCCGGTGATCCCAGTTGTTGTGTTAATGAGGTATGACAACTTGGACCGATGCATATATGTGCCTGGTCCTACGTTGTAGCTGACTGACTGACTGAAGTTTGTTAAGACTATAATTTATGAGCAAACCAGTTAGATTTACGATGAAAGGTCTTGGATATTGGCGCGAAGTTCACTCATCCATTTGGTTTAATAGAGTTCGTGATGAAAAACCCTTAAATCTAATTCCTAACCATTAAGCATCAATTGTAAATCATAATTCTATTTCCTCACACAGGTTTATCAATCTCATTTAGCTCTGGTCAGTAGGTGGATATTCTTGAGACCACTTTAGCGTTGCCCAAACGTCGTCCATAAATTATAGTCTTACCATCAGTTCTATTCTACAAGTAATTAATCATTGAGTATTGACTATTGTTATTTGCATGAAGTTCATCTCAAACTTGGTCAAGTTCTATCGAACAAGTAACAATTTGAGTACTAGTTTAATGACTCGATAGCATGTTCACTATATTGATATATGAGACGGTTAGTGGCAGTGAATAGGAAACTCTGATCCAAGACGGTGTTGATTGTTACTCTCCACACTGGTTTATAACCGTCATTTAGTTCTAGTTAGTAGGCGGATATTCAGAAAGTCACTTGAATGTTGCTCAAACGTTGTCCATAAATTATAGTCTCGTCGCAATCGTAGATCTTCATGTAAGACGTAAACAGGAGATTTTCAGTTGATTTGATGTTATATTTTAAAATAACAAAACATTCACTTTAGTGTTTGTATTTTCATAGTATCAGTCACGAACCGATCATTACCTAGACCCTTATTGAAAGTCTGAAAGTGACAAATAGCGATTTCATTCCAGTATAGGACGCTTTACGAAATCGTATCCACTATCACGTCAGAAGGAGTCGAACATAAGAAGTTCGAACTTTTCGTCCGAACACTTCACATCTACACTATTGAAACGTCAGATATTGATATGGATATTTATTCAACTTTATCACAATTTATATAGTCAGATTTTGTTTATTATTTTAGTTAAATATCAGTTCCGGTCAGAACTTGCTAGTGTCGTAACCAGTTAGAATGAAATATGTAAGTGGAACCTTGAATAGATTTGACTAATTGTGAACAATTCATGTTATATTCCTTTCATAAGATAAAAATTTATAGAAAAGAATGAGTGAACTGAAGAAGAAATAATGAGACGCTATCTATCTATCTATCTATCTATCTATCTATCTATCTATCTATCTATTCACACATCTATCTATCTATCTATCTATCTATCTATCTATCTATCTATCTATCTATCTATCTATCTATCTATCTATCTATCTATCTATCTATCTATCTATCTATCTATCTATCTATCTATCTATCTATCTATCTATCTATGTCTGTCAACCAACACCAAAGACAGAACTCTCAATACAAATGTCAAGACAGTTCTACTGTATGAGGTGGAAACTTGGAGAACTACGAAAGCAATCATTCAGAAGATACAGGTGTTTATTAACAGTTGTCTACACAAAATACTTCGGTTCCGTTGACCAGACACAATTAGCAACAACCTACTGTGGGAGAGAACAAACCAGATTACAGTGGAGGAAGAAATCAGTAAGAAGCGCTGGAAGTGGATTGGACACACATTGAGGAAAGTACCCAAATGCGCCATAAACCAAGCCGTCACTAGGAGTCCTTCATATCAAAGGAGAAGAGGAAGACCAAAGAACACACAACGCTGAGACAGATATGCGAAGAATGAACAACAATTGGATACGACTAGAAAGGAAGGCGCAGGACAGAGTGCGGGTTGGAGACTGGTTGTCGGTGACCTGTGCTCCACTAGGAGTAAGAGCTACTTCATAATACATCTTGAACCGTAAATGGTGAAGCGCAGCACTTTAGCTGATGTCAATTTCTGATGAGAATCCAAAATGTTGTCACTATCCCTAATCATCAATTGTAAACGATAATCCACATCCTTCATACAAATTTAAAACTCTTATTTAACCCTAGTCTGTAGGTGAACATTCTGAAGGTCACTTTCACGTCACTCAAAGGTCGTTTATAAATTATAATCTCACCGGGTTTTGTAAATGTATACTGTAATACAATGATAATAATGATGAAATGAATGAGAACACAAATGAAGACTATTCGAACGTAGTTGAACATAAATAATTATAGAAGATGTTAGTCAAATCTGTGAATCATCCACTGAATACTTTATTTGCAAAATCACACTCAATTGTCTCAAACTCTATTATTCTTTCATTTTCATACCAACTGATTCGTGTTCCCATTCTTTTCTTCTTGATCTTCTTGTGATACCAGACATTCCATTCCTAACTAGTGTTCTATACTACTTATATCGATATAAGTAGCACGTATCACAATATTAACATCCCCGAAGAAAAAACAATTATTTATTTACTTATTTATTTTAACACATAGATGTTGGTACAAGGAGGCACCAGATACATATGCGCCACACAAATCTTATTTGATTTGTTCGAGGGCTGTGATACTCCCCGAGTGCTCAAACCGAAGCAAGTGATTTTCTTAGGGGGCCAAACCTGGAGCCTTCGACCTGAAGGTCTGATCCACAAGGCAGTGGAGCATCGTAATTAAATGCATTCCCATGGTAGCCGGTGACCAACGATCGGTTCATACATTTCTATTGACTAATTTATCTTTAAAATCGTATCATTCATTGATTCAATATGCACATATATCAGAAGGGGTTTTGTGGAGATTGTAGTAATTTCAACAGTTGAGATCATGAGACAATTGAAGCTAGACAACCACGGAAAATCTGGAAGCACTGGATGACCGTTTCGTCCTATTGTGGGACTTGCTTCAAGAGATATATCCTGGAGTTCTTGTGAGAAGCAGTGACCAGTGGAGTTCAACCGGGTCAGTTATGAGATAGTAACTCACTGATGACAATGGTGGATGTGTCGCTCCATTTCGTGGATTGCTTGATGTTAGACATTAACACCATTGGATGCCGGACAGATCAGTGGTCTAGTTGGTTAAGCGCCTGGCGCGAGTCTCGCGGGGCCTCGATCGGGGGTTCTCACTGCCGCTGAGGAGTCCCATAGTGGGAAGAAATGGCCATCCAGTTCTTCCAAGTTCTCCATGATAGTCTAGCTTCAATTGACTTATGATCTTAACTGTTGTTCATATGATATATATGTTAATTATCCTACAATTACCCATTACAATTGTAGATTGAAGTTATGATGATGATGAGGATGATGGTGATAATGATGAACGAGTATTGTTTATATAATTATGATCAACTTGTAATGAATGATTTCTAATGTACTAACAAATAACCAATTGTAATTTGTTCTGGTTTCTTATGTAACCAATCAATTCAATCAATAATGATTATTCTGTTCTTTTTCTTTTCAATTTTAATAAACCATGGAATCTCAATGGGAGTGAATAGGTGGATGGTTGAGTAAAGAGTGTATGTGTGTAGGGGGGCGGGGGAAATCAATATTTTACAATCGAATAAATGAGATTATTAGATAGAGATAATTTAGGACTTCCATCGATACTTTATAAACAAAGATGGATGATGATTAGTAGTGGAATTTAGGAAGAGTGTTTCATCCTATTTAGGACTTGTCAAATAGATGTACTTGCATTGCACAGTTAATGTTTCCTTCAGGATTCGAACCCAGTACCATTCGCTTCAGATACAATCATATTATCCACTCAGTTACTAAGTCCTAATAGCCACCTGCTTGTATAATGGAGCTAAGTTATATTCAATTGATATGGTTTACTTGTATCTTCCCATTGTTGTTTAGGACTGTAATTAATCAATCTGTTGTTGGTGAATGTGTATCCTGTTAAGATTGCCTCCATATTGTCTTCAGTCATAAGCTTTATCTCATCTAGACTGTTTCAGTATAAATTAATTGTATCTGTAATAATGTCAATGGTTAAGATCATGAGTCAGTTGAAGCTAGACCACCACGAGAAACCTGGAAGCAGTGGACGGCCGTTTCATCTTATTGTGAGACTCCCCAGCAGTGCGCGAAACGTCGGAAGATATGAATATATAAAGGTTGGTATTCCTTAATGATGTATAATGTGACTGATTTATATTTTATAAATGTCATTCGAAATAGAAAGACCAAAACAACTACAGGACAACGAATATTAGAAGTCCACGTCTTTTGAAATAAATAATGCACATAGTGGAAGTTGTTATCAGTATTCTGGACTCAACTGTACGAACAAGGCATATAAAGGACTAATGAGGACACTAGGCTATTCATACAAGTCGAACATCCATCGGCGAATAAATCACATAATAACTAGTCTAGATTAAAGTCACAGCAGTGACAAAGACTGATCATTCTTATTCATTGCAAATATTTTGACCACTATATAAAACGATATTTTCATTGTTCATTATACAAGATAAATGAATTTCATTCAAAAGACTTAAAGTTAATTTCCCGATTCTGAAGATTCATTTCTACCGGTGGAGTTCAACCAGGTCTTTTGTGAGATAGGAAATCACTGAAGACAATGGTGTACGGTAGCTCAACTTCGTTTATTGGTTGGAGTTAGAAATTAACACCATTGGATGCCAGCTCAGTGGTCTAATTGGTTAAGCGCCTGACGCGAGACTGATGGATTCTGGGTTTGAATCTAGCGGGATGGGATCGTGGATGCGCACCGCTGAGGAGTCCCAGAATAGGACGAAACGGCCGTCCAATGCATCCAGGTTTTCCATAGTGGTGTAGCTTCAATTGACTCATGATTTCAACCAGTGGAAATTCTAAAATCTTCACAAAACCCATTCCGATCATTTCTATATGTTCACATGAATTACTGAAAACTAGTAAGTAGTATATATAATACACAGTTTGTCTTAAACTGATATTTTACATAAAACCATCAGTTTAACACTAAATTATCTTACTGACTTTATTATTATTATTATTATTATTATTATTATTATTATTATTATTATCATCGTCAAAAATATAAGATGACAGTTCTTATTCTATTTACATCATAATTCAACCCAGCCATTGAAAACCTGTGAATGTGATACGGCTGTTTCATTTTACTGAGCCACTCCTCACCAACAGTGATGTAAAACTTTCAATCACGTGTATGAATGGGTTCATAATCTCTATAAAATTCAATAATCTTCACAACTTACATATTGATAAATCCCATTTACAAATTTATAACATAGATTAATCCAATGTCAGGAGATAATAACAGGTAGTGTCCATTGGTTAGATTGTATTAGGTTCCTATGTGATTAGATTGTATGCATAGGTAAACAGTCATATAATTTCTTACTGTTTCTAGTATGATTATCAATTAAGATAACCTATATAGTTAGTTGGAGCAGTGACCACGTATATATCAATCGATATATCGATCGATGCCCTGGTATGGCCGAGAGTGAGGAGGGTCCGCTCTCCTTCTCGAAATGCTCTCAAATGGCCACGGGCATACAACCACTGTCAGGAAAGTCAAACTCGCTGCCTTCTTGTAGTGGGGGTGTTATTTACGAAATTGGGAGGACGAAAAATCAATGTCCGACACTTTAACCGGGTCGGTGGACACGGAGAGTCCAACTAGAAGAGTTTTAAAGGTCTGATTCCAAACCAATGGTACACATGGGCTGCAGTATCCTGAAGGAACAATGGCGAGTGAACCAATCGTTGGTCACTGGCTACGATGGGACTTCATATCCCTACATTACTCCAGTGCCTTGTAGATTAGACCTTCACGTCAAAGGCTCAAGGTGTGGCCCCCTAATAAAACTACCTGCTTCGATTTGAGCACCCGAACAGTATCCCATCCCTCCCATAAAACGAATGATTTATGTGGCGCACATCTACTTTGAGCATAATTTACACCATCAAATCGGAAAAGAAGATTTATATCTTCTGAGAATGATTTCATTTTTGCGATGTATACTACTGATGAAGACAGATATAAGTATTATGTATCATGAATCGGAAGTGAAATGCCTGGTGGTAGAAGGTAAAAAAAATGATCGAAGAGAACGACAACAGAGAATGATTGTTGTGTAAACAAAAGAACAATGAAGTCTTAGACGATTGATTGACATTTCGCAAATAGTTCTCAGATTTCGCTAAGTGGTTATGTAATGTTGCATTCAAATACATTCGATTGTCTCCGCTTATGTGCTCTCATTCACTACAGTTTAAGTTAATTTCTCTGAATTTAATGATTTACTTGTATGACTGTAAACTGTAAGATGATCAATGTATATCCATTATGAATACTGTCTGTATACTACTAATTATATTGTATTAAGATATTTAGGACGCGGTATATGCCCCTTCACTAGGAGTAACAGGCGTAAGTAAGTAAGTAAGATATTTAGGACAATGTTTCAAACTGAAGTGTCGGCTACTATATTAAGCTCATATAACTTATTCTAGGTTCTGAACAAACCTTGTTAATTATTCACTTATCAACCTTGATTGCTTTCATATGAGCGTATATATGTGTGTGTACACTTCTTATCTTATTCATTACATGTCTGTAACTTATTTTTATCTAACTATAAATATTGATTAACGTTTGAATAAAGGAAGTTGGCTCACCCGCCATCTTCACTGCGTATCTTTACGTTCCGCTTCACTGTCTCTTCTCCACTTCATCTCTCTCATTTCCTATCCAGATGAATGAGTGTAATCAAAGATCCACTTAATTAAATCGATTCGGCTCATACGTTTTTTCCACTGAGTATCCTTTTGTTCTGCTTCGCTCTCTTTTTCTTCGTTTCATTCACTGCGATTCTCTGTTTGTTCAGATCAATAAGTGTACAAAATATACATATGCAAAACTTCATTCTCATATTTCACTTATTTAATTCCATTATTCACTAACCCAACTCAAGTCGATAAGTATATGCGAGGATAAACAACCTGATTAGAGTCAGATTCAAGGCTAAAAAAACTAAAAAATCAACATCATATGGATACAGTTGTTGTTGTTGTTGTTGTTGTTGTTGTTGTTGTTGTTTTCTCATTGATTACATCAGTGTTTCAATTCAGAATAACCAAATAGGATAAACATTAACAAAATATTTCTTTTATTTCAATGACTAATAATCCAATGAAGGATATTTATTTCGATAAGTTCCTTGGAAGGTTCTACAATTTACATATACAAATTAATAATTCAAAAAATTGACCAAGTTAAAGGCAAATTGTATCGAAAGATGAACAACCATTGGATAGAACTAGAAAAGAAGACCTAGGAGAGAGTGAATTGGTGAATACTGGTCAACGGCCTATGCTTCACTGAGATTAATAGGCGTAAGTAAGTAAACAAACATCAAGTTATATTGATCGATGTGATAGGAATTTACATTATTGTGCTTGTGAACATCTCCTAGTATAGCTAAGTAAAGGTTTGGTGAAGAAAGTGAACAATTCAATATTGTCCCACTTAGTACAAACTGGTCATTGTGATAATTCTTTTCAATTATTTATCAGGTTAGTTAATGTTTACCAAAGCTGGTCAGATTTAAAGTCCTTCAAACAACTGAAGCAGTAGTCATCTGGATGAAGAAACTGGAGCTATGCGTAGAAAAGAAATATCTTTAACCGCTTCTTCCCCTTACCCCCGATCAACTTCAGGGCTAATTATTCAGTAGTCATCTTAGCTATTGGATGACTTGATTTGACTATTGTACTTACAACCTTTCGTAGTCAAATGTAATCGTCTGTGCTATCTTTATTCAAAAATCTTTGTATTATTATTATTATTATTATTAACACATAAGCGCAATCACGTCAACATTCCATAGGAGTCATATCAACATTAACAATTTTATTCTACATTTTTGATTTAAATCATAAACCGGTTAATGTTAAACCACCGTTGAAAACCTGGAAACACTGGACGGCCATTTCGTCCCATTGTGGGTTTCTTCAACAATACACATCCACAATTTCACCCTCGGAGTTCGAACTCAGGGCCTTTGGTCTCTATTCTGTTTTGTTTAACAATCCTAGATTCACATGATTTAAACGATATACTTTGCCTTAAACCTAATCATTATTCTTTTCTTAGTTGATTGAATAATATGACTTACTTAGTTACGCCTGTTACTCCTAATAGAGCATAAGCCGCAGACAAGCATTCTCCAACACACTCTGTCCTGGGCCTTCTTTTTTAGTCCCATCCAATTATTGTTCACTTTTTCTCATGTCTATTTCCATTTCCCGGCGTAGTGTGTTCTTTGGTCTTCCTCTTCTCCTTTGGCATGGAGGATTCCATGTGAGGGCTTGGCTTATGACGCATTTGGGTACTTTCCTCAATGTGTGTCCAATCCACTTCCAGCGCTTCTTACCGATTTCTTCCTCCACTGTAATCTGGTTTGTTCTCTCCCACAGTAGGTTGTTGCTAATTGTGTCTGGTCAACGGAACCGAAGTATTTTGTGTAGACAACTGTTAATAAACACCTGTATCTTCTGAATGATTGCTTTCGTAGTTCTCCAAGTTTCCACCTCATACAGTAGAATTATCTTGACATTTGTATTGAGAGTTCTATATTTGGTGTTGGTTGACAGACATTTGCTTTGAGTTCCAGATGTTCTTTAATTGTAGATATGCTGCTCTTGCATCAGATCATCTGTAATCATTAATGATGCTGGCCAGATATTTAAAGGTTTTTGCCTGTTGTGTGTAATCGGAGAATCTTGCTTTTCATTTTGTGTATGATGACACCTAATATTACAGAGGCTGCTGCTACACAGGTAATCGTCTGTATTTGTTGTTGCGTTTGCTATAGAAGAGCCAGATCATCTGCAAAGTCTAGATCGTCCAACTGCATCCTAGATGTCCACTGTATCCCGTGCTTCTCTACAGATGTTGACAACTCCATGATCCAGCCGATCACCGGGAGAAAAAGAAAGGGTGGAGTGAGCAACCTTGCCTGACACCGGTCTTCACTTCGAACGAGTTTATCAACTGTCTTCCATGCATGATTTTGCAGTTTAATCCATCATATGAGTTCTGTATGATATTGACTATCTTCTGAGGCACGCCGTAGTATCGAAGAAGCTTCCATAGTGTTGTTCTGTCCACGCTATCAAATCCTTTTTCGTAGTCAATGAAGTTTATGTAGAGTGACGAATCCCATTTAGTGAATTGCTCTACAATGATCCGTAGAGTTGCGATTTGGTCTGTACACGATGATCCTTACGGAATCCTGCCTGTTGGTCACGAAGTTGGGCGTCCACGCAATCCTTCGTTCTGTTTAACAATACCCTGTTGAAGACTTTTCCCGGTGTTGAGAGAAGAGTGATGCTCCTGTAGTTATCACACTTTCTGAGATCGCCTTTCTTCGGTATTTTGATCAGAAGTCCTTCTTTCCAGTTTTTAGGTACTTGTTCCTCATCCCAAATCTTATTGAAGAGAATGTGGAGTATCCTTGCAGTTGCCGCCACGTCTGCTTTTAGTGCCTCTGCTGGAATGTTGTCTGGTCCTGCTGCTTTGCCACTTTTGATTTGTCTGATGGCCATGCTTATCTCTTCAGTTGTTGATGAGACAACATCGATTGGGAGATCCGTGGGTGGTGCTTCGATGTTGGGTGGGTTCAGTGGAGCTGGTCGATTCAAGAGTTCTTTGAAGTGTTCTACCCACCTGTTTTGTTGCTCTTCAATTTTGGTGACTACCTCGCCTTCTTTGCTTTTCACTGGTTGTTCTGATTTGCGGCAATTTCCAGAGAGTTTCTTTGTTATGTCATACAGTTGTCTCACGTTTCCGATTGAATAATATTACTACTGAACAATATGACTTCATTGATAATTCGATGAGTTAACTTCATATTGTCACTTGAGGAAACATTAAAATTAATTCACTTGGTATTATTCGGCTTGTATCTTCCCATTGAGGTTTAAGACTGCAATTGATCAGTCTGTTATTGGCATATGTGCATACTGTGCGTATACCTCGATACTGCCTTAATTCGTAAGCTTTTGGTAAGTAATGATAGATAGTGGCTAGCAGTGGAAACCAGGACGCGCATTTCGTCCTCAATAGGAAGAGACAAGCCAAACAATACCAAGTGAATTTAAATTCATCCCATTGCACAAGCGAGCGGTTGCCAGTACTCAGTAGCTGAGTGAGTAAGGCGGTGGCGTTTGAAGCGAGTGGCACTACGCTCGAATCCGGTGCGTCCAGCTGACGAGTCCCAGGTGGGACGTGACGTAACGCGTGCCCTAGATTATTCTGTTAGCTACTGTCCATCATTGACTAAAATAATGTTAGTTTATTGTTTATAGTAATAACATGAAATGATTGATTCAACTTACATAATACCATTTGGATTATCTATTTCATTCATAATATCTGTCAGAAAATGATGTTTAACTAAAAATACAAAATATAGTACGGTAAATTATAGTAATGCTAAAAGAAGACCTGGAAGTACTGTTTGGCCGTTTTGTCCTAGCCTGAGGCTCCTCACTGTTGGTTGCCGATTCATTGATCTAGAGGTGAAGCTTTCGTGTGCAAGGTCGATAGTCCGTGTATTCGAATCCGGCGGGGCGGGATCGTACATGCACACTGAGGAGGAGTCCTACACCAGAACGAAATAGCCGTCCAGTGCTTACAGGTTTCTCATGATGTTATAGCTTCAATTGACTTATGCATTCAACCATTAAATTAAGAAAATATACACAAAACCTACTTCTGATAATCATCATCTTATGCTCACTAGTGACTGACTTCAAGAGATACTCCTGGAGTTCTAATGAGAAGCCGTTACCAGTGGAGTTCAACCTGATCTGTTGTGAGATATCAACTCACTGAAGACAATGGTGTAAGATGGCGCAATTTCGTTAAAGTTAGACATTAACACCGTTGAATGCCGGACAGCTCAGTGGTCTACTGGTTAAGTGCTCGCACGCGAAACCAGTAGGTCCTGGGTTCGAAACTCGCATGGGGGCGAGGTCATGGATGCACACTGCCACTGGGGAGTCTCATACTGGGACGAAACGGCCATCCAGTGCCTCTAGGCTTCCCATGGTGATATAGCTTCAACTGACTCATGATTTCAATCAGTGAAATTTCTAAATTCTCTACAAATCTCCTTCTGATAAACCTTGATTAGTCAAAATATATATATACTTACATAAGTTAATATTAAGTAATAGAATTTCATTATGCTTATTCAATATCCGATTATGTAATACATCAATATCTGGAAAAAAGGAATAAGAAATTTGGCGAGAGTATAATTTATAGACGAACCAATTAGGTATAAGGTAACAGGTGTTATACTTTATCACCAAGTTCACTCACCCATTTGGCTAAGTAGATTCATGACATTATAGATGATGTCAGTTCATGATGTAAACCTTAAATGTCATTTCTAACCTTAACTATAAACTAGAAATCATAATTCTAATTCGTCACATAGGTTCATAATCCTCATCTGGTCTTAGTTATTAATTGGACACTTTCAAAGTCATTTTACCATCGCTTGAACGTCGTCCAGGAACTATAGTCTAATCATGTAAACTTTAAAAATAATTGATTTACATTGCTTTGAAATCGGTTAAATTCACTTGATATTGTTCACTTGAATCTTACCATTGATGTTAAGCATTGCAATTGATCAATGGATAACGCAATGGTGTTTGAAGTGAACAGTACTGTGTTTGAGTCATAGAGTGAACATCAACTCTAAGATGTAGGTACACCCGGCTGACGAGTTCCGAATAGGACAAAAAGTGCCTCCTGAATCTTATTGCTAACCACTACCCATCTTTGTTTAGAATACTTAATCTGTTATAGAAAACTGGGCATTGATTTTTGTCTACAATTTAGTTATGAGATTAAGATATTCTCTGTTTTTTTTATGTTCATGAAATTAACTGTGATTCTTATCAGAAGAGGGGTTTTATGAAGGTTGTAGTAATTTAATAGTTGAGTTCATGAGTCAATTACAGCTAGACCACCATGAAAAACCTGAATGCATTGGAGGGCCTTTCTGATCACAATTATCATGTGCTCATTAGTGACTGGCTTCAAGAGGTATTTCATAGAGTTTTATTAAGAAACAGTGACCAATGGTGGACAGTGGCACAATTTCATGGACTAGTTGAAGTTAGACATTGACACTATTGAATACTAATCAGCTCAGTGGTGTAGAGGTTAAGCGTTCGGATGCGAGACCGATAGGTCGTCGATTTGAATCTCGCGGTGCTAGATTATGGTTGTGCACTGTTGTAGAGTCCAGTACTAGAATGAAACGTTTCTTCTCTTCTTTTTTTCATGATAATTAACGTTTTTGTTGTTGTGCTGATTTGATATTAATGATGTAACCATAGTAACTAACTAATTTGAACTATTATGTAAACAATAAGTGATCATTAGCTGAGATAGAATGTAATTCAAAATTACCTTTATGTTTCAATGGTCTTTGTTTCATACATAAATTCGGTGTATGATAAAGGATCTTTCCTATTCAAATATAAAAAAATAAATGGTAACTATTCAACGTTTACAATTTAGTATCAGTCGTGATGCCATGTTACTGGAAGCAATCAACAGAATGGCATCGAATTAAGTTATGTGTAGAGTAATACTTATCAATTTGTACTAAGAAGAACCTGACATACATAGCATTGATCAAAACCCACTGATCAATCAATTGTGAATACATCTCAGACCTACAGGAGATCAGTCGCGGCCCGGACAGATCAGTTGTAACATCTCTGACTGTGAAGCTAGATGATACGGAATTGAAACCTCAAGGGTGCATCAGTTCCCTCAAGATTACAAGTAAACCTTGATGACAAGTGCCAAATAGCACGAAACCCAGATCCAGGGTATCCTGTTGACTACCTCCAAACACCATCTTATCTCAATATAATGCACGCAATGTCGAGTTACCTAGACAGGTAGCTACATTGCAACTTGGTCGATAGGATTCGATCGGCACTAAGAAGGAACTGACACACATGATATTGATCACCATCCAATGCTCAATCAATTATGAGTAGTAAGTGATAAAAAGTGATCCAAATAGTTTCTAAAAGCCTTGACTAGTAGAACTAATCTTTGTATAGTCTCAAGTACTTAACCACCAAAATTAATCGAAGATTGTACTGCAATATTGTGGATTCGTTGAAGTTAGAGAATAACACAACTGGACGCCGGGTCAGTGTTCTAGAAGTTAGGATTTTGCGCAACACCAAGAGTCCTAGATTTCCAGTCTCTTGCACAGGATCATGAATGTGTACTGCGGAGGATTACAATACAAAGATTAATCGATCGTCCAGTGCTTCCAGATTTTCAATGATGATCTAACATTGATCGGGTTCATGATCTTAACAAAACAATTTCTATCTCATTTCAAACTGATTTTATTCAAAGAATATTAAATAATAATAATACTAATTCAATAATTACTCAGAAGACATTACAATATTGATTCTTACTTTCATAAGTCAGTTTTGAGGTAGCAAAACATGCCTTCAATTTAGACGATTGAGGAACTGTTATACCTAAGCAGTACAAATAGAAAAAGTCAACAACTTACATTCAAGGAAAGTTAAGATATCATATGTATACAATACAAAAGTAAAACTTATGATTATAGATAGAACATTTGAGATAGGTTCCACCTGGAACCCCTCTAGAACTATTGCCTGTTTCAAGTCCGGATAAATGATAGGGATGGGAGGGGGGGGGGTTTGAGCATGGATTTAACGACCCCATCCCATAGATAACTAACTCACTAAAGAAAAACACTAAACGATAAGTAGGTAAATAAGTAATGTTATATACCATGTTATGTAATAATAAGTATTTGTTATGAACACTTACGATATGTATCTTCTATTGTGTTGATTACACTTTCTGATTCTTTAATAATCACAAATGAATTCAATTATATAATTTATATTCTATCATTAATATAATAAGGAATATGAAGATGGTTGGTAGAACTTTGTTTTACTTCAGTATATTAAAGTTATATAATGTTCCATTTTAATTTCATTCAGATGAATAGTTCAATGTATATTGTATACGCGAGGTGCGAGATCGTGGATGCGCACTGCTGAGGAATCCCATACGGGGACGAAACGGCCGTCTTGTGCTTTCAGGTTTTCCATGCTGGTGGTCTAGCTTCAATTGACTCATGATTTCAACAAGTGGTATATTGTATACATTAAAATGGATTGAATTTCAACACACACATACACATACACACACACACCTAAATGTGATCATTTCATTATATCTTGAATCGTTGAATTCATGAATTGATCTATAGTAGATCACCTTGGAAAATCTGGTAGCATTGAACGAACTCCTCAACAGTGCGCATTCACAATCTCGCATAAGAGATTGGACTCATCAGTCTCATCCGTAAACGCTCATCATCTCAAAACCATTGATCTAGTCGGCATCTAATAATATTAATGTCTAACTTTAATCAATCCACTACTTCCAAGTTTACCATAATGATCTAGTTTAAATCAATCATACAAAAGAAATAAATGAATTCATAGAATCTTGCAATATTCTCCAATGAATTAGATGTTCCTGTATAACAAACCATCAGTCTAATATAAATAGGAATTGGTTATAACAACAACAAACCTTCCATTAGATCAAGACGATTTTTATATTGCCAATATTTAGTTACACACTGGACATCTGTAATGAACAATATGGTCAATTAGTCACTATGTATATTGGTTCTTTGATTTTACATACATTGATTGATTGATTCCCATTCAGTTAAGGAGATTTTCTTAATAAATTCTAAAAATTCACAAATGATAAGAAATGATCAGAAAGGGGTTTTTAATAGATATTATAGTAATGTAATAGTTCAGATCATGAAACGATTGAAACTAGACCAACATGAAAAACCTGGAAGTACTGGACGGTAGTTTCTTACTGATGCCCCCAAATACCTTGGTACGGCCGAGAGTGGGGAGAGTCCGCTCTCCCTCTCGAAATGTTCTAACATGGTCACGCGTATATAGCAGCTGACAGGGAAGTCCTACTCACTGCCTTCTCGTAACATTAGTGTTGTTTACGAAAATGAGAGGACGAAAAGCGAATGTTCGGAGCTTTATCCGGATCCCAAACCAATGGTGCTCCAGTATCCTGAAGGAACAAATGGCGTATGAAACAATTGTTGGTCACCGGCTACCATGGCACTGCATCTCCTCACGATGCTCCACTGCCTTGTGGATTAGACCTTTAGGTCAAAGGCTCGGGGTGTGGCCCCCTAAGATAACCATCTGCTTCGGTTTGAGCACCCGGGCAGTATCACAGCCATCACACATATAAAATGGGATATGTGTGGCGCCTATCTATTTGGTGCCTCTTTGTACCGATATCTATGTGTTAAAATAAATAAATAATAAATAATTCATATCAGAATGGAACTCATCAATAGTGCTCATCTATGATCTCGTTCGCAGGATTTGAATCCAGGACCTTCGGTCACACGTGCGAACGCTTAACCTCTAGACTACTGAATCGGCCCGTATCTAGTTGTGTTAATGTTTAACTTCAACAAATCCATGTTAGCGCTCCACCGTTCACCATTGTCTTCAGTGAGCTACTATCTCACATCAGACCCAGTTGAACTTCACTAATCACTGCTTCTGACTAGAACTCCAGAAAATACCTCTTGAAGTCAGTCATCAGTGACCATATGTTGATTAATATCAGAAGAGGTTTTTGTGAATATTATAGTAATTTAAACAGTTCAGTTCATGAGTCAATTAAAGCTAGACCATCATGAAAACTATGGAAGCATTCAATGGCCATTTCATCCCAGTGTAAGACTCCTCAGCAGTGCGTATTCAGATATTGGTACACATTATTAAGACAATAAAAAACCCCGTCAATATGATATAAATTTCAGTAGGTTTTATAGATTAGTCATTATTTTGTTTACTTTGAATTCGGCAAACAGATCTATTTGGATAACTTTAAAGAATCTTTACTAAAAGCTGTGATATTGTAGTGCATGCTACTTATGACGACATAAGTAGTATATAACAACAATCAACAGGAGAAAGTTGGGATGATCAAGTTGCTGATAGCGGGAACAAAGAGTAATTGTTATTGGTAATGAAAGAACCATAACATCTGAGACAACTGATGAGATACTTGCAGATGAAGTATTGAATCTATGGGATATCAACTCACTGAAGACAATGGTGTAAGGTGGCGCAACTTCGTGGATTGGTTGAAGTTAGACATTAAAACCATTGGATGACGGCTCAGTGGTCTAGTGGTTAAGTGCTCGTTGGTCTTGGGTTCGAATCTCGCAGGGGGCGAGGTCGTGGATGCGCACTGCCACTGAGGAGTCCCATACTGGGACGAAACGGCCATCCAGGACCTCTAGGTTTCCCATGGTGGTCTAGCTTCAATTGACTGATGATTTCAACCAGTGAAATTTCTGAAATCTCCACAAAACCCCTTTTGATAAAAGAATTCGTGTATTTCTGCATCCAAATACGTTGGCTGTTCATATTTGAGTATTCATTTATTACAATACTATTAGACATTTAAGTAGTCTCTTAACTAATCAAAAATTTCTAACATATTGTTGAGGACATCAGATCCTCAGAACTCACTCGGAAAAGGTTCTAGTTTTGTAGTTTTATTCTGAAAATTTGAACTTAATGTTTTCGCGCCAAGAGACACATAGTTGACCTATAGCTTAGATTTCTTACTCGTAAATCCTTCACTTTCATTGGTTGACGAATTTGTTTAGTACTCTATTTTGTGGCTTTCCCAAAGGCATTTCTATCATTGTATAAATAAGCATTATTTGTGTGCTTAGTGACCTCATATTTTCTGGATGCTTGTAGAATACATTCTCTACGCTTCATTAAGACTTGTTGATCAAGTGAGTAGGGCAGGGGACAACGGATTTGAATAGCCTATCATGTCACTGTATCTTTGACAGACGTTCCGTTTACTGAGTAAGGCGAAGTCGTAATAGCCTTTCAACATATCACATATTCTTCATGTGTAGAATCATCATGAATTCCAAGATTTTGTAGAGAATTGATGAGATTGAAATTTATGTACGACCTTGAAGGGACGCTAAATTGACTTTTAGAATGTTCACTTACTTAATAGAGCTATATGTAAGTTTTAAACCTGTATAAAGGATAAGGATTATGATTTTTACAATTGATGGTTAAGATTAGGGACAACATTTCAGGTTTACATCACGAATTGACATCAGTTAAAATGTCAGGACGTTAGTTAGCGAAATGGATAAACAAATTTCGCGGCAAAATTCAAGACTTGTTATCATAAATCTGATTGGTTTGTTCATAAGTTATGATCTCAACATTTAGTAACCGACATGTTTATTTATCACTTACCTATCTGTTCTCTTAAATATTCTATTTCAAATCTTAATAGATTTTCATTCTCTTCTATTGATTCTGTGAAATAACCATAAAAATCATTTTGATATTTATATATATAAAAGAACATAAGACGGATGATGTCTAGCAGTGAAAACCAGGAAGCGCGTTTCGTCCTATTTTTGACTCCTCAGATGGATGTATCTCTGGGATTCGAACCCAGTACCGTTCTTTTCAAACGCCATTGTGTTATTCACTTAGGTATAAAGTTGTGATAGACACCTGCAATGGGGTGAAGTTTGCTTGTATCAACTCTGGAATGCAGGTACATCCGGCTGATGAGGCGACTATTAACCGCTAAACATATTTGATTAGAACGCATGTGAATTAAATTAATATCGAAGCCAGTCGCACAGAATGACTATATGCTAATAAAAGACTGATCAATTGTAGTTCTAAACAACAATGAGAAGATACATGATGTATATTTGTTAAGTTTGTTCCCTTTACACTCTTTTGCATATTGTCTTATACTACTTATTTATATTCAGTAAGCAGTTGTATTCCCATCAATTTTCACACTCATATTGTAACGCAAGTTGTACTGTAATATTCTGAAATGATCACAGAGACTTATAATGTTTATTGTACTTATCATTATAATTACTGTATCTTAATCACTGTAGAGGTTATCCACAGTTTTGCGCATTTGTTTAAACGCAACAGTTTCCATATTGTTTTGCTCTTGGTTCGAGTTTCGGTTGCTCATAAACTGTTATGAAATTTAGACACAGCTATTAGCTGTCCTTTGTACTATCGTATGGTGTAATTATTCTTTATGTTACTGTTACGGGACGGCTTTTTGTTTTCATACTTGAAGGACGCGTTTAAACGTCCCAGACACCTCACAAGTTGAAGTTTGTAACTAAATTTTGTGTATTATTCAATAAAGAACCGTTATTGTAGACAAATCGTTGTTTTGGAAACTTCGGTTTTGCGCGTATCTCAATCGGGTGACTTGGACGCTTTGATAGATCTAATAATATTGATAACGAAAACTTTCGCTATATAGCCTATATCCTTAACCTTGAATACCTAACCCTGACTAGGAATAATCTAAGAACACTTAACAATCTATTTGGTTCCGTATCAGAATTCAAGAGGATGGATAAGTTATATCTGTCATTAACAATTTACACGTATTTTTATCTTTAATTTACTAAGAGAGTAAACTGTTTACATCTTGTAATATGATCATTATCATTTCCATATACTATTGTGGTGTGTGTGTTACGTATATTGACATAAGTAGTATATAAAACTAATCAGGAATAGAATGTCTGGCAGCAAATAGTTCAGAAGATCTAGGAGGGAAGAAAAGGAACCGGAAGCAATTGGTATGGAAATGCAAGAACAATGAAGTTTGAGACAATCAATGAACATTTTGCAAATGAATTATTGGAGTATGATTTTTTTTATTTTATCAAATAATTGTAATTGTGTTCTGATAAAATTAGTTACAGAAGCTGCGTAACCTCTTGAACAAATTGCTTAGTAATCAGTAGGAGTGGGTAAATAGTAAGGAGGAGCCGTTGCAATGCCGTGAACAAGTACACCAAGTGGTACTTATGATGAGCTATCACATCAAGAAGCTGATCTAAGAACGGAGAAATGCCGATGATTTAGTGTGGAACTATCACATGTGTTCTTCATCACTAGAAAACAGATAGACATCTGTTACTCTTGTTCTAAGCTCTTCTCTATACTACCATGTAACTGTAATTATTTCACAAATACTATGAAGGTGAATGGATGTTTAAGTATTCTATGTACAAATCCATGTAAGCATACAAACCAGACATTACTTTACACTAAACATTGTAAACGACATAAGTATACTGTACACATAAATATGTAACCGTTTGATTGCACGAAAATAGAAGTATAGATAATTGATTACTTTTAGTATCATCCAGTTCATCTGATAGAGATTTCTTTACCCAATAGGGAAGTTCAACTGAACAGAATCAAAAGAGTTGTAAACTATATGTGTATATATATATATATATAATGAAACTTATTTTGGTGGAGTTTTGTTCTCTGAGCTGGATGGTTTGGTAGTGGAGCTTTCATCTTTCTTCTGAACGACATCATCAGCAGCACAAACTTCAGATAGAAGTGAAGCGTTCGAATTTTTCCATATGTGTTTCACAGCTTGTTCTGTGCACCTCGATGTTGATTGGTTCTTATTGACCTTAAATTTATCATTGTTTACTTCTTTGTTTTGGTTGTGTCTCCCATTGGTTTGATTTTTGTTCCTATATTTATGCATGATTTTCTTGATTGGTTGATAAATTGGATTGATTTCAATATGTTTGTTGATTGTGCTGATGATGTCGTTCAGAAGAACGATGAAAGCTCCACGACCAAACCATCCAGCTCAGAGAACAAAACACCAAAATCATCCACCTGAGCTACAAATCTTTTCTACCATAATGAAACTTATTTATTAAGAGTAGAAGTTGAATCCAAGATGCACGATTCATTATACATTGGGATTCATTAACTAGATTTAGATCCATCTATGTGTTTATATTCACTAAGGGGGTTCAAACCTAGTACCTTTATACCATTGATTACATTGTACTTTCTAGTGCTAGCCAAATTCCATATAAACTAGTAAGATAACAACTATATCCAGACAATTCACATGAGATATATGCAAGCAAACTAAGATGAACTGAAATTCAGTCAAAACATCAACAACGAGATAATCTAAGCCGGTACAAAAGTGATGTGTTACTTATATGGACATAAGTAGTATATAACACGAGTCAAGAATAGAATGTCTGGCAATAGAATGTCAAGAAGATCGAGGAGGGAAGAAACCAATTGGTATGGAAATAAAGGAACAATGAAGTCTGAAACAATTGATTTTAGATTTTAGAAATGAATTATTCACTGTATGATTCTCAGATTTGACTAAGATGTTCTGTAATGTTCGAATACATTTGAATAGTCCCCACGTGTGTTCTGGTTCACTACACAAGTACTAAAAACCATTACACTTGGATTGAATGACTATAATGATGAGTGTTTTGTAGCATAATTGACAATGTTTTTAGAATAAGATTCCTTCTTACGCATCTTCTATCTCTTAACTTGCAATTTATAGGGTACCAAAGTTCAAGTGATCAAGTTGTACGTGATATAGCAAGTAACTTATAAGTTCTAGATATAACTGATTTGTTCACATTATTCACTGAACTAATATAAAGCATTATATTTTTGATTGAGATCATGAACCGATTAATGTTAGACCATCACAATTGAAAACCTGGAAGCACTGGACGGCCGTCTCGTCCTATTATGGGACTCCTCAGCAGTGCGCATCCACGATCTCACGAGCGGGATTCGAGCCCAGGGTCTTCGGTCTCGCGCGCGAACGCTTAATCAACTGGACCATTGAGCCGGCATCCAATGGTGACAGTTTCTAGCATCAACCAATACACGAAATTGCGCGACCAACTTCCGTTGTACTGAGGTAGATACCTGTCTCTACCCGACAAGGATTAGCTCCACTGGCGAGACCAGAGGCCCTGGGTTCGAATCCCGCTCGTGAGATCGTGGATGCGCACTGCTGAGGAGTCCCACAATAGGACGAAACGGCCATCCAGTGCTTCCAGGTTTTCAATTGTGATGGTCTAACATTAATCGGTTCATGATCTCAATCAAAAACTTAATAATCTGCACAACCCCTATACTAATAAAGCATTATAATTAAATAATAAAATCTTCAATAAACCTAATCAAGACATAAATGTTTTGTATAATGTGTAAATAACTCCGCCTGGAGTCCTTCCTGGGGCTACTGCCGGTCCCAAGCCCGGATAAAGGAGGAGGGTTGTGCATGAGGTTAGCAACCCTATCCCGTGGAACACTAACTCGCTAAAAAACGCTAACCAGAAAGAAAAAAATTGAGAAGAAGAAGATAACTTGTAGGTGGGAGGACAGAATAGAATCATTCTTAAAATGATAGGCTGCGTGTTTATACACAAGTTAAGAATACATTAAACTGTTCAATAAAGCATCAGCATATCCCAAATAGAACGAAACTCGCTTCATATTGGATTCCACTGCTAGCCACTATCCATCTATGTTTGCTTAAAAAGCTTATAACTTATGGTTATATCGAGGCAATTCTCACAAGATGCACATATGCCAATAACAGACTGATCAATTACAGTCCTAAACATCAGTGGAAAGATCTAAGTAAACAATACCAAATGAATTAAAACTTCATCTCATTGCACAACCAAATGGTTATCAAGACTCAATAAGTAAGTGGTACTGAATTCAAGTCCTAGAGTGAACTTCAAGTCTAAGATATCAGTACATTCAAATGACAAAATTCTAAATAAGACGAAACGTTCATTCTACATTTCAATGCGAACCATTACTCATATAAACAATCAACAACAAAAAAACACAGTTCAAATAAACATTCAGTGATACTGTACAATGTACTGGATCGAATACATCATATTACTCAACAATCAATATCTATGAACATACCATTCTCCATGGATACATGAAGAAGATGTAATAGAATAAGTAGGATATTGACGAAGAATACCAATGTAGACATGATTTTCATTGAAAAAAAACAAACTTTATTCTTTATACAACAGATTTTATATAAACAATGAAAGTTCAAGGTAATTAAAACTAAATCATATGAAAATTTGAATCAAGAACAAATCTGTCTATAAACTTATTTATAATTATTATTTCAATAAGACTAATAATTTACAAAATGAACCAATCAAATTTAAAGATTGAAGGTCATGAATTTAAGCGCGCAATTTATTTATTTATTTATTCATTTTTATCAGAATGAGTTTTGTGGAGATTTTTTCTTTGAAATTTCATTGGTTGAAATCATGAGTCAATTGAAGCTAGACCACTATGAGGGAACCTGGAAGCACTGGATGGCTGTTTCGTTCTAGTATGGAACTTGTCAGTGGCAGTACGTATCCACGATTCCGTATTCATTTGTTGTTTTTTTTAAAAATTTACTATTAGACCTTCAATAGTTTACTTTCACTATGAATATAATAAGTATGGATAAATTGTGAAGAGGTTAAAAATTAGCCTTAGTAGAAGAAAAAGCCTATCTACTTCACTTTACCATTCAAAAGTGATTCAAATAGCCTTTTATTGAAACAAAGATTTAAATCAGTCAGTCATCAATAAAATGTTTTGCGAAGCAAAGGTCATTATCAATGAAAGAACAAGGTGCATACTTTATCCATAACCTAAAAGACATGAAAACGATTATGTCACATCTCACTATTATCAGAAGGGGTTTGTGGGACTCCTTAGAAGTGCGCATCCACGTGGTCTAGTGAGAAGTCGTTACCAGTGGAGTTCAACCAGGTCTTTTGTGAGATATCAACTCACTGAAGACAATGGTATATGGTGGCGCAACTTCGTGGATGGGTTGAAGTTAGACATTATTACCGTTGGACGCCAGCCAGCTCAGTGGTCTAGTTGGTTAAGCGCCTGGCGCGAGGTTGGTAGGCCCTGGGTTCGAACCTCGCGGGGTGCGGGATCGTAGATACGCACTGCCACTGAGGAGTCTCATACTAGGACGAGACGGCTGTTCAGTACTTCCAGGTTCCCTCATGGTGGTCTAGCTACAATTGACTCATGATTTCAATCTGTGAAACATCCCACTATGTTTACCAATTTAAATGTGTGTGTGTGTGTGTGCGGTCACATATACATACGGAGGAGCAATCATGATCTGAAAATTAGAGTGTGTAAACATGTACCAAAATGGTTGCAGAAACAGTTACAATCAAGTGATCCAATAATAGTGGAAGATAAACATCCATCATCCTCTAGTGCTAAACATATAATTGAAACAAGCCAAAAGATTAATCGAAACTCGACTTTTGTGGTGTTGTATTAAAGTATAAAAAGGGCAATCCGATCACACATATACTTGTTAAGAACATTTATATCAGAAGGGGTTTTGTGGAGATTGTAGTAATTTCAACAGTTGATATCATGAGTCAATTGAAGGTAGACCACCATGGAAAACCTGGAAGTACTGGACGGCCATTTCATCCTATTGTGGGAGTCCTCAGCAGTGCGCATCCACGATCCCGCCTTGCGGGTTTCGAACCCAGGACCTACCAGTTTCGCGCCAGGCGCTTAACCAACTAAATCACTGAGCCGGCATCCGACGGTGTTAATGTCTAACTTCAACTAATCCACGAAATTGAGCGACACATCCACCATTGTCTTCAGTGAGTTATGAAAAAATTAAAAGGTAAGGGTACGTCATAACAAAGGAAAAATATTAAAGAACATAGAAACAAATGTGCTTACAACTGCAGATAATAAATCAGTATTACCAGGGTAGGTTAAGGGTAAGAACAAATTGTTTTTTGGAACACATAAAGGGGGTTTCAATTTCCGTATAGCCAAAGCTTCAATAAACCTTTGTATACGGTCCTTGAAGGCTTTTGTATAACACCACAAATGCTGATTTGATACCAACCTTATGACCCGTCTCAATCAAATGTTTCGCAATGGAGGATGATGTCTGTCTATCCTGTGATCTTATTTCACCATTGGAATTTATCTGATTCTGCAACCATTTTGGTATATTCACTTGATATTGTTTTACTTGAATCTTCCCATCGATGTTTTCTTTAGGACTGAAATTGATCAGTCTGTTATTGGCATATGCGCATACTGTGCGTATGCCTCGATATTTACAATTCCCAGAGTGAACATCAACTCTGAGATGCAGGTGCATCCAGCTGACGAGTCCCAAACAGGACGAAACGCGCGTCCTGGATTCCACTGCTAGCCACTATCCATCTTTGTTTATCATTTTGGTATATATTCACCCACCCTTAATTGGAAATCACGATTGCTCCTCCCTATGTACGTGTTACTACACATACATGATGTAAATTGATAAACACAATGGGGTGTGACACAATCGCTATTGTGCTGTTTGGGCTTTTGGTGAAACAGAGACCTTGTCTTTTCGATAATGACAAACTGGGCTGCATAAAATGTCCGGTTGACAGCCAATTTAAGTCTCCGTTTCAACATGAGACTATTTGTATCGTCTCTGAATGGTAACGTAATATAAACTCGTTTTCTGGGTGCCAAAAGCGTCATAGGTCTAGTCATATTGCAACCCTTCCAGCGGTTTATGAACTTCAATGAATAACCATTATTCATTAATGTATCAGTCAAGAGCTTCATCTCTACTTCAATAATATCACTAGTACAAATACGACTGATTCTATTGAATAACCGCGTTCGTAATGAATAGGGCAGTGACTATGAAAATTAAGATATTGCCCTGACCATGTTTATACAGACCCATCTTTCGAATTGAGTCTTCAACTAAATTTTCAACATATCCCATGAACATATCAGTCAGCAATGGTCCTAGGTAGCTACCTATAGCTACACAATCTATTTGTCGGAAATGCTCACCTTCAAAAGTGAATTTTACATTATCTGTACACAATAATAATCAATCTTTAAGAGTACACTTAGTATTATTTGGCTTGTATCTTCCTAATGAGGTCTAAGACTGCAATTGATCGGTCTGTTATTGGCATATGTACATACTGTGCGTATGCTAGCCACTATCCATCATCGCTTACAAAAAGCTTGTGAATTAAGGTAATATCGTGGGCATACGCATTCCACAAGCAAGTGGCTATCAGGACTCAGTAGCTGAGTGGATAACGCGATGGCCTTTGAAGCGAATGGTACTGGGTTGGAGTCGCAGAGTGAACATCAACTCTGAGATGCAGGTACATCCAGCCGACGAGTCTCAAATAGGACGAAACGCGTGTCTTGAATTCCACTGCTAGCCACTATCCATCAAATCTTTAAGAGTGTTAACAGGAAATGGCTACGGAAGGTTATTCGAAGAAATATAGTCACACAAATATATCAACGGTTTACCTAAGAGGTACATTTGTGTTCACATCGAAGGAGCACATTGTCTTTATGTCCTTTAAGTACCTAATTCATTCAAATGAGTCAGTCGATAAATATTTACAATATTGATTTCGGATCGGGTTTAATGTGTCTTGGTCGGCTACACACAACTTTGCAAAATGGTTCACAAAAGTATTAAATAGGAATAGTTCTATAGAGTGAAAAATGTCATTTTGTGTCGTTAGGTTAATGAATTTGAAGGTTTTATTAATGAATAGAATAAGATAATTAAAATGATTAATGTGATTAGAGGTCATAGAATATAAAACAAGATGAAACCACCAGAACTATGCGTACGTATGAAGTAGGTCTTATCGTTATCGTTACGTTGGACCTTCATGATGATTCATAAATACTCATTATATTAACTTATTTATTTATTATTTTCGATTGAAATCATGAGTCAATTGAAGCTAGACCACCATGGAAAGCCTGGAAGCAATAGACGACCGTTTCGTCCTAGTATGGGATCCCTCAACAGTGCACACCCACGATTCCGCACCCCCTGGGATTCGAACCCAGGGTGTACCAACCTCGCGCCAGGCGCTTAACCAACTAGACCACTGAGCCAGTCAGCGACCATCGGTGTTAATGTCTAACTTCAAATAATCCACGAAATCAAGCCACCGTCCACCATTGTCTTGAGTGAGCTACTATCTCACTACAGAGACAGTTGTGAACTCCACTGGTTACGGTTTCTCACTAGAATTCTATGAAATACCAATTGAAGCCAGTCACTAGTGAGCATAAGATGATTATTATCAGAAGTGAGTTTTGTGTATATTTCCCTAATTTAATGGTTGAATTCATAAGTCAATTGAAGCTATAGAATCATGAGAAACCTGTAAGCACTTGACGTCCATTTCGTCCTAGTGTAGGATTCCTCCTCAGTGTGCATGTACGATCCCGCCCCGCGGGGATTCAAATCCACGACCTATCAGTCTCGCGCTCAAGCGCTTAACCTACAGGACTACTGAGCCGGCATCCAATGGTGTCAATGTCTAATTTCAACCAATCCACGAAATTGTGCGACCATCTTCCATTGTCCTGAGGTAGACACCTGTTTCTACCCCACAATGTTTCGTGGACCTCATCAAATTTTAAACAACGACAATTAAGTTCAGTAGAGTAATTATTATCCCAGGTCAAGTTATAAATCAACAATAGACTCAACGTGTACATTACAAAATAGAGAAAGTTAAATTAATGCTTTACTCAATAATTTCATGGTTTCATTGTAACAAAAGACAAATTAAATAGAAGAAACCAAATAGTCACGTAATAAACCTACACACAATCAAAATACGGAATGACCGCTTTTTTTTGTCAAGTCATTCAAAGTCATTGAAAAGGAAAGAGCGAACGGATTTGAAAGGATTTGACTCTTTTGACCATGCTTTAAGTTGATTTCAAATCATCATGAAAAATCATAAATCTATTTGTTAATCTTAACTATCAGTTTTAATTATCAGTTTAGGGATTGTGGAGAGTGTTAAGTTTTTTTTCAATTGAGATCATGAAACGATTGATGTTAGACTACCATTGAAAACTTGGAAGCAGTGGATGGCCATTTCGTTCTATTGTGGGACTCTTCAGCAGTGCGCATCCACGAACCCGCACCCCGCAGGATTCGAACCTGGGGCCTTCACTTGTAAATCATAATCCGAATTCTTCACATAGGTTTATAACTGTCATTTAACTCTAGTCCGGTAGATGGATATTCTGAAGTTCATTTTAACGTTGCTCGAAGGTCATCCATAAACTATAGTCTACATCTATATCTTTTAGTTGTATAGAAGTAGTTAAATGTCAAATATAATTGAATTCTAATGGTTAAGATCATGAATCAGTTGAAGCTAAACTACCACATAAAACCTGAAATCACTGGGTTCGAATCTCGTAGGGGGCGAGTTCGTGGATGTGCACTGCTGAGAAGTCTCACAATAGGACGAGACGGCCATTCAGTACTTCCAGGTTTTCCATGGTGGTCTAGCTTCAATTGATTCATGATCTTAACCATTGAAATTACTTTAATATCCACAAAACCCCTTCTGATATAAATATAATTAAAGACTAATTAAACTTAATGTGAATATGATAGTAATACCTTAAAGAATGTGATCATATCATGTCACCTAATTAGTTGAAATGGTTACTTTGTAATTTCAGAAAGTTAATCCATCTTATCTACAATAAACTAGTGAGAATTCATATGGATACTTAAAACTAAGTGATATCTGTTTTAATGATTCATAAATGAAATCAACACTTAGGGCTCGTTGTTGATAAGTGACAGTTTGACTACTTCCTTAGGCACGTTACTCTCAATAGAGAATAGGCCGCTAACCAACATGCTTCAACTCATTCTGTCCTGAACCTTTCTTTGTAGTTCTATCTAATTGTTGTTCATTCTTCTCATATCAGTCTCCATTTCTCTGTGTAATGTGCTCTTTGGTCTTCCTGTTCTCCTTTGACATTAAGGATTCCTAGTGAGGCCTTACCTTGTGATACAGTTGGGTGCTCTCCTCAATGTGTATCCTATCCACTTACAGAGCTTCTTCCTTCGTTGAAATCTAGTATGTTCTTTCCCACGATAGGTTGTTGCTAAAATTGTCTGACCAACGGATCCAACTTATTTTGTGCAGACAAGTGTTAATAAAAACATGTATCTTCTGAATGATAGCTTTCGTGGTTCTCCAAGTTTCCACTCCATACAGTAGAATTGTCTTGACATTTGTATTGAAAATTCTGACCTTGATGTTGGTTGAGAGTTGTTTTGAGTTCCAGAAGTTCTTCAGTTATAAATATGCTACTCTTGCATCAGATCCTCTGTAATCAATAATGATGCTACCCAGATATGGAAAGATTTTTACATTCACGAAAGCTTCACCGTCAAGTTTGATTTGATTGGTACATGCTGTGTTGTATCGGAGAATCTTGCTTTTCCCCGACTGCTTAATGCAAGTGGCTATCAAGAATCAGTAGCTAGGTGGAAAAGAGAATGATTCAACGAGCGATATTTAAGTGATTAACATTTAAGGTAGGTTGAGGGATATATGTTGTACCATTTAAACTTAGATTAATTTTAATTTGGTTATTTATTCTCTGAAGAAGTGACTTACACTAAGTCACGAAACGTCAGAAAATCTAATTTTTCTACTCATTGGGATATCTACAAATATATTAATTTATTTATAACAATCTACCCAATCCTCACTTGATTCGAAATGATCAAGTCAGACGTTGGTAATGTTACTTACACTTGATCAAGAAACTCTCGATAATGTGGAATCTCTTACGTATCATTGATGAACAAGAAGAGTCTGATGCAGACATAAAGGCGAGGAACTCAAAGCAAGGGCCCTATTCCTACAGTTGAAGAACTTATGGAACTCAAAACAACTGTCAACCAATATCAAACTCAAAATCTTCAATATGAGCGTCAAGACAGTTCTATTGTACAGAGCTGAAACTTAGAGAACTACTACAACCATCATCAAGAAGGTATAAGTATTTATAAGTAGTTATCCACCCTAGATAATCAATATCCGTTGGCTGGATACCATCATCAATAGATTTCTGTGGGATAGAACAAACCAGCTTTCAGCTAAAGAGGAAATTAGGGAAAGTCATTGGAAGTGGATAGGATATACATTACAGAAATCGCTAAACTGCATCATGAGGCAAACCCTAACTTGAAATCTTGAAAGGAAGTTGAAAAGAGAAAGGCCGAAGGACACACTACGTCGGGAATTGAAAGCAGACATGAAAAAGATGAATCATAACTGGAAAGAATTACCGAAGAGAGAGTTGGATCAAGAGTGTTGGTTGATGATCTATGCTTCTCCACAAGGAGTAACCTGGTGTAAGTAAGTAAATAAGTAATTTAGAAGTTCAGCATCGACATATAGAATCAATAATACAATTAATGTTATGTTTCTATCGATCATAACTATCATAACTGGAAAGTCACATTGATCATCTCATTTGCATAAGGTCAAATTTTCGTCTGATTTATTCATTTTATTCTGTAATGAACTAAAGAAAATGTACAAAATCATTATATCTAATTAAGTTGTAAATAGAGATATTGAATGGGATTTGGTTTTTCTTTAACACTTCGACATTTGAATGATTCTGTCTAAAATATTGATCGGATCTAGATTTACAAGATTTCTTGAATAATTAACATTTCATCGTTGTAACACAATTCCTTCATTGTATTTTGTAATGTATACTACTGATATCGTTAGATATAAGTAGTATGTCTTATCAAGCTAAAGTGGAATGCCTGACAGCAGAAGGTTAAGAAGATCGAAGAAAAGAGAATGATTGGTGTGGAAATGAAAGAACAATGAAGCGTAAAGCAATTGATTGACATTTTGCAAATGAAGTATGAATTGTATGGGTTGTCAGATTTGACGAAGATATTGTGTAATTTTATATCCAAATACATTCCATTATCCCTAATTGTGTTCTCATTCACTACATTTAGTATCGCTTTCAATCAGGAGGGGGAGGAAGACTGGTGTTCTGCGGACGCTGTTGTGGGTCTAAAGCTGAGGTGCTAGTTAGAGCTGTCTCGTGTGGCGAGGTGATGTTCACTGTAGTGTTCTGATGGGATGATGTTGACTATATCGTGTGTTGTTAACAATGAAGAACAGTGCAACCTTCCGCTATTAGTCAGCATTAGAATGTTTGGCGGCAGAAAGTCAAGAAGATCGAAAATGAAAGAATGGAAGCAGAAAGCAATTGATATGAAAATGCAGAAACATTGTAGTCTGAAACGATTGATTGACATTTGCAAAAGGAATAGTCAAGTATGAGACAATTAATTGCAAATATACTATTTCGAACTATGTTCAAAGAGTTCTTTCTGTACTGAGTACTGATATATACGTGACTAATATAAAGTTTAAAAGTTCTAAGTGTTACCAGTTAACACATTGAATTCAATTACTTATGACTATCATAGTAGATTGACATTATCTCAAAACACATATTGAATAACTTGACAATTGATTGATCACTGGGTGGTGATCAATGTCATGCGTGTCAAGTCCTTATTTCGTGCAGATCGAATGCTATCGACCATGCCGCAATTAGGCCCCCAGTCTAGGTGACAGAATAGCTCAATGACAACGTCTTTGACTGTGAAGCTGGATGACACCATATCGAATCCGCCAGGAAGCATCAGTTCCATCAAGATTACAGGTACACCTTGCTGATGAGTGTCAAGTAGCACGAAACCCGGGTCCAAGGTTTCCTGTCGACTACCTCCAACCACCATCTAATCTCAACTGAATAACTTGAGTTTGTATGTTTGATTACATTACATTAGTAAATGATGATGGTGTGGTATGTCGAATTTTATTGTTACTATTTAGTCATAACAACTCATATTGACATACTTGTAATCTGTAGCAGAAATAATATATCAATGGTTCCAGGAGTTATGTCATAGGTATAGTTATATAATATACCCTTGTGGTTTTCAGGAGAACCAAACGCCATTCAGACTTTCATATAACAATTCAAACAGTACAGTTGAATCTCGTTTAACAGGAGAATCAATGACCATATAGACTTGAACACTACAATCTGAATAGTACAGTTCAATCCTGTGATGCGACTACACAGATACCAAGCACCTTGACAAATCAAGGAGTTATGTCAATCAAATACATATTAGACTGTGTATTCTCTTTAGTCTATATTGTTTGAGCACTAATACACTATATCAATTATATTGTAGTGAACAAGAACACCAGTGGGGACAATCGAATGTATTTTACACAAAATCTAACAATCATAAAGTAAATGCATAATTTGCAAAATGTCCATCGATTGTCTCAAAATGACTCGGACTTCATTGTTCTTGTATTTTCATACAAATTACATTTTGTTTCCATTGTTTACTGTTCGATCCTCTTTGTCTCTCTGCTGTCAGACCTTCTATTCACGACTAACATCATCTACTACTTATGTCAATATAAGTAGCACACATCACACTTTCATTTGAAAAGTTATATTGTGAATAGAGATAAAAGTCATGAAGACACTATGATTCAATCAATTTTCACTTAGTAACTAACATTACAAAAATGATCTAATTACTGTTTGTGGACTTTGTTACTGAGGCAAAAACAAACAAACAAACAAAAACTAAACACAGAAAACTTTTAACCTACGTCTGATCTGTTTGATTTTGTTGCTAACACGTGATGTATACAAAAAACATATTTCATATTATTGATAATGACAGATTGTATCTGAGAAGATAGTCAATATCATACGGAATTCATATGATGGGTTAAACTGCAAAATCATGCATGGAGGACAGTTGACAAACTCGTTTGAAATAAAGACCGATGTCAGAAAAGGTTACTTACTCTCATCATTTCTCTGTCTCCTGGTGACCGACTGGATCATGAAGACGTCAACATCTGAAGGAAAGCACGGGATACAGTGGACATCTAGGATGCAGTTGGACGATCTAGACTTCTCAGATGATCTGGCTCTTCTAAAGCAAACACAACAACAAATGCAGGAGAAAACGATCAGTGTAGCAGCAACCTCAGTATCAGTAGGTCACAATATACACAAAGGGAAATGCAAGATTTTCCTGCACAACACAGCATGCACTAATCCAATCATAATTGACGGAGAAGATTTGGAAGATGGAAAAACCTTTACATATTTGGTCAGCATCGTTGATGAACATGGTGGATCTGATGCAGATGTGAAGGCGCGGATCGGCAAAGCAAGAGCAGCATATTTACAATTGAAGAACATCTGAAACTCAAAACAACTGTCTGTCAACCAACACCAAGGTCAGGATTTTCAATGCAAATGTCAAGACAGTTCTACTGTATGGGGCGGAAACCTGGAGAAATACGAAAGCAATCTTCCACAAGAAAAAAGTTTTTATTAACATATTTTACGCTTAATCTGTTGGTCAGACACTATCAGCAACGACCTACTGTAGGAGAGAACAAATCAAATTTCAGTGGAGGAAGAAGCTCTGTAAGTGGATAGGACACATATTAAGGAAAGTACACAAATGCGTCACAAGACAAGCCCTCATTTTGAATCCTCAAGGTTAAAAGAGGTGAGGAAGACCAAAGAACATATTACGCTGAGAAATGGAGACAGACATGAGTATGTGCAAATATTTGAGAACATAACATGATGCATCTACATTACAACATACGCGTAGAGATTATTAGGACTAAACTATATACTCGATATTCTTAAGTAGTATAAAAAATATTAAAAAAAAACCAGTTGACAAAGGGTAACTGAGGTCAGAGAACGTAAACGAACTTAACACTCAGTGTAAATTACCGTGGCTCAAACTCCTTAATTGATAATTTCGTTTTGCAGAATATTCGACTGTAGAGTAAAAACAAAAGATACCTGATATTTGGTTTTATTGGAGCTGGTTTCAGTAGGATTTTTTCCTGGTTAGCGTTATTTTAGCGTGTTAACTGGGGTCACTAACCCCATGTACAACCCTCCTCCTTTATCCAGGCTTGCAATCGACAGTAGCTAAAAAGATGCTCAAGGCGGAGTGAATATGACACATATTGAGGGAAGCACCCAACTGCATCACAAGGCAAGCCCCCATTTGGGATCCTGAAGGTCAGAGGAGAAGTGGAAGATCAAAGAACAGATTACACAGAGAAATGGAGACTGAAATGCGAAGATCGCATAACAATTGGATAGAATTAGAAATGAAATCCCAGGATAGTGTGGGCTGGAGAATGCCGGTCGGTGGCTTATACTCTATTGGGAGTAACAGGCGTAAGTAAGATTTCAGTAGAACAGGGATGTCCACCGTAGGACCTGAAATTTCTTTCAATAATTGATTCTTGGTAACTGTAATTTGGCATACTTTATTGCCGAATATATTCAAACTCATACGTTTAGGTTCAAAGCAGTGATCTTCTTTCTTAGGCTTAGTAATAATTCATGCAACCGAGGATATTGCTTGCCTAAATATTCTCTCATCGTTAGCTAATAGCGATCATGCTATTTTGTCATTCATGCTTAGGGATTGTGATGTAGTGAATAGTCAAGTTCGATGTGCGAGTATAATATGCAAACAGGAGTGTGATGAGACATCAACCCGTTAGTCATTAAATTAATGGAATAGGCCATTTAGATGGCTATTCTAACCTATGTGGAAAAGGGATAATATTTTGACTGGAGAATAATATGGTTTAAGGAAAGGTCTTTCATGCTTGACAAATCTCATTGCAAGAGAAGACTGAACTGCAGTCAAAGATAGTTATATTCGGGCAAATGCAAAAATACATAGATCTAAGTAAAGCTTTCGACACTCTTCAACCTGGATTTAAAACTCACACTGTCAAATTTCAAAATCCCGTATGAAATTGGGGAATGAATAACTGATTTTCCCAATAGTAAGAGACAACGGGTAAGAGCTAATAGAGCCTTATCTGTAAAAATGAAGTTCTCTAAGATGCAAACCTTTGCCAATTCTTTAGTACAATCTAAATGTTTTATAATTGTAGCTAAGACATCTGTTTTGACATCAAGATTAGGAAACCCATAAGTTGTATGCCAGATGGGAGAAAACAATTGGACTCCATAAATTCGCTGATTGAATGAACGTTTCGATTATCATCAGAAGTTAATTCTGGCAAGACTGTAAGTAGTGCAGATAAATAACTTCAACTACACAGTAAGTTGTTACCTACAGTAACGGACTATACAGATATATGAGTCTTAATAAGTAACGTCTTAAAACTACGAATAACTTCTGATCTGCTGCTGCTGGTGCTATAGACTCAAGGGTTTTATGAACTATTCGTAAGTCATTGCATTTCTTAGAAGAAGAAATGTTTGGGGTATTATATCCGTCGTTTGTTAGGCCACATTTGGAATATGGGATTCAAGGAGCAACCCACTGTTTCATGTATGAAGCGAATATACTAGAGATAATCGGACAACTAGGGAATGTTGAAAGATCTCAGTGGCCTATCTTATGTAAACAGACTGATGAATCTCAACCTATTCCCGTTATCTTATCGCACGTTTCTGATCTATTTAATATTGGATTACTGTAAGCTGTAGAATGATCTTGGTAATAATATATCTTATCTTTTTCTTTCATCAAAGACCGATCACCTAAGAGGATGTTCTAAGAATGTCTTAAGACCGAGATCAAAATAATTCACGCTTAGGGCTCTGTCTCTCTAATCGATTACTGAATTACTGATGTTCTCGACTAGAACACGTATTATCAATATATTCTATTGATACATCCAAAGAAAGATTGGACCTTCACAGAACTACAAACTGCAAAAATTAATATAGATCGATTGATCTCTGTTAAATCTATCGAAGCGTCCAGGTCATCTGATTGAGATACACCCAAAACAGAAGTTTCCAAAACAACCATTTGTCTACAATAGCGTTTCTTTATTGAATAATAAACAAAAATTTGGTTACAAACTTCAACTTGTGAGGTGTCTGATGCGTTTAAACGCGTCCTTCAAGTATGAAAATAAAGAGGCTTCCTGTAACAGTAACATAAAGAATAATTACACCATACGATAGTACAAAGAACAGCTAATAGCTGTGTCTAAATTTGATGACAGTTTACGAACAACCGAAACCCGAACCAAGAGCAAGACAGTATGAAAACTGTTGCATTTAAATAAATGCATGAAACTGTGGATACCCGTTATAGTGATTAAGATATAGTAATTATAATGATAAGTTCAATAAACGTAATAAATATATGTGAACATTTCAGAATATTACACTTCAACAGGCATGACAACATAAGTCTAAAAATTGTTGGGAATACAACTGCTTACTTAATGTAAATAAGTAGTATAAGACAATATACAAAAGAGTGGAAAGGGAACGAGTAGGAATAATGTAAGACAAACTTAACAATCTCCTTTTAGCGTAAAGATTCAAGGTTAACATGTTGAGAGCCAGTGTAATAAAGTATCATGGGTAAGAAGTTGAAAGGTAAGAAACTGGATTCTAGGAGTTTAAGTGTTAGTAGTTGATATTTAAGAGTTTTAGGGTTTGGAGGTAGGGATCAATGATTTTGGAAATAGGAATTAATTCATTCATTCATTCATGATTTTAAAATTCCTAATTCCCTGACTCGATTGATGATACTACTGTGGGATTTCATATGGAAATCATTCATGGATGTATTGTAGAGAAATAAACGAACTAACTCTTAAACGAATCAACCCTAAGCAGTAATATGAAAGAAATAGTCATAGTTAACTAATAATTACACCTTTTGATTAGGCCAATTCAAGTTTAGAGACAAGCCTATTGGCTTAACTTCACATCATTAAGGTATGCCACTGCGGATTCCCTATTTGTAGGGTACAATATAACCTTAACTTGCATATACTGTTAGTTAGTACTTCAGAAGAAACTAAATAACTAGTCATAATTCAACTGTTGAATCTATAACTACGTAGAATTGTATTCATCTTATTGTTTTTCTTCTTGGAAGTGATATTATGAACAAATGAATGATGAAGAGAATAATCAAAAAGTATTTCATTCAGAACTGTTATGTTTTGAATTGATAACGAGTTCAGTTCGTCTACAAACGGAACAAAGACTCTGTGACCAAAGACCAATAAACTAGATATTTTGATGTGTCTCAGCTCCGCTAACTAGAGAGAAAGAGAAGTTGAAGTTTCAACATGGAAGTATATTCTGTAAAAAGCCAGAAACATGAACAATCAAAACAGACACAAATCAAACGTATATATACAGCATAAAACTGTCCATGAGAAGCGTTACAAAATACCATACTAAAAGATACAACAGATCAACAGCGTTTAAGATTCTCCCAAGTGAGAAATACGACATGAAGGTGTGTAGTGACCTACTTTTATGAAGGGAACGCGATTGGTTTAATGGAAACAATTATTGTTATAATCAATTGTACCAGTGATTGTTTCACTGTACTTGTTTGTTTAACTGTACTAGAGACATTCTTCTTTCCATTGATTGTGGCCTTGCACGAATCCGGTTACACTCAGTAGCCACACTTGTAACCTGGCACGATCTCGGTATTCTTTCGATGCCACGAGATCGTCAACAAATACATCTCGACTACAGTCATCAACTGTGTTCTGATATTTGGCTTATGGGGTATCTTATCGGTAAACTGGAACGTAGTTTTCCTGCAGTGGTGATCATCGTCAACCGCGACTCGACGCCACATTACAGGTGTAAAGTGCACTTTCGTCGCGAAACCAAAAAAATTCAAATTTTCAAAATAAAATTACAAAATTAAGGTATTTACTAAGTGAGTTCTGAGGATCTAACATCTCCAACAAGAACTTAGTCTGAGCTAAGTCGAATATGATTAGAACCTTATGAATGATACTTTCAAGAATGTTTCTTACGCTTTATGAATAGGTGTGTAGGCTTGAAACGTTATACAGTTGTGAAGTAGCATATGTGTATTTAGATCCCATTCCTTGAATGACTGATTATTTTGTGTTTTGATATTGTAATGCTTCTGTACTTCCGTCTATTTCATTAAATATTATAATATTCTCTTCATTAAGTCAATGACTGTCCATTAAAGGCGAGATGATGGATTTATGGAGGTCTTGGATGTTGGCGCAGAATTCATCCATTCATATGGTTCAAAGATATTTTAGGATTCTAACTAATGTCAGTTCGCGATGGAGACCCACAAATCGAATTCCCAAATTTAACTATCAATTGTAAATCACAATCTTCATTCTTTACACAGGTTTATCACTCCAATTTAGCCTTGGTAAGTAGGCGAACATCCTAAAGGCCACATTGGAGTCAATCAAATGTCGTCCATAATATATAGTCTTACCCCATTAGCTGAAATCAGCAACACAAAGATCCTGATTTTGTACATTTTGTAAATTATAAGTGTCCGTGCAATGGAAACCGAAGATCCAGTTAATGATCTAATCAGAACCTGTAAGAGTCTTTTAAAATATCAAAACAGCATTCTACGATTAGACGACAGTATGACTTGCCTCCTTACGAATTAGCTGAATTCCGTTATTAACTAACACGATTAAAGTCGACCATTATAAACGAGGATAGGTGATAACAAACATTCATTACGATCTTTTTGGAGTCAGATCTCGGGCCACTAAAATGGAGAGCTCTTTCGACAACATCTTTCAATCTAAATGATGAGAAAATTAAAGGGCCCCATAAATGTAATAGCCATTACTAATAACTATAAATACCTACGTTTTTCTGTACATTTTTCAAAGTTTTACTCAATAACCACTTCCTCTGCTCCTTCCGACTTTTGATTTATGACTGTTGGGTTCTACTGTAATGAACAAGAACAAAGGCGAGGTCAACCAAATGGATTTGATTACAAAATCTGAGAACCATACAATGAATATTTCATTTTCAAAATGTCAATCAATCGTTTCAGACTTGAATGTTCTTTGATTTCCGTATCAATCCCTCTCTATCCTCATTCTCTTTTATTCGATCTTATTAACCTTCTACCCCAAGGTATTTCACTTTCGATTGGTGTGACATACTACTTATATCTATCGACATCAGTAGCACACATCACACTACATGTATGACTGCCATTAGTTATAGATCATGTTCTGCTGCAATTAGTAGAGGATGTAACAGGGAGAACCAGTATCCTTGTTACTAACATCATTGAACATTGTCTGACACCAGATTGTAGGCACAAATGAAATCAAATCACTTATACTACTTTGATTAAACTTTGACGGTTAGAATATTTGTACACATGGACTCCAGGATTCTGAAGGAACAAATGATGTATGAATCAATTGTTGGTCATCGGCTACATCTCTTGACGTTGCTTTAACGCTTTGTGGATCAAACCTCTAGGTCACAGGCTCCGGGTGTGGCCTCTTAAGAAAACCGTTTGCTTTGGTCAGGGCACTCGTGAAGTATCATAGCCTACACACAAATCAAGTGACTTATGTGACGTATATGTATTCGGTACCCCTTTGTACCAATATTTATGTGTTCGAATAAATGAATAAAAGAATATTTGTAAATGAGCAGTTTGATCATTGATGCTCTAAAGAACTAACTGAAACTTGAGCATGAAACGTCGTAAATTCAATTTTCTACTCACTAAGATGTTATAAATACATCACTTATTTCATTTTCATCAATCTTCTCAATCAGCACAGATGGATAATAACTAGCAATGGAATCCAGGATGCATGTTTCATCATATTCCGGGATTGTGGATGGGCACTGCTGAGGAGTCCCATACGAAGACGAAACGTCCGTTCAGTGCCTCCAAGTTTTCCATGGTGGTATAGCTTAAATGACTCATCGATTCAATTATAAAATTGCTAAAAAATCTCCATGAAACCCACTTCTGATAATAATCTTATGTTCACTAGTGACTGGCTTCAATTGGTATTTCATATAATTCTAGTGAGAAACCGTAACCAGTGGAGTTCACAACTGTGTCTGTAGTGAGATAGTAGCTCACTGAAGACAATGGTAGATATTGGCTCGATTTTATGAATTGGTTGGGATAGATATCAATACTGTTGGATGCCGATCAGTTCACTAGTCTAGAGGTTAAGTGTTCGAGCGCGAGACTGGAGGTTTTGGGTTCGAATCTCACGGGGAGGGATCGTGGATGCGCAATACTGAGGAGTCCTACACTAGGACGAAACAGTCATCCATTGCTTCGAGGTTTTCCATACTGGTCTAGCTTCAATAGACCCATGAATTGAACTATAGAAATGAACAGCGAGACTCTAATTTATGGACGACCATTGAACGAAACTTCAGTGACCGTGAGAAATATTAGCCAATCAGCAAACAGTCCGTATGGAGTAAAAATATGTTATACAAACCAAGAAAATAATTCGGATTCACTTCTTATACGTGATTCAACAACTTGTCAAGGTTAGAAAGAGGTTCAGAGGTCCTAAAATCCTAATGCATCCAGTAGAGCAAATCATCCATACCGCTACAGAATAGTCGGCCTATGGAGTCATGATAAAGTCTCAAAAATTCCTTCAGCCTCGACCATATAGCTTCAATATTGTTTATGTGCACTCCGGTTGTTGAGTGCACAAAATGCTAATTGTGGATAACGATACGATACACATAACCAAGCCTATGTAGGAGTCTGTACGCACCCCAAACATCCGTATATATTGTAGTACCTGTCTGTAGCCAGTGTTACTGATGCTTTTATTATCCAGTTCGCAATAACTGTCATAATTTGCCTTAGTTAGGAATTATATATGCGGTTTTCATCACGAACTGACATCAGCTATAATACCACAAATTCATTTAGCCAAATGGATGAAAGGCTTTCCCGCCAAAATCTGATATCTATTATCTTATACCTGATTGATTCGTCCATAAATTATAGTCCCGTCGTTTTATTTGTGATCGTTTTATTTATGATCACATTTTGTACAAAATCCCATGTGAACCGATCGTACATAAGCATTAAGTACTGAAATTGGCGCCGTAACCTTGAACTCTCTAAAACGCTTCTGATTGGCTCGTTTATAAATTAGAGTCTCACCAAATGAACTAGTCTGTTTTAGTTATCTTGATAAAAGAACATCCGATCATCATTCTATAATAAACACAATAAACATAAATTCCATAGTAACAACTTTATTTTAATGAATAAAGTTGAATAAAAACAATCCGATTAGTCAATATGAATTAGCATTTTTTGATCAAGATGACATAGTCTTTGAATATGTACACAAGAAATAGACTGCTCCAATAATAAATATTGCTAATACTATACTAATAAGCAAATAGATTAGATAGATATAACCTAAATGTAATAAAAGAGAAAGAAACAACAACAACAAAAAAGGATGACAGTTTTCAGAGTTACGAAAGGTAACTTAAAAAAGCAAGTCATGCTATGGGGTAAATTGAAGTTAAACTATAACACTGTTAAAGATGATCAGTTCAATGATTGATCTTCGGATGTTGAATAGTGGATATGTACTGGTAAAGATTTTCAGTGAGAGTATAATTTATGAACAAACCAATTAGATTTATGATAATAGGTCTTAGAGTTTGGCGCGAAATTCATCCACCTATTTGGCCAAATAGCATCTTAGCATTATAGATGATGACAGTTTGTGATGAAAGCGCTAAATCTAATTTCTAACCCTAATCATCAACTGTAAATTCGAATTCTAATTTCTCACACTGGTTTATAACCTACATTTAACTTAAGTAAGTAGGCAGACACTCTCGAAGGTCAGTTTAACATTGATCAAAGGTCGTCCATCAATTATGATCACATCAGATTTTCATACTAGAATAAAACGATTATCTAGTACTTCCAAGTTTTTGTTATGCCCCGATAAGAATAATGATTAATAATTTTTGGGATCCATTTGTGGACCACTCGTTACTGGCTGTTCGCAGAATATACTTTCCCATTCCAAGCTTGGATTTCTCGCTCTAGTTAGTGGGGCTGGGAAGCATCAAATAGCTAGCTTACTGGTCTTTGGTCACTGAGTTTTTGTTGTCGTTCGCAGATTAAGTGAACTAGTCATAGCTTCAAACCTAACAGTTTTCAAAAATGATCTAACTTAACTTTGTTCAAGATTTCAACATTTCTCTAAGAAGTTAGAATTCATAACTGAATCCAGTTGACAGTACACAAATAAACGTAACATAAAACTTGACTGATAAATGGCAAAACTAACCTTCAAATGATGAATTTTCAGAGAAAGAAGACTGTGTATAATTTTTGATTGTTTCATTCTTTACTGTATTTACTTCATTAACTTGATTTGTGTTTGAAACATTACCATTGATAATTAAAACAAAAGAATGATATGTATATGTTTAAATCAATTGTTTACTACTTCTGATGTCGGTGCCCATCAGGAGTGCTGTTCTGTGGATGCTGATACGGGCTTGGAACAGAGATGCTAGTTAATGTGATGTTTGCTACTTATATCGACATAAGTAGTATATAACACTAGTCAACACAACAATCTCTGGCAGTAGTAGGTTAAGAAGATAAAGATGTGAAGAGCGGGATCAGAAAGCAATTGGTATGGAACTGTAAGAATATTGAAGTCTAAAGACGATTGACAATTGATATTTGAAAAAAAATGGAACAATCAAGTTTGAGTCACCAACCTCAATAGGGATGGATAATAATGGTATATACGACAAGTTATTCACACCACTTTGATTAATTTGGATATAATCATGATATTATTATTATTACTATACAGATAGGTGTTACCGAACTCATGAGATAGATTAGTAGAGATGAAGAGAACTAGATAAATTACTGGGTACTTATGTACATAAGTTAGCGTGTGTTTTTTTAACGAGTTCGTTTTCTATGGGAAGAGGAAGGTCAAAGGACACATTACATCGAGAAATAGAAGCAGATATGAATAGGTTGAATAATAACTTGAAAAGATTGCCCAGAACAGGGTTGGATGGCGAGTGGTGATGAGCAGCCTATGCTCCTCCACGAGGAGTAACAAGAGTAAGTAAGTAACTAACTAACTAAATATGCATGTATGTATGTACGTAAGTCTATATAAATGTCAATAAGTAGAATGTAATAAAAAAGTAATCTATTTGAGTACAAATATAATGAACCATTCAACAAGAACACTAACGTAACTCACCTTTGTTTGTAGGTTTTACATTTTGTATTAATATTTGTTGTGTTATAGTCGATGGAGTGAGTGTTGTTGTTCGTTGATATATTCAACTGATCTTCCGGTTTTTCTGTTTCAGTCTTAACTGAAAAAAAGAAATTAGAAAATCCCTAATATAATCAATTTTTTCTCAATTCTATCTATATTAGTATCGATTGGCAATATTGATTTAATGTATATTTAGATCAATAAAACTGATCTTTGCTACACCATCATGGAATTCCATATTAGTGACTATTCATGATCTTCAAACTGGAAATAAAATCAAACAACTTCAATTTGTTGATCAAATCACTAATCACTTGATCACATTGTGATGTGTGCTACTTATATTGACATAAGTCTCCACCCGTGTCCTGTTCATTACAACATTACGAACACCTAACTCTAATTAATTCACTATATTGAATGATCATCTTCCATAAGATGTGAGGTGTATAAGTGTTTCATATAAAATATAGTTGAACTACACCCTTCATACCTTATCAGTAACCCATCATAATGTTTAAATGACTATAAATAATAAATGGATTGAATATCGTGGTCAGTGTGGGGTCATTGAAACTATTAAGTTTTTGATTGAGATCATGATTCAGGGTTTGAACTATGAAAGCAGGATAGTGTATCTGCACTGATGAGGAGTCCCACAATAAGATGGAACATCCATCCAGTGCTTCCAGGTTTTTAATGATGGTCTAACATCAATCAGTTCATCATCTCAATCAAAAATGTGTGTTCATGATGATTTCAGTTAATATGCGAAAGATATAAAACTAAGTGAATTATAATGCTGTCCAATAAATGCTTTAGTAAAGGTAAACATTGGTATTAATTTTTATGGAAAAAAATGTACACAACCGAAATTTTACTGGTTGAAATCATGAGTCAATTGAAGTTAGACCACCATGGAAAACCTGGAAGCACTGGACGGCCGTTTCGTTCTAGTATGGGACTACTCAGAAGTGAGCATCCACGATCACGCACCCCTTGAGGTTCGAACCCAGGACCTATCAGTCTCGCGTGAGACTCCAAGTGCAGTTGTTTCCAGTTGATATTCATGCTTTTCATGTAGTTACCGACGCAATATCTTCCTTCGTCTTCCTCTTTTACACTTCCTTTCAGGATTCCTAGTTAGGGATTGATTCGTGATGCAGTTTGATGATTTGCGTAATGTATGTCCTATCCATTACCATCGTCTTTTCATAATTTCCTCTTCAGTTGGAAGTTGGTTTTTTCTCTCCTACATTAGTTCATTGCTGATGATATCCGGTCAACAGACATTCAGTATCTTCCATAGACAACTATTTATAAATACTTGTACATTCTTGATGATGGTTGTAGTAGTTCTTCAAGTTTCAGCTCCATACAACAGAACTGTCTTGACTTTCTTATTGAAGTTTGTGAAATGATTAGCTAATCGTTCAATATGATAGAATATAAAAATCTGGGAATATCTATCAGATTTTGTAAGAGATGAATATCAGAAGACGATAGTATAATAAAAGGTTGAAGACTGTATCGAAAAAAAGAAGATTAAGATTACCAAAGGTTATTAGACAAATATCCGATCACTATGGTAGGGAAAGGCTAATTAAACTTTTTTTCTGTAGATGTAAGTCAAGTTGGAAAGACTTGATAGCAATCGCCTGTGCAAGATGGAGTAAGATCGATGATTGAATATATCACTTACATTCACCTCGTGTCAACTATCGACAAGATGTCTGGCAACTACACTTGTAAAGACTTTACTTTTTTCCGTCGTAGGTTCCTAAGGCTGTGTTCAAAAGATCTTGTAAATGGTCTTCTCTCTATCTTTCCTATTGACTTGCTATCACAGGTACATGTAGACTATCAAACTACAGTAGGCTAAACACTTGTTAATAATTATATTTATGAGTCAATTAAAGCTAGACTACCATGGATAACCTGGAAGCAATAGATGACCATTTCGTCCTAGTATGGGACTTCTCAACAGTGTGCATCCATGACTGCGCTTGCTAGATTTCTTAACCTCTAGATCACTCAGTTGATATCTAATACTGTCAATATCTAACTTCAACCAATCCACGTAACTGATCCACCATCCACCATTGTTTTCAGTGAGTTACTGTCTCACAACAGACCTAGTTGAACTCTAATGGTCACTAGAAGAAACGGCCGTCCAGTGTTTCCAGGTTTTCAATAATCTTCTAGCATTAATTGACTCATGAATTCAACTATACAACATAATAGTCGAATGCAATATGATTTCGTTCAGGTGCCTTAACGATTACTGGTTCGCGTTTTATTTAGTAAGTTAGTTTTCTACAGGATGGAGTCGCTAAACCCATGTCCAACCCTCCTTCTTTATTCAGGTTTAGGACTGGCAGTAGCCCCCGGAGGAGCTCCAGGCGGAGTTGCCTTAATGATTACAAACCCATTAATTTATTTGGATATAATAATGATAATAATTTAAGCAAATCCTTAGTAACATTTAAAATGCCCGGTTTCTCAATAATCCTCAAACGCTTCATAACTTTTACTGTGATACGTTCATTGATGCAGTCGAATTGTTACTTACGTGTTTTAGATTGATGTGAAATTTCCTTGGCAATTTCTGTTAGATATTTGTTTTCAACTAAAATATATATAGAATACATGCTAAATTGGAGCACATTTAATCAATACAGGATCAATCAATGTACAATCGAATAAATATGACTAACAGTGAAATGCGGAATGTCACTCTACGAACAATCAAAGAAATCAAGATGGCCATCGGATAAATCAAGAATTGGAAAACAACAAAACCTGACAATATACCAGGTGAAGCAGTAAAGTCCGACATAGAAGTAACTGTAAACATGCTTCACTTCCTATTCAAAAAGATTTGGAAGGTGGAACAAATGTCAACGAACTAGAAAGAAGGATACCTCATGAAGATGCCAAAAAAGGAAATCTAACCAAATGTGAGAACTACAGAAAAATCACACTAGTATAGATAGAAAGAAACGTTTTCAACAGTGTGTTGCTGAACCGGATGAAAGACGCAGTAGACGCTCAACTTTGAGATCAATAGGCTGGATTCCGTAAGCATCGGTCGTACACAGACCAAATTGCAACACTACTGATCATCTTCGAACAATCAGTTAAGTGGAACTTGTCGATATACATTTATTTCACTAAATATGAGAAAGAATTTTACAGTGTAGATAGGAGAACATTATGGAAATTTCTTGGACGTTATGTAGTTCCCGAGAAGATTGTCATCAATATCCGAAACTCATACGACGTGACTACATTGCAAAGTCGTGCATAGAGGACAGCTGATAGATGCAATCAAAGTAAGAATTGGAGTCAAACAAGGTTGCTTAATCCCCTCTTCTCCTTCTTCTGGTGGTTGATTGGATTACAAAGGCTTCCACATTTGAGGGGAAGCACAAAATACAATGGACAGCCCGGAATCAACTAGACAATTTGAACTCTGTAGATAACTTGACCCTTCTATCCCATACACACCAACGAATGAAGATTAAGACAAACAGTGTGGCAGCAGTTTCTAAATCAGCATACCTCAACATACATAAAGGCAAAGCAAGATCCTCAAATACAACACGGAGAACACCAACCCAATTACATTTGATAAAGAAACTCTAGAACATGTGGAATTTCTCAGGTACCTGAACATCATCAATAAACTTGGAGGATCAGATGCAGACGTAAAGGCGAAGATTGGCGAATCAAAGACAGTATTCTTCCAGTTGATGAATATATAGAACTCAAAACAACTGTCAACCAATATCAAAGTCACAATCTTCAATAAGAAAGTCAAGACAGTTCTATTGTATGGAGCTGAAACTTGAAGAACTACTATAACTATCATCAAGAAGGTACAAGTATTTATAAATAGTTGTCTATGGAAGATACTGAATGTCTGTTGACCGGATATCATCAGCAATAAACTATTGTGGGAGAGAACAAACCAACTTCCAATTGAAGAGGAAATCATGAAAAGACGATGGTAATGGATAGGACATACATTGAGGAAATTACTAAGCTACATCACGAATCAATCCCTAACTTGGAATCCTGAAGTAAAGCAGAGAAGATCAAGACCAAATAACACATTACGTCGAGAAATAGAAGCAGATATAAAAAAGTTCAATAACAACTGGAAAGAATTGCCCAGGATTGATTTGGATGGAGAGTGCTAGTGAGCAGCCTATGCTCCTCAATGATCAAATAACAGTAGTAAATAAAGTTAAGTAATATGAAACTCGTATAAATTCAATATATCTATATAACTGTGTTTCAAATGAAATAAAATACTCTTCCTTTATTCAACTATTCTATATAGATTTTTCTTATAATGGATAATATCAATGTAATCCTCTTTGGATACATCATACATCAATCGTAACTGTGATGTAATATCAATTCAATATAACAAGAACAGATTTTTGATTGAGATCATGAACCGATTGATGTCAGACCATCATTGAAAACTTAGAAGTAATAGACGGGCGTTTCGTCCTATTGTGGGACTCTTCAGCAGTGCACAACCACGATCCCACTGGCGTCATTCAAATCCACAACATATCAGTCGCGCATGTGAACGTTTAACCTATTGAATCACTGACAGGTTTATCTAAACTGTTGAAATATGAATTATTCTATGTATCTAACTTACATGAAACAATGTTCATCCAATAAATATTAGAGACCCTTGTATCAATGAAACTACTTAAAAAACCACTATCTCCAAAATTTACAACATTATCTATATATATATATATAAAAACAAAAAAACAGAATACATTTTTTTACAATTTATATCGATTTATTATTGATTTATGAATTAGTTACCATGGTTACTTAAAATATTTCAAATGTTTACATAGAGATCATAAGTGCTCGGTTATGGGGTCATGATCTCTTTCATTTATAAATCAGTAATGTAGTGAGATTATAATTTATGGACGATCTTTGACTGATGCTAAACTGATCTTGAAAGTGTCCATTTAATAATTAGGATTAAATGAGGGTTATAAAACCAATGTGTAAGGAATTTATTTTATTTATTGTAACACATAGATATTGGTACAAATAGGCACCAAATATATATGCGCCACACAAATCTCATTCGATATGTGTGAGGACTGGGATACTGCCCGGTTGCCCAAACCGAAGTAGGTGGTTTTCTGAGGGGGCCACTCCCCGAGTCTTCAACCTGAAGGTCTGATCCACAAGGCAGTGGAGCATCGTAAGGAGATGCAGTCCCATGGTAGCCGGTGATCAACGATTGGTGCATACGCCATTTGTTCCTTCAGGATACTGGAGCACATGTGCACCATTGGTTTGGAATCCGGTTAAAGCGTCGGACATTCGCTTTTCGTCCTCTCAATTTCGTGAACAACAGTGATGCCACGAGAAGGCAGTGAGTAGGACTTCCCTGGCAGAAGCATTAGAATTATGTTTTACAGTTGGTGATTATATGTAAGGTTTTTAAGATGCTATTTAGTTAAATGGATGAATGAATTTCATGTCAAAGTTCAAGACCTGTTGACTTATATCTGATTGATTCGTCCATAAATGATAGTCTTGCCAGTAATGTATTAAGTTTTATAACTGGGTAATGAATTTACTTCACGATGTATATTTTCATAGCTAAAGAAGCCTAATCATTGGAATATGTCAATAGTGAATAGTATATTTGTGTCATTAGTGAATGAAAGGAAGGTAATGTAGTTTCTATGACATTTGAATGGTAAATTGTTCTAACATATTGGTTTGTCAATAAATAAGAAATACAGTTGATTGTTCTCAGCGTATGGAGATAGTAAGTCATTGAAGACAATAGTGGACGGTGGCTCAATTTTGTGGATTAGTTGAAGTTAGACATTGGGTTCCAGCTCAATGATCTAGAGGTTAAGCGTTCACGCGCTAAACTGATAGGTTCTGGGTTGGAACCTCGCGAGGCGCGGTCGTGGGTTTGCATTGTTAAGGAGTGCATGACTAGGACGGAAAGACTGTCGAATGCTTCCAGGTTATCCATGTTGGTCTAGATTCAGTCGACTTATCAATTCAACTATAAAATTACTAAAAATCTTTACAAAACCCACTTCTGATACTAATCAACATATGTTAACTAGTGACTGTCTCCAAGAGTTATTTTTGGAGTTCTACTGTGAAGCAGTGACTAGTAGAGTACAACACTGTCTGTTGTGAGATAGTAACTCACTGATGACAATGATGGATGTGCCGCTCAATTTCGTGGATTAGTTGAAGTTAGACATTAACACTGTTGGATGACGATAGTCTCAGTGATCTAGAGGTTAAGAGTTCACGTGCGAGATCGATCGATCCTAAATTTGAATCACACGAGACAGGATCGTGGGTTCACATCGCTGATGAGTTCCATACTGGGACGAAACAGTCATTCATTGCTTCCAAATTTTTTCATGGTGTTCTAGCTTCAATTCACTCATGAATTAAACTATAAAAGTAGTCAGATATGTGAAATAGTGTGGGATTATATGAATTATTATGTTAACATTACCTTTATCATCGTGTGGTATAAATTCAAAACATTTATCTTCTGGATAATCCAATAACCTTTCTGTTCATTTGGAAAAATAATGAAATAATAAAATATTATGAAGTTCTATATTGATCATGATATATTTTTCATTCGTCATTTGTCAATCCATCGCGTAAATTACATCATGGAGATTTGAAAGTTCATAAATCAATCTAGTCTGACAGGAATTATTACCACCTACGTCTGTATGCCCCCGAATGCCCTGGTACGGCTGAGAGTCGGGAGAGTCTGCCCTCCCTCTCGAAATGCTCTCACATGGCCACGCGTATGTAGCCCCTGCCAGGGAAGTCCACACTGCCTCCTCGTGGCAGGGATGTTGTTTACGAATTTGAGAGGAAGAAAAGCGAATGTCCGGTGCTTTAACCGGATTCCAGATCAATGGTGCACATGGGCTCCAGTATCCTGAAGGAACAAATGGCATATGAACCGATCGTTGGTAACCGGCTACCATGGACCGCATCTCTTGACGTTGCTCCACTGCCTTGTGGGTCCGACCTTCAGGTCGAAGGCTCCGGGTTCGGCCCCCTCAGAAAACCACCTACTTCGGTTTGGGCACTCGGGCAGTATCCCAGTCCTCAAACATATCGAATGAGATTTGTGTGGCGCATATATATTTGGTGCCTCTTTGTACCAATATTTATGTGTTAAAATAAATAAATAAATACGTCTGTATTATGTGTGTTCCTGTTCAAAAATATTAATTTCATAGAAGTTATCAGTTGACTGTTGAATAGATATATCTTGCTCAACTATTTCGCGGTAAAAATATACCTGTCTATAGAAAGAAAAGATGCACCGTTCGCATTCCTACTCAGGTCCTAAGTACACATGTAATTGTCGAAGAATAGACGATGTATTTTGTGGTTGAACTTGAGTTACTGAGCTTCATAGTTTCAACTATGTGTCAATGTGTTGTTAAGGTTATGACTGAAAAACTTTGCCATTAAGATACTGACTTTATTTTGTATCGGCTAACTCAAGCCATCTAACATATAACTTTGTATACACAATATAGAAGCACACAGATTATTGACAACATTGCAACTTAATCAACAGAATCTTCGACTAGCAATGTTTATGACGAGACAAATGGGAAATTTATCACTACCCGATGATAAATCACTGAACTTTTACGAACGTCTTTCTGTCTATTTTGTATTATCAGCTATGAAATATCAAACAATCAACCTAATAAGAACATGAAATACATCTGAATGATAAAATTTGATTATGGAAGCATTGGTAGAAATCCGATCAATTAAATAGATGAATTCATGAATCAATTAAAGATAGACCACCATGTGGAACCTGGAAGCATTGAACAGTCATTTCGTCCTTGTATGGAACTCCTTAGTAGTACACATCCATAATCTCTCTTGTGGGATTCGAAACCAATACCTATCGGTTTATACTCGGTCTAGCTTGAATTGACTCATGAATTCAACTATTCTCTTTACAAAACCTCTTTCTAATAATAAATAACTACTTATAATTACTTGATAAACTAAATTGATATACACATAAGAATATCAACATCAAATCTTACGTTTAATAACCAATGATTGATTGTTAAAACAGTCTTTAAATGTCTTCGATCTATTCAGATATATTTCTGTGTATTGTAAATGAAATCAAGATTACGTAATTCAAGGTTATTCAAGGTTACATGAAATCATATAAATATTGGATAATATTGTATGTATTGTAGAATGTACTATAATATTTCCTATTACAGTTGTCGAATAAAAGTTCTAGTGAGAAGCCATTACCAGTGGAGTTCAACCAGGTTTGTTGTGAGATAGGAAATCAGTGATGATGATGGTGTAAGGTGACGCAACTTCGCGAATTGGTAGAAGTTAGACATTAACACTGTTGGATGTCCAACATCTCAGTGGTCTAGTTGGCTATGCACCTGGCGCAAGACTGATAGATTCTGGGTTTAAATCTCGCAGGGTGCGGGATGGAGACCCATACTAGGACAGAACGGCCGTCCAGTGCTTTCAGGTTTTCCATGGTGGTCTAGCTTCAATTGACTCATGATTTCAACAAGTGAAATTCCTAAAATCTCCACAAAACCCATTCTGATAACCCATTGACATCGTATAGGACTTTTTGTTCTAGTATAGAAATTTCTTTAGTTATATATCAATAACCTCATCAGTAAATGAACTCAAGATATTGAGAACATCTAAAGTTTGTGCTGATGATGTTGTTCAGAAGAACGATGAAAGCTCCACGATCATACCATCCAGCTCAGAAAACAAAACTCCATCAAAACATGTGATAAGTATTTATAACTTAGACTAGTCAATTCAATTATTGATGAATTTTCCTCAACTGTGATCCAATATTTCATTCTAGTGTAATCTGTTATTTATTGGTTGTTTATCTGAACTTCACTTTCTAACTTATTGGATTCAAATATCTCAACAACTCGTCTATACCAAATGACATGGTACGGTCGAGAGTGGAAAGAGTCAGCTCTCTTTCTTTCTCCCTCTCTTTCTCTCTCTCTCTTGACAAATGCTCTCACATGACCACATGCATACAACCATTACCAGGGAACTCCTACTTACTGCCTTCTCGCGACATTACTGTTGTTTATAAAATTGAGACGATGAAAAGTAAATATCCGATGCTTTAACCGGGTTGTTAGACACGGAGAGTCCATTAAGGCGAATTGAAAAACTCTGATTCCAAATCAATGCTATACATGAGCTCCAGGATCCTGAGCAGAACAAATGGCGTATGAACCAATTAATGGTCACTGGCCACCATATGAAATGCATCTCCTGACATTGTTTTATTGCCTTGTGAGTCAAACCTTGAAGTCGAAGGCTCTGGATGTGGCCTTGTAAGAAAATCAACTGTTTCGATTTGGTCACCCGGGTAGTATAACAACCCTCATACAAATCAAATGATCTATGTATTCAAATAAATAAACATAAAAGGTATACTATAGTACTCACGATATGTATCCTCTAGGGATCCTATCGTTTTTACAAATTCTAAGATAGTTTACAAATTCATAATAACAATTATATAATGAATACATCTTAAATGACATTACAATGTAATAATCATCATAGATTCTAAGTATTCATTCGAATTCTTTTAGTGTTTTTTTACATTCTTATTCTTCAATGTTCCATAACCAATGATATAATGGTGTAATTGATTGAACAAATGATACTTCCGAGGGCGGGGAGAGTAAACTCCCCCCTCTCCGAATGCCCTCACATGGCTACGTGCATACAATCACTGCCTGAGAAATCCTACTCATTGCCTTCTCATAGCGAGGGTATATTTTTAAAAAAATTAAGAGGACGAAAAACGAATGTCTGGCGCTTTAACCAGGTTTGTGAACACGGAGGATCTACCTAGGGGAGTTGTAAAACCCTGATTCCAAACCAATAGTGCACATGGACTCCAGGATCCTGAGCAGAACAAATGGCGTATGAACCAATCGTTGGTCATTGAGTACCATAGGATTGAATCTACTGACGTTGCTCCACTGTCTTGTGGATTAGACCTTTAGATTAAACGCTTGGGGTGTAGCCACCCCCTTCCACCTAAGAAAACCACCTGCTTCGGTCTGGGCATCCGGGCAGTGACTAAATAATAATTAATAATAATAATATATTAGATGAATCAATACTATTCCATTCCCTGAAAGGCTTCGACCACTTTCATTTATCATATTTTTTATACATAATTATTACTATTGAAATATGAATGAGTTCCGAAAAAATGACAATGTATATTCAAAATTCGGATGGAAACAATGTTAAACATTCTAACAAAAAGATGGATAGTAACTAGCAGTGGAATCTAGGACGCGCATATCGACTGATCAATTGTAGTGTTAAACATCAATAGGAACATTCATGTTAAACAATAATCAAATGAATTTAAACTTCATCCTATTACACCAGTGACTATCAAGTCTCAGTAGCTAAGTGAATAACACAATAGTGTTTGAACTTGACGGTATTAAATTCGAGTCCTAGAATGAATATCAACTTTGAGATGTAAGTACATCCAACTGATGAGTCCCAAATAGGACAAAACGCGTGTCCTGAATTCCACTGTTAGTCATCATCCATCTCTACTTATAATACTTGTGAGTGAAGGCATTATCAACACATTACGTACAGTATGCACATATGCCAATAAAAGAGAGACTGATCCATTACAATACTAAACATCAATGGAAAAGATAGAAGTAAAACAATAACCGTATGAGTTCAACATTTGAGATCATGAGTCAATTGAAGCTAGACCATCATGGAAAACCTGGAAGCAATGGATGACGGTCCGTTTCATCCTATTGTGGGATTCCTCAGTAGTGCGAAATATTCGATCCCAAAATTTCCATGGCGGTCTAGCTTCAATTGACTTATGATCTCAACTGTTGAAATTACTACAATCTCCACAAAATCCCTTCTGATACTAATCAACATATGCTCACTAGTGACTGGCTTCAAGAGATATATCCTGGAGTTCTAGTGAGAAGCAGTGACCAGTGGAGTTGAACCGGGTCAGTTGTGAGATAGTAACTCACTGAAGATAATGGTGTACGGTGGCGCAACTTCATGGATTGGTTGAAGTTAGACATTAACACCATTGGATGCCGGCTCAGTGGTCTGGTGGTTAAGCGCCTGATGCGAGACTGATATGTCCTGGGTTAGAACCCCGCGAGGCGGGTTCGTGGATGAGCAGTGCTGAGGAGTCCCGCGGTAGAACGAAACAGCCTTCCAATGCTTCCAAGTTTCCCATGGTGGTCTAGCTTCAATTGATTCATGATCTCAACTGTTGAAATTACTACAATCTCCATAAAACCCCTTCTGATAGTAACCATATGAATTTAATATTAAACATTATTCTCATTATTCTAACCTTCCATAAGTTTTAATTCATTTTTAGCTTCAAAATGTTCATTTATACACTTCACATCTAAAATCATTCAAATTTTATTACATAACTCAATCATTTCATTACATACATTGATCGACTTGTTTATATACATCATCAGTCTTCTTCAATTGATCTGAAATAGATTTTATTATTATTAATGGCTTTATTCAATGTTATATCTTTAATACAATATAGAATACTCAGAACAAAGTATTTCAAAGAGTTTCTATGTCTTACTCAATCTTCTAATTTTAGGGAAATCCCCCAAAGTCAAATGACCTTCATTAAGGTTTAAGGGAAATATTGGGGAATATCCTCAGGTTTTTGGGGAATTTTTGGGGAAATGGCACCAAAACCCCGAAATTTCCCCAAAAAGGGTCAAATTTTGGCCTAAAATTAGGTGCTCGAATTACTTCTTGGTCGACTTTGACGATAACATATTGAATGGTCACTAGTTTAGATGTTATCAGTCCAGTTAATCGATATCTAATTCATGTATATTCCTTTTGATGTATATTTCTAGCAACCACAATATCTCTGATTGAGCTCTTTCCTAATTTGTACAACGAAAAGGTCGTGAACTTTATACAATCAATTATGTTAAAAACAAATAAGGAACACAGATAACTTGTTGAAATGTCTAAATGACAGGAACAGGTAGCTCAGATATTTAAGTAGACGGTAATCAACAATCATGAAGCTTCATTGAATTTTATTAGCTAATTCTGAAAGTGAACAAAATATCTGACATGTGAAATGACGATTCATTTAATTTAACTAAATGAATGTTTCCCAAATAACCGGTATGCTATTTGATAGTAACAACTGAATTTATTATTGTCACTTAAACATTTTAAGCAAAAATGGATAGTGGCTAGCAATGGAATCTAGGACGTGCGTTTCATCCTATTTGAGATTCGTCAACTGGATGTACTTGCATCACACAGTTGATGTTCACTCCGAGACTCGAACTCAGTACCGTTTGCTCCAAATACCATCGCGTTATTCACTTAGCTACTGAGTCCTGATAGCCAAGTGCTTATGCAATGGGGTGAAGTCAAGTTCACTTGGTGTTGTTGACTTGTATCTTCCGACTATTTTTCAGAACTGCAGGCACATCCAGCTGACGAGTCCAAAATAAGACGAAATGCTCATCTTCCATTCCACTGCTAACCATTATCCATCTTTGCTTAAAAAGTTTGTGACTTCAAGCAATATCGAAGAAGTCCACACAGAATGCACATAGACCAATAACAGATTGATCAGTTACAATCCTAAATAACAATGGGAAGATACAAGTAAAACAATATCAAGTGAGTATGGTTTATTGTTTTTACATCAAAATCTGATCTTAACAACACCTTTATTGAAAATTAAAAAGTATCGAATATCTTATATCTTCCCAGTATGGAACTTCACATTAATGAACCTTGGCAATGTTCAAATTGAAAATAGGATCGAACACATTGGTGACTCTCTAATTTATGGACGAGCCAATCAGAGGCTTTTTAAAGACTTCAAGGTTACGGTGCCAACTTCAGTGCTTAATGCTTATATATGAACGGTTCACATGGAATTTTGTACAAAATGTGATCATTGAGCAACTTTAACAAATAAAACGGCGAGACTAAAATCTGTGGACGAATCAATCAGGTATAAGATAATAGATCTCGGATTTGAACGCGAAATGACTTTCATCCATTTGGCTAAATAAAATTTCTGGCATTATAGCTGATGTCAGTTCGTGATGAAAACCCTATATATATATAGTTCCTAACTAAGACAAATTATGACAATGATTGCGAACTGGATAATTAAAGCACCAGTAACACTGGCTGCAGCCAGGTACTACAATAAATACGGATGATTGGAGAGCGTACAGACTCCTACATACGCTTGGTTATGTGCATCGTGTCGTTATACACAAGTAGCATTTTGTGCACTCAGCAACCGGAGTGCACATAAACAATATTGAAGCTGTGTGGTCGAGGCTGAGAGAGTATTTGAGACTTTATCATGACTCCATAGGCCGACTATTCTGTAGCGGTATGGATGATTTCCTCTACTGGATGCATTACGATTTTAGGACCTCTGAACCTCTTTCTAACCTTTACAAGTTTTTGAACCACGTCTAAGAAGTGTATCCACTTTATTTCCTTGGTTTTGTATAGCATATTTTTACTCTATACTGACTACTTGCTGATTGTCTAATATTTCCCAATGTCACTTAAGATTCGTTCGAAGGTCGTCCATAAATTAGAGTCTCGTCAACACATTCAATGTGATATACAAACTACTCATCACTCGATCACATTGTTCACATCTCACTCGAATCAATTCATTATATTGAATAATCATCTTCCATATGATGTAAGATGTATAACTGTCTTATATCGAATGTAATTAAACTACACACACACACACACACACACACACTTCACATCTTATTTATATTGAATATATACAACCCTTTAAAAAATTACCTGTTAACTTCTCGATTTGTTTTTCAGTATTTCTAAATTCTTTTATTATGTTTTGAATATTATCTGAAAATGACATAGTAGAACATTTGAATAATCATAATTATTATAAGTAAAGATGAATAGTAACTAGCAATGGAATCCAAGATGAATGTTTCGTCCTCTTTTGGATTCGTCAACTGAATGTACCTTCATTTCAGAGTTGATATTTACACTGAGACACGAACTCAATATCGTCAACTTCAAACACTATCTAGTCATCCACTTAGCTACTGAGTTCTGATAGCCATGTGCTTGTGCAATGGAATGAAGTTATATTCCTTTTGGTGTTATTTACTTGATCAATTCACTTATCGTCCCAATATATAAGAGAGGATTAAAATCATCCTGTGACAACCATAGAGGGATTAGTTTAACTAATATAGTATCTAAAATACTAGCCTCGATAATTATCAGACGCCTAACTAAGACTCGTGAACTGCAAACACGAGAGAACCAAGCTGTCTTCAGACCTGGTCGGGGCTGCATCGACCACATATTCACCATTCGTCAGGTTCTAGAACATAGGCATACTTATCGACTTCCGACAATAGTGGTCTTTCTCGACTTAAAAGCAGCATTTGACTCGGTAGACAGCGAGATTCTGTGGCAGTGTCTGTCATTGAAAGGCCTAACTCAGAAGTACATAAACCTTGTGAAGGCTCTTTACTCGAACGCTACTAGTCGAGTTAGAGCTTATGGCGAACTGTCATCTACTTTTGCAACCTCAAGTGGTGTCCGTCAAGGCTGTCCACTTTCTCCATTTCTGTTTAACTTCATCATAGACCTATTGATGGAAATAACATACTTGCCGACTGAATTCTCGGGTATTGATCTCCTTCCAGGAGGTCCACTTATCGACTTAGAATACGCAGATGACATAGTCCTGTTTGGTGAAGACGCTGATAAAATGCAGAGTCTTTTGGTAGCACTAAGCAACAATGCCAGAATGTTTGGAATGCGCTTCTGTTCCTTTAAATGCAAATTGTTGCTTCAGAACTGGTCTGCGTCAACACCTGAACTAAGGATAGGGAGTGAAGTAGTCGAACGCGTCGACAACTTCACTTATCTTGGAAGTCTGATTAACCCTAATGGGTCCTACGTTGTAGCTGACTGACTGACTTAATCAATTATAGTCCTAAATAACAATGGAAAGATACAAGTAAAACAGCACCAAGTGACCATAACTATTAGTCGAATTCGACTCTTTATTGTTGAAACTATAAAACTTTGTATTCATCTTTGATGTTAAGCAAATGCTTTCTTAAAGATAAACATTAATGTCAGTATTTATACTGTAATTATTTGACAAATACTAAAAAAAATAAATTTCAATGAATATTTACATACATACAACATAAGATGGTGGTTGGAGGTAGTCAAGAAGAAACCCTTGAACTAGGGTTTTGTGCTACTTGACACTTGTCAGCAAGGTGTAGCTGTAATCTTGAAGAAACTGATGCTCTCCAACGGATTTGATCCCATGTCACATAGCTTCACAGTCAAAGATGTTACCACTGGGCTATCTGGGTGGCGATCAATATTGTGTGTGTCAGGTTTTGTGAACTACCTCTAACCACCATCTTATCTCAATATAATGTACATAATTTCGAGTCACTTAAACTAGTGGCCACATAACAACTTCGTCGATAGCATTCGATCTGCACGAAGATCAACCTAACATATATGACACTGATCACCATCTAGTGATCAATCAAAGTAAATTTAAAAACAACAAACGTTACACACACACACACACGAAAAAAAGAAAAAAAATTCTTTAATCTTTTATCCTCTTGTAACTTATTCAATCCATAGCTTACCATTATTATCTTTCAATTTACTGATTATAGATTGTTGTTTGACATCAGTACCTGGCAATAGACATAGAGTTCACTAGTTTACAAAAGATCATTAACATTTTACTTTAAAAAGAAGAATATTAACTTGTCTCATATGAAATGAAATACAAAACATTAGTTCATATGATTAATATAGGTTCGAATCTCGTGAGGCAAGATCGTAGATGTGCATTTTTGAGGAGTCCTAAAATAGGACGAAACGGCCGTTCAGTTCTTTCAGGTTTTCAACGCTAGTCTAACATCAATCAGTTCATGATTTCAATCAAAAACTTAGTAATCTCTACAACCCCTATAATGATAATTACCATGTGCTCACTAGTGACTAGATTCGTGAGAGATTGTGAGGAGTTCCAGTGAGAAGTCGTGATCAGTGGAGCTAATCCGTGTCGGGTAGAGACAGCTATCTACCTCAGTACAATGGAATATAATTGAACAATTTAGTAAATTGGTTGATGTTAGACACTAACACCATTGGATGCTAGCTCTGTGGTCCAGTGGGCTAAGCATTCTCGCCGGAGACTGAAGGCCCTGTGTTGGAATCACGAGAGGTGGGATTGTGGATGTGCACTGCTGAGGAGTCCCACAATAGAACCTAACGACCGTTCAGTGCTTCCACGTTCTCAACGGTGGTCTGACATCAATCAATTCATGATCTCAATCAAAAAAATTCGTGAAAATTTCACGACATTTTGAAGTATAAGTTAGGAAAGAGTCTAATCTAAGATATCATAGCTGTTGACAATATGCATTGAAAACAATGAACATAATCCTGTTGTGAGTTTGTGAATTGTTTACACTCAACTGATGATCATACAATATTGATCGTCAGAATCGATCAACAAATAAGACATGGGAACTCTTTGAAATAGAGAATGTTCAGTATAAACTATTTCAACTAATTTCCTTTTTTTTTTATCGATATTGATGATCGATATTGATTGATCAATAGTTAGATGTTGACAATTCAGAAATCAATATCTGAATAATTTTCATTTCTTTTTTAATCCATATTGCCAATCACTAAGATGAGTCTGATTGTATCTTTTTGTAACTTGTACACTTTTCATAAACGCACCTGAATAAATTATGCGACAAGACTATAATTTATGAACGAACCAATCAGGTATAAGATAATAGGTCTGGGATTTTGGCGCGAACTTCATTCATTCCTTTTGGCTAAATAACGTTTTGGCATTTTAACTTATGTCAATACGTGATGAAAAAGCCTAAATCTAATTCCTAACCTCTAACCATCAACTGTAAATCATAATTCTAATTTCACACACAGGTTTATAACCCTCATTTGATCTTAGTTACTAGGTGAACACTCTCAAGATCAGTTTAGCATAAGTTGAAGATCGTCCATAAATTAAAATCTCACAGATTATACAATTAATAGACGTAATGATATGTAAAAATAAAAAAATATCTAGATGGTAGGAATGGCGAGACTCTAAGTAATGGACGAACGGATCTTAAGCGACCGTGAGAAATATTAGACAACCAGCATACAGTCAGTATAGAGTAAAAATATATTATACAAAACCAAAGAAATAAAGTGGATACACTTCTTAGACGTGGTTCAAAAACTTGTAAAGGTTAGAAAGAGGTTCAGAGGTCCTAAAATCGTAATGCATCCAGTAGAGGAAATCATCCATACCGCTACAGAATAGTCGGCCTATGGAGTCATGATAAAGTCTCAAATACTCTCTCAGCCTCGACCACACAGCTTCAATATTGTTTATGTGCACTCCGGTTGCTGAGTGCACAAAATGCTACTTGTGTATAACGACACGATGCACATAACCAAGTGTATGTAGGAGTCTGTACGCTCTCCAATCATCCGTATTTATTGTAGTACCTGGCTGCATCCAGTGTTACTGGTGCTTTTATTATCCAGTTCGCAATCATTGTCATAATTTCCCTTGGTTAGCAATTATATATATAGGGTTTTCATCACGAACTGACATCAGCTATAATGCCAGAAATTTTATTTAGCCAAATGGATGAAAGTCATTTCGCGTTCAAATCCGAGATCTATTATCTTATACGTGATTGATTCGTCCACAGATTTTAGTCTCGCCGTTTTATTTGTTAAAGTTGCTCAATGATCACATTTTGTACAAAATTTCCTGTGAACCGATTGTACGTTAGCGTTAAGCACTGAAATTGGCACCGTAACCTTGAAATCTTTAAAAAGCCTCTGATTGGCTGGTCCATATATTAGAGTCTCGCCGTAGGAACAAATTGCCTAGATATTTTCGTAAGCCGCCTTAACATATTAGAACCCTTAAAATAACAATAATTATTATTCAAATTAAACTCTTTATTGTTTGGCTAAACAACTAGGTATTTAAGCTATAAATAATATACATAAAGATAGATAAAGGTTAGTATGGATTTCAGGGCACGCGTTTCATCTTATTTGGGACTCGTCGGCTGGGTGTCATTGCACCTCAAATTTCTTTATGTTCACTCCGGGACCCGAACCCGGTACTTGTCGCTTCAAATGCCATCGTGCTATCCACTTACAGTCCCGGAGTGAACAAAAACTCTTAGATGCAACCACATCCAATTGACGAATATCAAGTAGGACGAAATTCATGTCAAACTGAATTCCACTACTAGCCACTATCCATCTTTGCTTATCATACTTGTGAATGAAAGCTATATCGAGGAAATACGAAATGGATGCACATATATTAATAAGAGACTGATCCATTGAAGTCCTAAACATCAAACAATATCAAGTGAATATAAATCATATACATTTCGATATACATATTTATGATAAGTGGTTTGTTAACTTACTGTTTTGTATGGAGGAATCTACCGTTAATAGAAGTAAACTTAGAAGAAGAAGATGAAGATGAAACAAGCAATTCAACATCATGAAGATAGTACACTACACTTTTGTATTTTTCTTTATCGTTTTTTTTCTTTTGTTCTTTTTTTCTTCTCTAAAATAGATGATAATTAATTAGTTCAGACTAAGAGACCATTGGTTGATTGAATAATTTACATGGAATGTAAAGACATCATATAATCTTATCATTCAGCATATCGTATGTTCTGTTTTGTTTTCAAAGGGTATATGGTTATCAGACAATGAGTTCAATAATAAGATACTTTTAATACAAGCTTGTTTGATTTGATAATGTATAATTTTGACTTAATAATGATTGTGTGATGTGTGCTACTGATAACAATTGATATAAGTAGTATATATCGACCATTGAAATTAAAATGTCTGACGGTAGAAGGTTAAGATGATCTAAGGAAAGAGAATAAGAACAAAGAATGATTAATATGTAAACGAAAGAACTGTAGTGTCGGTTATTATGTTAAGCCCATATTACCTTATTGTAGATTTCGGACAGACCATTTCATTCATTCTACTTGAATCACATTCTGATCTTGATATTTATTCACTTATCAATCTTGACTGATTTTATATGAGCGTATATGAGTGTGTACACATCTTATCCTATTACTCATCACATGTATGTAACTTACTTTTGTGTAACTATAACCCATGATTCACGCTTGGTTAAATGGGAGTTGGGTTACCCTCCATCTCTACTCTGCGTCGTTTCTCTTCTCTCTATTCCATTCGCTTTATATATAAAATATACGTATTCAAAAGTCCATTCTCGTTATTTAACTTATCTAAACCCGTTATTGACTAACACGATTACAGTCGATGATTATATACGAGGATAGGCGACATATATATTTCAACAATAATCATCATTACGATCCCCTTGGAATCAGATCTTGAGCCACTATATTGGAGAGCCCTATCGACAACATCATTCGATCTAAATGACGATTAACTAACGGGCCTACACAGAACAATGAAGCCTGAGATGATTAATTGACAGTTTGAAAATGAAGTATTTACTATATGGTTCTCAGATTTTACTCAGTAACTTTATAATTTTGTATTGGATTACGTTCAATTGTTCTCACTTGTGTTCTCGTTCACTATAAGGTCATAAGCCTATACAATTATAAAGCTGAACTCAAAAACTTTAGTCTCAAATTTATGTCAAGTAACCTAAGTCATCAGAACTATAAACTAGTCCTAGATAAACTCCCTATCTCAATTCATATTCACTATTGATGAGTTAAGAGAGACAATTAATAACAGAAGGGATTTGTGGAGATTTTAGAAATTTCACAGAATGAAATCATCAGTCAACTGAAGCTAGACCACCTTGGGAAACGTAGACGGCCGTTTAGTCCTAGCATGGGAATCCTCAGCAGTGCGCATCCACGACACAGTGCCCAGCGGGACTCGAACGCAGGACCCACCGGTTCCGTGAGCGAGCATCTAACCATCAGACCACTGAATCGGCATTCAGTGGTGTTCATATCTAACTTAGTTTATGACATATAAAGAAACAGCTTATGTAGTTCATATGACAAGCTGAGCGTAGAAATTAAAACTTGAAATTGCTCAATAAGAATTCAAGTTGACATTAACATTGAACATTTTCATGTATCAAATAAGAAACATTGAATGATAGAATTGAAAAGTTCATTTTATTAAAAATTATTTTTCCGCTTAACGTTTTTTTATTTATCAAGTGAGTTTTCTATGAGATTGGATCACTAATCACATGCCGAACACTCCTCCTTTATGTGCAATTTAAACTAGCAGAATCCCCTCAGGGGCTCCAGGTGGAGAGAACAGTGCAACACTATGGAAGCTTCTTCAAAACTATGGCGTGCCTCCAAAAATAGTCAATATCATACAGAATTCCTATGATGGATTAAACTGCAAAATCGTGCATAGAAGACAGTTGACTGGTGTCAGGAAAAAATGCTTATGAAGATGTCAACATCTGGAGAGAAGCACGGAATATAGTGGATATCTAGGATACACCTGAACGATCTAGATTTCGCAGATGATCTGGCTCTTCTATCACACATGCAACGACAAAGGTAGGAGAAGATGACCAGTGTAGCAGCAGCCTCATCAACAGTAGGTCTCAATATATACAAAGAGAAAAGCGAGATTCTCCGACACAACACAGCATGCACCAATCCAATCACAATTGACAGAGAAGATTTCGAGGATGTAAAAGCCTTTACATATCTGGGCAGGTGGATCTCATGCAGATGTGATAGCACGACTCTGGATAGCAAGAGCAGCATACCTACAAATGAAGAATATATGGAACTCAAAACAACTGTCTGTCAACCAACACTAAGCCTAAGCTCCTCCACGAAGAGTAACAGGCGTAAGTAAGTAAGTTTATTAAGACTGAAAACAAACATTCAGATTTGTAAAATTAAATAAAGCTGGAAGAACTGGATGGCCTTTTCGTCTTGGTATGGGACTCCTCAGCCACGATTAGATGAATCATATCTATTTGATTCATGATAATTATACCAACATTTTATAAATGATATATGGATCGGAATATATACTTACTTACTTACGCCTGTCCACACTGTCCAATTATTTCTCATAATCAAGAAATTTGACTTGTAGTGACGAAATACATACGATTACTTGTTTAATGGTGATCCGTAGTGTCGCAATTCAGTCTGTGGACGACGGAAGAATGTGTGTTTTTAGCACACTTAAACAAACAGGTACAGTAAAACAATCACTGGTACAAGTGGTTATAGTAATAATAATTGGTTCCATTATACCAATCGCGCTCTGTTTATAAAGGTAGGTCACTACAATCTGAATGCTTGTGATCAGATTACATGACTTACATGAACGTTTAGCTCTAAATCCACTACTACTACTACTACTACTACTACTACTACTACTACTACTACTACTACTACTACTACTACTACTACTACTACTACTACTACTAATACTACTACTACTACTACTACTACTACTACTACTACTACTACTACTACTACTACTACTACTACTACTGCTGCTACTACTACGCCTACGACTACCACTACCGCTACTATTAGTTAGCATACCGAACATAAAAGAACATTATTAAACGTTTATTACATCTTTGATTAATCCGATATATTTTATAAGTAAACATCATTAAACCATAGAAATTTGTACTAACCAAATAGTAAACAATAATTTGTAAACTTAATCTTCTATCTAATAGTTAATAATAAGATAATAATGATTTGTGTTTATTTTCAAAATGATAATTGCTTGAATACTTGACTTACTTCATATTTATCATTAATGATTATTATGATTATTATTATACTACATACATTTTTGTATTGTCTAGGAGTTAATCTACGACAAATATGCAGACAATATTAATTCCAAATTGTCAAGTGATTATCACTTTATTTTGTTTGAATAAAAAGTAAGATAAATAACTATCAGTATAAGATTGTGAAGTATATCAAGTTTAGATGGATATCATGAATGGATCCCCATTGAAAACATGGAAGTATTAGACGATCGTTTCATCCTAGTATGAGACTACTCAACAGTGTGCATTCCAGATAAGAACAAGATGGGAGTTCAGTACATTGAGATTTTCCATGGTTGTCTATATTTAATCAATTCATGAGTTCAATTATTAAATTGCTAAAAATCACCACAAAACCTCTTTTCTGTTCATAATCATCCTGTACCCAAAAGTGATTGATTTGAAGAAGTATTTGTTTGAGTTCTAGTGAGAAGCCATGACCAGTGGATTACAACTGTGTCTGTTGTGACGCAGTTACTCATTCAAGACAGTGGTAAACGGTGGCACAACTTCGTGGATTAGTTGAAGTTAGACATTACATCGTTGTATTTTGGCCAGGTCAGTATCTTAGGGATTAAGCGTTTGCATGCGAGACCGAAGGTTCTAGGTTTTAGTCCGAGGTGAGGGATCTTTGGTTCATGCTTTTAAGGAGTCTCATAATATGCAAAAACGGCCATCCAGTGCTTCTAGGTTTTCCATGGTGATTTGGCTTCAATCGACTCATGATGTCAACTATTAATGTATGGAATCCGTCAGGGAGCACCAGTTTCCTCAAGAATACTAGTACACTTTGCTCACGAGTGCTAAATAGTACGAAACCCGGATCCAGGGTTTCCTGTTGACTACCTACAACCACCATCTTATTTCAACATAGTACACATAGTGTCGAGTCACCTAGACTAGTGACCACATTGCCTTGATATTGCCTTAATTTACAAACATTATAAGTAAAGATGAATAATTGTGACTAGTAGTGGAACCCAGGACTCACGTTATTAACCATTACGCATAGTATACAGATACACCAAGAACAGACCGATCAATTACGGTCCTAAACATCAATGGAAAGATACAAATAAACAATACCAAGTGAATTTAAACTTCACCCCATTACATAACCAAGTGGCTATTAGAACTCAGCACTAAAGTGGATAACGTGATGGTGTTTGAAGTGAACGGTACTGAGTTCGAGTCCCAGAGTGAACATCAACTTTGATATGTAGGTATATTCAGTTAATGAGTCCCAAATAGGACGAAACGCGCCTACTGGATTCCACTGCTAGCCACTATCTATCCTCGCTTAGAATAATACTTTACCGTTATTTTATCTTTGCTGATGTTTAGTTCATATTGTACAGTGAAACGTTTGCAACAGTTTCATGAATGTCATATGTTACATAACTTAAAAGTTACCGTGATTTATATATCTACTTTATAATTCCTGATAAGCTCAAATTATCCGATAATTTGAGTCTTTAGTTTACAATGAAATGAAGTCTAGATCGTTTTTTAAGCTCCACCTGGAGTCCCTTCCGGGGGCTACTGCCGGTCCCAAGCCCGGATAAAGGAGGAGGGTTGAGCATGGGGTTAGCGACCCCATCCCGTAGAAAACTAACTCGCTAAAAAAACGCTAACCAGAAAAAATTATTCGAACCTTTTAAACTCTACCCTGGGAGTCAGAAGGTCTTGATTTAGAAGAGTTATGATGCCTCATGATGAAAGCCGAGTTCCTTCGGAAGTCACAAGACCGATGCCTCTTCTGACAACCAGAACAATCATTTATTTAGGTGCATGGAATGCTCGTACAATGTGGGAGATCGGGAGAGTCTTCTAAATTGCTCCTAGATAGTTCTTTGCTATACATAATGATTAGTGTCAATACTCCAATCCTATTTCATACACTCTAAGGTGAACTTATTCAGCTTCATTCTTATTCAAATTTGTAAATAATTAAGTATAGTAGCGGAAAGCAAATTCACAGGTAAGATATCCTATGTCGAACTGATTGCAGTAGTCAGTTATTTTCCTCCTTTTTTGAGGTTATAAAGAGCGTAAACCTTGGAACGCTATCTTGTTTAATGCCCCTTAGTATAAAGATAACCATTCGATGAGGAGAAATCTATTTTGACTGTATCATATATAACGTTATGATAACTACCTTAGTCAAGGTAATGGAATATATAGTCCGGTTATTTTCAATGCCTTAGCATATGATTCCTTTGATTTTATAGTCTTGCGAAACTTGAATTCAGTTTACTGTTTTACTAACCTACCTACTTAATTACTTACTTGTTTACTTACGCCTGTTAACCCCAGTAGAGAATAAGCCACTGACCAGCATTCTCCAATCCACTCTGTTCCGTGCTTTCGTTTCTAATTCTATACAATTGTTGTTCGTGCTTTTCATATCTATCTCCATTTCTCCAAGTACTGTGTTCGTTGGTATTCTTCTTCTCCTTTGACCTCGAGGACTCTAAATGAGGGCTTGTCTTGTGAAGTAGTTGGGAGCATTCATCAATGTGTGTCCTATCCATTTCCAGTGCTTCTTCCTGGTTTCTTCCTTCTTTCGAATCTAGTTTTTTCTTTCTTTCAGCAGGTTGTTGTTGATAGTGTCTGGTCAATGGATCCGAAATATTTTGTATCTTCTTGTGTCTTCTGGATGATTGCTTTGGTAGTTCTCCAAGTTTCCGCCTCGTACAGTAGAACTGTGTTGACATTTGTATTTAGAATTCTGAACTTAGTGTTGGTTGACAGACAGTTGTTTTGAGTTCCAGATATTCTTCATTTGTAGGTATGCTGCTCTTGCTATCCAGATTCGTGCTATCACATCTGCATGAGATCCACCTTCCCAGATATGTAAAGGCTTTTACATCCTCGAAATCTTCTCTGTCAATTGTGATTGGATTGGTGCATGCTGTGTTGTGTCGGAGAATCTCGCTTTTCTCTTTGTGTATATTGAGACCTACTGCTGATGAGGATGCTGCTACACTGGTCATCTTCCCCTACCTTTGTCGTTGCATGTGTGATAGAAGAGCCAGATCATCTGCGAAATCTAGATCGTTCAGGTGTATCCTAGATATCCACTATATTCCGTGCTTCTCCCCAAATGTTGACGTCTTCATGATCCAGTCGATCACCAGGAGAAAGAGAAAGGGTGAGAGTAAGCAACCTTGTCTGACATCGTTGATATTTTCTTTAACAGTTAATTATAAATGAATGGCATATTAATGAAGAGGAAACAAATATTCTCTTTACGTTTTCAATCACTTACTCTTTCTGTCTTATCTAATGAATAAACTATATTTTGTTAAGATCATAAGAGTTTACTGAATACAATTACAAGGTTTAGTTACTTTAGAACTTCAGTATTTCATTCATGAATGACTTTTATGATTTGGAGTCTTTTAATTAGATTAAGAACAGTTGTAATTAGATGATAAACAATAATGATTTGTTTCGATGTTTTACTAATATGACTAACTTACAATATTGCCTTATTGAAGACATCAAGCTTAGCACATCCTTCATGGTATTAGATGGTGGTTGGAGGTAGTCGACAGGAAACCCTGGACCCGGGTTTCGTGCTACTTTGAACTCGTCGGCAAGGTGTACCTATAATCTTGAGGGAACTTGTGCTCCCTGACGAATTCGATCCCGTGTCACCCAGTTTCACAGTCAGAGATGTTACCACTGAGCTATCCGGCTTGCGACTGACCTCCTGTAGGAATGAGATGTAATCACAATTGATTGATCACTTGATGGTGATCAATGTCCTGTGTGTCAAGTCCTTACTTCATGCAGATCGAATGCTATCGATCATGTTGCAATGTGGCCACCAGTCTAGGTGACTCGACACTGCATGCACTATATAATGAAATTAGATGGTGGTTGGAGGTAGTCTTGACACGCATAACATTGATCACCATCCAGTGATCAATCATTTGTGATTACATCCTTCATGGTAGTCTAGATTCAATTGACTTATGATCTCAACTATTGGAAGTGACTACAATCTTTACAAAAAACCCCATCTGATATGAATTTCATCATTATAATTATACTACTTATAAGTAACTAACCTATTTAAGATTAAAATTTACTGATATTTCATGATCATTTACATTTTTATGATCTGTCATCAGGTGTTTTCTTTATGGACAACCTTCGATTAACGCTAAAAATGATCTTGACAATCTTCACCTACTTACTGGAGTTAAATGAACGTTATCAATTCATGTAAGGAATCATCATTTACAATTAAATGTAAAGGTTAGAAAAATTAGATTTAATGTCTTTATCATAAATTGACATCAGCTATTATATCAAAATGGATGGATAAATTTCGCGCTAAAATCTAAGACTTGTTATCTTATATTTGATTGTTTTGTTCATGAATTGTGGTTTCACCGATTTGTAATAGTGGATGTGTGTGTGTGTGTAGATTGTATGGGAAATAAATGGGGTCAATTGTGATTGTTGTAGATCAACAGTTGGATGAATATTCAAACCTTCTTTCCTATCGAGAATAGAGGGATTTAACATTATGTGTAACGCTTAGGTTACTCACCTGTCTTTAGTGTTGGAAATGCCTTTTTGAATTATTTTGATATCTTTAATAACAATTTGATAATTTAAAACGTTGAGATCATGAGTCAGTTGAAGTTACATCACCATGGGAAACCTGGAAGCACTGGACGGTTGTTTTGTCCTATTGTGGGACTCCTCAGTAGTGCGCATCCACGACTCATGATCTCAACTGTTGAAATTACTACAATCTCCACAAAACCCCTTTCTGATACTAATTTGATAATTACTGAACATAACATGTGCTGCTATTGCTGATCTAACCTGTAAATCTTCCAATTCTACAAGATTATTAGGAGGCATTTTTGTGTACCTTAAGTGTTCCTTGGTATGAATCAAGATTTCACGGGAAGAATCTCAATTGTAGAACACATCACAATCAATAAAAAGTAATCTGTGAATACGATCATAGCTTTTATCCTAATCGAAGCTCTTTTTTAGTGTCGTTTGTATTACACAAGGTTTTAATTTTGTGCCTTCTCAAGATCTATCGTATTTCTTTTGTAGTACGATGGCGGTAAGGTAAGTTCAAAACCCTAAATGCACTGGTAAGCCCCCCATATGTCGTGGTACTGCCGAGAATGGAGAGAATCGGCTCTCCCTCTCGAAATGCTCTCATGTGCATACAACCAATGCCACAAAGTCCTACTCATTGCCTTCTCCCACCATGGGAGTTGTTTACGAAATTGAGAGGACGAAAAACGAATGTCTGATGCCTTAACCGGGTTGGTGTATATTTGAGGACCCACTTAGACGAGTTGGAAAACCATCATTCCAAACCAATGATACACATGGGCTCTAGTATCTTGAAAGAACAAAAGGCGTATGAACCAACTATTGGTGTCCGACTAACATGGGACTGCATCTCTTCCATAAATCGAATGATTTATCTGGCGTATATCTGTTTGGTGCCTCCTTGTACCAATGTTTATGTGTTCTAAAAGTGTGTTTATCTGTTTAAAGATATTTCTAAGAAAAGTCATTTGAATAATGACAAATATGTCGTCTATAAATCTTAGCCAGCTACGTGATCTGATGGTACTAGCAAGAACAAGCAACTTAATATGGGACATATATAGTTTAGCAACAACTGAAGATCCCATGGATACTTCATTCGTTTGTTCATATAAAGGCCTCTGTTAAAAGTGAAAAGTATTGAATTCAAATATACCTTGATGAATTTCATGATTGAGCTAATGCTTAACGGACATCTACTGAATAAGGCATTATCATTCTTTAGTAAACCATTCATGAAATCATGACATTTATCAACTAGAATCCTAGAATTTAAAGATACACCATCATAGCTTACCGTTGATATAATAAATCTCTATAAATTAGTAGATCATACAAGCAATCACCTACGTTAATGTCAACTTCGTAAATTCGTAAACGATGACAATCAACTAATACTTCATACGGTAATGTTTCTGCTAGGTTTGAAGCTATCACGAGTTCATTTAATCTGCGAACGAGAACAAAGACTCAGTGACCAAAGACCAGTAAGCTAGATATTTGATGCATCCCAGAACCGCTAACTAGAGGCAGACGTTCAAGTTTGGAATGGGAAAGTATATTCTGCAAACAGCCAGAAACAAGCCACAAACAACTCAAACATATATATATCAATTATATGTATATAATCGATATTGCCATGGAAGTTTTTTTAAGCATTTAATCGATAAGTTCGTCAATCGACTATGTGCATGGGTGGTAAGAAATGCCCAAGCATACATCTGCATACAAACATTTTATTTAGGATTCTTCAAATGAATGTACCTGCACTCCGAGACTCGAACTCAGTACCGTTTGCTTCAAACGCCATCGCATTATCCACTTACTTTCTGAGTTCTGATAGCCAAATGCTTATGTAATGCGGTAAAGTTTAAATTCGCTTGGTGTTGGTTTTTTTTTTCACTTGAATCTTCCTATTGTTGTTTAGAACTGCAATTGATCAGTCTCTTGTTGGCATATATGCATCTAATGAGTATTGCCTCGGTATCGCTTTAAGTCAAAAACATTCTAATCAAAGATGAATAGTGGCTAGTAGTGGAATGGAGGACAAGTGTGTTTCGTCCTATTTGAGACTCATCAACTGGATGTACCTACATCCTGTAACCAAAACAACACTAAGTGAATTGATCTCTGTATTTATTGATACATTTAATGATGTCTAATATGGATACTCGTTATAACAAGATAAATACATGTTTCTTCTTAGATTTATCAACTTCCTTGTTTTATATTTCCCTATTATAGTCCTTAATTTACCAAACAAGATAATTAAACATTCTTCTATTGTTTCATTTTATTCATCTGATTCATTGTCTTAACCATTGTATAGACAGAAATTGTAATTTAAGAATACAAGTAGGTACTTGAATAAGTTTTAGTTTGTCTATGATAAAGATGATGATGACAATGATGATAATACAGAATGAAATTTGTAGTTTAGAAAATGACTCATTCTCAAGTTTAAGAATTAAACTTACTACTTGTAAAGTTATTATGAGTAATAGCAGCATTAATAATGAGTAAATGAAATCAATATGTCCTGCAGTGTACTTCATTCGTTCGTTCGTTCGTTCGTTCATTCCCCCTTCCTTCGTTCCCTCCTTCCTTCGTTCCTTAGTTCCTTCCTTCATTCCTTCCTTTCTTACTTGCTTACTTACTTACTTGCACCTGTTACTTATTTTGAAGAGCATAGAACGTTCATCAACATTCTCTATCGAAATCCGTTCAGAGTTATTCTTTCCAGTTCTTCCTTGTTCCTATTCATTCTTTTGATGTTTGATTCCAATTACCAATTCAATGTGTTCTTTGGTTTTCTTCTCTTCTGTTTACCTTTAAGATTTCAAGTTAAGGCTTGATTGTTGGTGCAGTTTGGTGATTTTCGTAATGTATGTCCTATCCACGTTCAATATCTTTTCCTAATTTGCCATTCAGTTAGAAGTTGAATTGTTCTCTTTCAATGTAGACTGTTTCTGATTGCATCCGATCAACGGATGATGGTTGTAGTAGTTCACTACTTTGTGCTATATACTATACAGAAAACTCAATCCTAACAGAATACGTGTGATTTTAAAACATAAGTGAATGATACTAATAATTTCACTCATGATCAGAGAGTAGTACAGTATAAACATTCAGATAGCAGTACCATCATTGTTTGATACACCATTCATGTTTTCTCAAATCAACTAGTATCATTCATTAATATTTACTATAAACATACTCACTATGATCCAACTTTACATTCCGGATCAGAAACCCAACTATATTGAATGTTAGATATTGAAATGACACGATATTCCGTAGGTACATTCCAGTATACAATAAGCAGTCAGTAAATGAACGGTAAAATGATTGACATATTAATGATAGCATAGTAACCATTGAGAATAACCCCAATTAAGAATGTTATAATAAGATAATACTGTAATAATCTATCTATCTATCTAACTATCTATCTATCTATCTATCTATCTATCTATCTATCTATCTATCTATCTGTCTGTCTGTCTATCTATCTATCTATCTATCTATCTATCTATCTATCTATCTATCTATCTATCTATCTATCTATCTATCTATCTATCTATCTATCTATCTGTCTGTCTGTCTATCTATCTATCTATCTATCTATCTATCTATCTATCTATCTATCTATCTATCTATCTATCTATCTATCTATCTATCTATCTGTCTATCTATCAAACAGTTGGCTTATTGTGAGTTTTCGAAAACTTGACTTGAAATTATCTTTTGATCTATGGCCTACAAATGCCCTGGTTCGGTCGAGAGTGGGGAGAGTCAACTTTCGCTCTCCAAATGCTCTCACATGGCCACGTGCATACAACCACTGCCAGAGAAGTCCTATTCACTGCCTTCTCGTAGCGAAGGTGTTATTTATGAAATCTAGAGGCCGTAAAGCGGATGTCCAGTGCTTTAAACGGTTTGGTGGATATGCTGGATTCACTTAGGGAAGTAAGAGAACTCCGATTCCAAACAAATGGTTAACATGGGCTCCAGTATCCTGAGGGAAATAATGGAGTATGAACCAACTATTGATCACCAGCTACCATGGGACCGCATCTCCTGACGTTCCTGCACTGTCTTGTGGATTAGAACTCAAGGTCAAAGGCTCTAGACGTGGCCCCCTGAGGAAACCATCTGCTTCAGTTTGAGCATCCTGGCAGTATCACAGCCCACACATAAACCGAATGATTTATGTGGCACGTGTCTATTCGGTGCCTCATTGTACCAATGTTTATGTGTTTAAATAAATAAACATATAGAGAGAAATCGAACTACTTCTACGGATCATATTGTCTTCATACTTCATGATTCAATCATTTGCTTCAGTGAACGAAACTCTTTCAAAATCAAATAATAGTGAATAGCTTTAGCATTGCGGTAATTAACCCATTCTGGTTAGCGTCACAAGACAAGCCCTTACATGGAATCCTCAAGGCCAAAGGAAAAGAGAGAGACCAAAGAACACATTACGCCGGGAAATGGAGATAGATATCAGAAGAATGAACAACAATTGTATGGAACTAGAAAAGAATGCCCAAGACAGAATGGGTTGAAGAATGCTGGTTGGAGGCCTATACTCCATTAGGAGTAACAGGGGTAAGTAAGTAAGTAATTAACCCATTAATAGAATTTACTAATAACTACACAGAAGATTAAAATAATCACCATGAATTGATTTGAAAAATATTATTGTAAGTTACTCAATTGATTGATACTGTGGTGTACGCTACTGATTGTCGATAGAAATAAGTAGTATGTATCATCAATCGAAAGTGAAATGTTTTGGCGTCAGAAGGTTAAGAAGATCAAACAAAAGAGAATGAGAACAAAAAGTGATTGGTATTGAAACAAAAGAACAATGATCCTGTAAGCGGGATCGTGGATGTGTACTGTTGAAGAGTCCTATACTAGGACGAAACGGCCTTCCAGTGTTTCCATGTTTACCATTGGCGGTCTAGCTATAATTGACTCATGAACTCATTTAATATAAAAAGGATTGCTACAATCTCCACAGAACCCCTTCCTGATAATAAGTTAATGATTCGAAATTATTGAGGATTATGTAATATATAGAGAAAATAGAAATATATCAGTACGTGGTTGTGGAGATTATTAGGTTTTTGATTGAGATGATGAATCACTTGATATTCAACCAACATGGATGCACTGGATGGTTGTTTTGTCCTCTTGTGGGACTCCCAGGCAGTGCACATCCACAATCCCAACTCTCGGGATCCCATTACAAGGCCTTCAGTCTCCAGAGAGAACGTTTAATTTCTAGACCACTGAGCTGGGCGGCGTCCAATGGTGTTAATATCTGACCTCAAGCAATCCACAAAATTGCGCAATCATCTTCCATTGTAGTGAGGTAAATACCTGTCTCTACCTGACATTGATTAGCTCCACTGATCATGGCTTCTCACTAGCAAACATTTCATTTCCAATCGACGCCATGTACTACTTATATCTGTCAACATCATGTATATATTATATATATAGCAATAGAATAAAAAACATTCATGGTTGCGTAATCAGTTATTTTGTATCCACTCAGTAATTTGCCATTTGCGTGCTCGACACGAAGTCAAAAGTTCTGTGTTTGATCCCTAGTAAGGCCGTGAATTCCTAACGCTTACTTACTTACGCCTGTTACTTCTCGTGGACGAGCATAGACCGCACACCAGCAATCTCCATTCAACTCTGTCCTAGACAATCCTTTCCAGTTATTATTTCATTCTTTTCATGTTTGCTTCTATTTCTTGATGTAATGTGTTCTTTGGCCTTCTTCTTTACCGGTTCCCTTCAGGATCCCAAATTAGGGCTTGTCTCGTGATGCATTTTGATGATTTCCTCAATGTATGTCCTTACACTAATTAGTATGGAACTAATTCCAAAACACTAGTTAGTTCCATAATAAATTGAATAGTAATTTCATATTTGCTGGTATTCTGTAGTTTAACTAAAGTTGGTTCGTGAAGTTAAACCACTAATGTCAAATACGGTCTAGTTGCCGATTGATAGTATAGAATCATCGTCATACTATATCTCAAACGGACTGATATAAATGTATCTAAATGTCCTAGGTCGTATCCCTGGAAGGGTCATGAACATAGCCAGAGAATCACACGTTAAGATCAGATAATCGTTCAACGTTTACTGGTTTTCAATGCCTATCTAATTGAAAGTAAGTAATGCAATGAGGCCAAGTGATAAGATATCAACCATTTAAAGACTTAATTACCTAAGAGATAGACAAATATAATATAGACCAGTGTAGATGTATTCCATGATACGGTTTATTGAATAAACTTCCTTCCTCACTCTTCACTTTTTAACTAGAGTAGTCAGGCTTATTTATAGAAAGAGTGTGCATCAGTATCAAGTTTGCGATACTGCGTGTAACGACAGCAAGAACTATTATCACCCCGAAAAGTAATCATGAATGAACCAAGAGATTATACAATTACATTGTATAACGATGGTATATTCAGTGTCTCCTGCTGAAAACATATAAACATATCAAAGAACAGCAGCTGATTTGAAGAAAGTCTCATCTAGTACTTCAATTATGAAGTTCAATATTAACAATCAGAAAGAATTATCAGTATCGGGGATGTGAAGATTATTAAGTTTTTGATTGAAATCATGAACTGATTGATGTTAGACTACCATTGAAAACCTGAAAGCACTAGATGGCTGTTTCGTTCTATTGTGGGACTCTTTAGCAGTAAGCATCCAATCAGTTCATGATCTCAATCAAAAATTTAATAATCTTCACAAACCCATACTGATAATTATCGTTTACTCACTAGTGACTAGAGTCGTGAGGGAGTTCTCGGAGTTCTAGTGAGAAGTTGTGACCAGTAGAGCTAATCTGTGTCGGGTAGAGACAGGTATCTACCTCAGTACAATTGAAGATAGTCGGGCAATTTCGTGGATTGGTTGATGCTAGATACTAACACTTTTGGATGCTAGCTCTGTGATCCAGTAGGTTAAGCGATCTCGCGCAAGACTGAAAGCCCTGGGTTGAAATCCCGAGAGTTGGGATTATGGATTTGCACTGCTGAGCTGTCCCACAATAGGACGAAACAACCATCCAGTTCTTCCAGGTTTTCAATGTTGGTCTAACATCAATCAGTTCATGTTCCCAATCGATAAAATCAGAGGTATCATTGAAAATCAGGAAACATCGAACAATTGTTTCATTCTTGTATGAAGACCTAAGCATTAAGTGAAATCGGGCTCATTAGCTATCATCAAATGGTAAACTCTAAGATCTCATGAATATTTTTCAATCATTAGATCAGTGCGTTGGTGGACATTCAATTAAAATCAATAGACAAGCTTAAGATGACATTTACTTTCCTCATTTGCAAGTTTCGTAACAATCAATATATGACATAAACCAAAATCTTGATAAATAGGCATGGATAATGTAATCATGAAATAATAATTATTCATATAAGAAATTCAATCAGAGATTAGGTAATATATGGGTTCGAATCTCGCAGGGAGCGAGGTCGTGGGTGCGCACTGCTGAGGAGTCCCACAATAGGACGAAACGGCCGTTTAGTCCTTCCAGGCTTTCCATGATGGTCTAGCTTCAACTGACTCATGACTGTAACCATTGAAATTATTATAATGTCCACAAAACCCATCTGATATTAATATATGATTTCACAAAAAAAACAAAGGAATAGGAGAGGATTAACTATTATAATTACGAAGATTTCATTGTCAACAACGATTGATACACATAGAAGTGAGCTGTTTTTGAAATTACTTCACTGAGATGAAATGGCTATCTAGTGCATCCAGGTTTTCAATGGTGATCTAATATTGATCGATTCATGATCATACTGTTCTATAGTATACATTTAGTCTATAATCTTCAGATCCTTTGGTAAGCACAGAATCACTGGTTATTTCTTTCCCATTCTTCAACTGACTATTTGCAATGATCACAGCTTCCCATTTAGAATACCTATAATTTCATCATAAAGTCAGTCATTATCGAATATATAACTATTATCAACTTGTAGAAACTGGTACTATGTCAGGCACATATTAGTTATTCTAACCTCTGGACAGATCAATCTATTCATTCTTTTCAGATAACATTATTACCCTGTCACTTATTCGCTTATCAACCTTGACTGTTTTGATAACTGCTTTTCGTTTAATAGTTGAACCCATGAGTCATTTGAAGCTAGACTACCATGAAAAACTTGGAAGCACTGGACGTCTGTTTCGTCCTGGTACAGAACTCCTCAACAGTGCGCACCCATGATCCAGCCTCGCGAGATTCGAACCTAGGACCTATCGGTTTCGCATGCGATTGCTTGACATTTGGACCAGTAAACTGGTTGGCATCCTACAGTGTTAATGTCTAACTTCAACCGGGTTTTCCATGATGGTTTAGCTTCAATTGACTCATGAATTCAAATATTGAATTACTATAACGTCTACAAAACCCCTCTTTGATTATTTTCGTTTGATTATAAACATCGATTCAAGCTTGGTTAAATCGAGTTGGCTCATTTTCATTTTCCGCTGAGCATCGTTTTGTCTTGTTCCGATCTTTTCTCTTCATTGTCTCCGCTTTGCTACCCTGATTGTCTGTTCAAATCAACAATTCCATGAGATATACATATTCAAAATCCATTCACATAGTTGACTTATTGAATTCTGTTATTCACTAACGCATGTTAAGTCGATGATTATATACGAGGGTAGCTGGGATGTATATTTCAATGGCAATCATTCGTACGATCCGGTTAGAGTCAGAGTTTTTATTAAATAACCACCCGCTATTTAAATATCATATCAAACTTACCATCGGATTGGAAGTTAGTAAGTATGATGGTATTACTGATGGAAAGTAAATACATCAACAAGGATGAAATAAATGATTGTCAGTAACTTCCAAAATTAATATCAATCTTTGTTTTATTTTAACTTCTTTATTGTTTCATTTCGACTCTGCCTGGAGCCTGTCTGGGGCTACTGCCGGTCCCAAGCCCGGATAAAGAAGGAGGATTGGGGGCTGAAACTTATAGAACCACTACAATACCCCCAAATCCGCTGGTACGGCTGAGAGTGGGGAGTCCGCCCTCCCTCTTGAAATACTCTTATGTGATTACGTGTATATAGCCTCTGACAGGGAAGTCCTACTCACTATCTTCTCGTGGCATCACTATTGTTTACGAAATTGAGAGGAAGAAGAGCGAATGTTCGGCTCTTTAACCGGATTGATGGACACGGACTTACCGCCTAGGGAAGTGAGAAAACACTAATTCCAAACCAATAGTGCACATTGACTCCAGTACCCTGAAGGAACAAATGGCGTATGGACCAATTGTTGGTCAACGGCTACCATGGGACCGCATCTCCTTACGTTGCTCCACTGTCTTGTGATTTAGACCTTTATGTCAAAAGCTCCGAGTGTGCCCCCCTAAGAAAACCATCTGCTTCGGTTTGGGCACCAGGACAGTATCACAGTCCTCACACATATCAAATGAGATTAGTGTGGAGCATATGTATTTGGTGCCCCTTTGTACCAGTATTAATGTGTTCAAATAAATAAGAACTACTACAATCATCATTAAAATGATACGAATATTTATAAATAGTTGTCTATGGAAGATATTAAATGTCAGTTGACCGGATACCATCAGTAACAGCCTATTATGGGAGAGAACAAATCGGTTTTCAGCTAAGGAGGAAATTAGGAAAACATTATGGAAATGGATGGGACATACATTACGCAAATCAGCAAACTACAACATGAGACAAGTCTTAATTTGAAATCCTGATGGGAAACGGAAAAGTAGAAAGCCATAGAACACATTACATCGAGAAATAGAAGCAGATATGAAAAGGATTAATGACAACGGGAAAGAATTGCCAAAGATTAACCAGAATAGAGTTGAATGAAGAATGCTGGTGGGAGGTCTATGGTCCTTCATGAGGGATAACAAGCGTAAATAAGTAATGAAATAATCCATCACTTTCACGTTGAATAACTTCAAAACAACTTAATACATATACATTCGTAACTTTTTTTTTCTAATTAGCATTTATTTTAACGAGTTATTTTTTCTACAGGATAGAGTCACTAACTCCATCTCCAACCTTTTTCCCTTTATTCAGGCTTAAAACTGGTAGTAGCAACCGATGGTCACCAGGTAAAGTTTGTAACTAGTTTGTGAATAGTTAATTATTCTTCGGAAGAGGTTTTGTGGAGATTTTTTTTTAGAAATTTCGCTGATTGAAATCATGATCGCATTGACGTTAGACCATCATAGAAAACCTGAAAGTATTGGACTCCTCAACAATCCCATACTAGGATGAAACGACCGTCCAGTGCTTCGAGGCTTTCTATAGTGATCTAGCTTCAATTGACTCATGATTTCAATCAATCAAATTATTCTTCAACCTATATCTATCTTTCATACAAACTATCTTATATCTTTATGGAGTATCAACGACGTATCAGTCATCTAGTTACCTAATTATTATTATACCATTATAATCATCAGTTTCATTGATATAAAATAATGATGAAATGGAATGTTAATTTCATTGTCACATGTTAAACTGTTTATTTGTTTCTATCTATTGGTTACAAGTTAAATTATCTTTAACACGCAAACGTTTTTTTTTAAATATTTTAATCAATATTTTGTCATAGTAACTATGATAAGATTTATCATTGGTACTGATCAATAGATCAATCAATCAATCAATCAACCTAACGACTAGTGTAATAAATGTTACTGTGTTATGTAATTAGTTACTGGAATGTAGGTACATTGAATTGATGAGACTTGAATAGAACGAAATGTATGTCCTAGATTTCACTATCAATTACATTTCATCTATTCTGCATGATTGTGCTCTAAATGGTTATTATTAAGACGATCACCATGAGATACACAGAGGTCAATGAACTTAGTTACGCCTGTTACTCCTTGTGAAGGAGCATAGGCCACCCACCAACATTGTCAATCCTGTCGTGGAAAATCCTTTCCAGCTCTTTCCACTTGTTATTCATCCTTTTCATATCGGATTCTATTATCCGAAGTAAAGTGTTCTTTGACCTTTCACTTTCCCGCTTTCCTTCAGGATTCGATGTTACAGCTTGTCTAGTGATGCAGTTTGATGATTTGTGTAATGTATGTCCTATGCATTTCCATCGTCTTTTCCTAATTTCTTCTTGAGCTGGAAGTTGGTTTGTTCTCTCCTAGAGAAGGCTGTTGCTGATGGTATCAGACCAATGGATGGTGAATATCTTGAGCAGACAACTATTTATAAATACTTGTACCTTCTTGATGATAGTAGAAGTCAATAAATACTGATTAGATTTCAGTCAAAAATATTAACATCAGGATAATCCAAACTATCATAAATTAGATTACTTCAGTTGTTCGTTTGAATCTTCATAACTTTGAATGCTTTGAGAAAGGTGTATTCGAACCTCGTTAATAAGATATGATACAACCATCTGAATTAGTTTGAAACCTACAAATTTGTTTAACACTCCTGTTGATCATTAACATTACTATCGACCAACTATAATCAAAAATGGGCTATGTACCGACATATATCACTTGGCCGACAGCCAGGTCTTGTATCGAATGTTTTTGCGATTAAAATCATCCAGTTGATATTGAATGGCACAATTCCGATTTAAATCATTTTGCGATTCAATGATTCCAGTGATTGTGTTCATGATGAAATCTGAAGGTTATGTGTTGTATCTCAGTTTGTATATTGAGTAAGCTTTGCTAAGAAATCCCATACTACTACGAAACGTAATTCCTAGTTCTTAATGCTACTGACTGGATGCTCACTGCTGAGGAGTACCACAATAGAACAAAACGGTTGTTTAATGCTTCTTGGTTTTCAATGGTGGTCTAACATTATTCAATTCATCATCTCAAACAGAAACTTAATAATCTCCACAATCCCCATACTGATAATTATCATTTGCTCACTAGTGACTAGATTCGTGAGGGAATTCTCGGAGTTCTAGTGAGAAGCCGTGACCAGTAGAGCTAATCCATGTCGGTTAGAGACAAGTATCTACCTCTGTACAATGGAAGATGGTCGCACAATTTCATTGATTGGTTGAGGTTAGACATTAACATCATTGGACGCCTGCTCAGTGGTCTAGTGGGTTATGCGTTCGCGCACGAGACCGAGGGCCCTGGGTTTGAATCTCGCCAGCGGGGTTGTAGATGCGCACTGCTAAGGAGTCTCACAATAGGACGAGACGACCATCCAGTGCTTCCAGTTTGCCCATGGTGGTCTAATATCAATCGGTTCATGATTTCAATCAAAATAAAATCAATCTCTTGCGAATGCAAACAATCTGTATGAAATCCAATTCAATTGAGCCATAATAGATGAATATTTAAGGTTAAAACACATTTATTAAACCGCTAACTAGATTAAGTTAAAAAATCAGGAAGCGCTGGACAGCCATTTCATTCTAATGAAGAACTCTCCGTCAAACGTATTCATAACCCTGGCATTGAGGATCCAACTCAAAATCTTCAGATCTCAAGCTGTGCGCTTATCCTTCAGATCATTGACTAAGAACCTAATGGATCGTAAGTTCGATTTCAATCAACTAATGACATTGTGTAGTCATCTGCCGTCGTCTTTATTAGGTAAATTATTCATCCAAGAAAAAGATCGACTCCCTTGGTCACAGTATCTCACTAGAACTTCATAAGGTTTTCTCCCTAACTAAGGCACGAGTAATCGTATGATAATTACCAGCATAGTGTAATTGTGTTGACATTTTAGTGTTGTTAAGACCACTAACCACCCTTAGTTGGATAACCATTGGAAACTTACTGGGACTAAGCGGCTGTGTCGTACTTCCTAATTACTTACATCTTCACCAGAGTTATTAAAGTTGTAGTAATCTTCAATAAGACATCATAGACTTTGTGGGACATTTGATATTTAACGACTAGAAGATCCAAAAGTTATCTCTGGTTCATAACCCTCATTTAGTCCCAATTATTAAGTGGACATTCTGAAGGTCAATCAGGCTTTGCTCGATGGTCGTCTGTAAATTCACACTTTTAATGTTAGTTAATTGGTAACAATCATAGTAAACGTTGATCATTCAATGATCACCGGTTATTGATGTCAGGTTTCAGATGATCCATATAAGTTTATCCAGTGTTCATAGAATTTAAATGACCCATGAGATTCGCGAGATTCGAACACAGGACAGGTTCAGGAGGTGGTTTTGTAGATGCACACTGCTAAAGAGTACCACAAAAGGACGAAACGGCCATCCAATGCTTCCAGATTTTCCATAATGGTATAACTTCAATCGACTCGTAAATTCTATTAATAAATTTGTTGATGAGATCCAGAAAATTTCTCGAGAAAAGGCCAGAAAAGCTCTAAAAACATTGAGAAACCCCATTGTTCAATCAGCATTCAATAGAAGTTTTGCCAGCAACATCTAGAATGTGAAAAGTTACATGTCGAGTTTCTGATTGGATGATTGCCTATATTGCTATACTATGTTTAGTAGCATTCCAGGATTTTCTGGAAGTCCAAGGTCATCTAAATTACTATAAGTACTCTAAATTTTCTGTACATAAACGAACCTTGAGGAAAATCGTTTCTTCCATATTTTGCTCTTTTTCTCTTGTGTTCAAGTCGCTGTGTAGATTTAGCCTGACAGGTTACTAGAAGAGCTTAGGAACTGAATCTAGCCTTCTGTTAGCATACATATCACAATTATCTATAATATCCACAAAACCCTCCTTCTAATGATAATCATCATATACTCACTAGTGACTGGCTTCAAGAGGTATTTTTCATGAAGTTCTACTGAGAAGCTGTGACAGGTGGAGTGTAAGATATTAACTCATTGAAGACAATGGTGGACGATGGTGCAAATTCATAGATGGATTGAAGTTAAACATCTACACTGTTAGATACCGGCCATCACATTAGTCTAGAGATTAAGCATTTTCTCACTAGACTGTTAAGTCCTGGGTTCAATTCTCGGTGAGATAGGATCTTAGATGCACATACTACTGAAGAGCCCAATACTAGGACGAAACAACCATCTAGTGATTGTAGATTTTGTAATGATTGCCTAGCTTCAATTGACTCATCGCAGCAAAATTAACCACGTATCCATACAATACGATATGTATATATATATATATATATATATATATATATATATATATATATATATATATATATATATATATATATATATGTAGACTTTATTGATCCATTTCTTATATTAGACATTGGGGTTTAGTTTTCTGTACATGTTGTTGCAGTAAAAACAAGACATGTATCCATATGTTCTTTTCATTACATGAATAATACAATATACAATCATAGTAAACAACTGCATAGAGATTAATTTTAATCAATATGTGATCATTATGCATATTATTGATTATTATGATTAATAAAAGAAAACAACATTGATTATTTCATAGATTGAGATCATGAGTCAATTGAAGCTAGACCACCGTTACCAGTGGAGTTCAACCTGGTCTGTTGTGAGATATCAGCTCACCGAAGACAATGGTATACAGTGGTGCAACTTCGTGGATTGGTTGAAGTTAGACATTAACACCATTGTATGCCGGCTCAGTGGTCTAGTGGTTAAGTGCTCGCGTGCGAAACTGTTAGGTCCTGGGTTCCAATCCCTCGGGGTGCGGGATCGTGGATGCGCCTGCTGAGGAGTCCCATACTAGAACGAAACGGCCGTCCAGTGCTTCCAGGTCTTCCATGGTGGTCTAGCTTCAACTGACTCATGATTTCAATCAATGAAATTTCTGAAAATTTCCACAAACCTCTTCTGATAATATTGATTATTATTATCATTATTATTATTATTATGAAAAGAATATTAGTGTAGGCAAATATTAGTCATGTTAGATATAAGTGATTTATATAATTCACATTGTACAATAATGAATTGTACCGGTTTATATAAATACTTTAAATCAATTAATATTATGATATGTGCTACAGATTTCGATGGATATAAGTAGTATGTATCGTTTACAATTGATTGATTGATTGATTGATTGATTATTAGATGATGATCAATGTCATATATGTCAGATCTTTCTCAGTTCAGATCGAGAGAGAATGTAGTGACCTACTTTTATCAAGAGAATGAGATTAGTATAATGGGAACAATTATTATTATTATTATAACCAATTGTACTAGTGATTGTTTTACTGTACTTTCTTCCGTTGACTGTGACCTTGCATGCTCTCGGTTACGCTCAGTAGTTCCAGTTATATTCTTTCTCACAATCTCGGTATTCTTTTGATACCACGAGATTGCCAACAAATATATCTTATTACGACTATCAACTGCCTTCTGGTTTTTGGCCTACAGAGGGATCTTACGCTGTAACTGGCAAGTAGTTTCAATGTAGTGGTGAGCATAATCAACCGCGACTCAACGCCACGCTACAACCCTACAAGATTATCATTTATGGATGACTTTTGAATGATTCTAAAATGACCTTGAGAATATCTCATTTAATGAGTAAGACCAAATGTGGGTTATAAAAGAGTGTGAGGAATAAGAATTATGATTCACAATTGATGGTTAAGGTTAGAAATTAGATTTAAGGTTTTCATCATGAACTGACATCAGTTATAATGCCAAAACTCCCTCTTTTGGTTTCCTCCTCAAGTGTCACCGTGGCCAACTATTCTAGTGCGCAAAACACTGTCCCAGGTCTACTGAAACCTTGCTCCAAACTACACATTGGAGCCTTCAACGTACTCACCCTATGTCAAATCGGTCAGTAGGCCTCCTTGGCTAAAACCCTGAAAAATAATGCCAAAAACGTTATTTAGCCAAATGGTCGAGCGAATTTTGCGTCAAAATCTGAGACCTGTTATCTTATACCTGATTGGTTCATCCAATAAATTATAGTCTCGACTCACATCGAATCCAATCGATGAAGTTGCAATGTGACCACTAGTCTAGATGACTTGACATTGCGTGCACTATATTGAGATAAGATGGTGGTTGAAGCTAGTCAACAAGCAACTCTGGACCTAATGTTTCGTGCTATTTGGCACTCGTCAGCATGGTGTACCTGTATTCTTAAGGGAACTGATGCTCCCTTGAAGGTTCGATTTTGTGTTATCCAACTTCACAGTTAGAGATGATACCACTAAGCTAACCGAGTCGCGACAGACCTCCTGTAGGACTGAAATGTATGATCAATCGAAAGTGAAATGCCTAGAGGAAGAAGAAGAAGGTTAAGAAGATCGAAGAAAAGAGAACGAGAACAAAGAATGTTTGGTGTGAAATTGTAAGAACAATAAACAACAAAATCCTATTGAGACCTCAATCCGGGTACATTTCATTGCAAAAATGATACGACTATCACTAAGATACTAACTCTAAATAGCTTATATAATAGATATGTTATTTACCAATAAAAATAATGAATAACCATAGACATTCTATAGATTGATCATATGAAGAGGTCATCAACACTTGTTTCCAAGTTTATTCAACTGATGAGTCCTAAATAACATGATAGTATTGTCCTAGATTCCAATATTATCCCCTATTCAACTTTACCAAAGAAAACAATTATGACTAAATGACGCTATCAAGATAATCTGTTCATGATATACCTATGCAAACAAGATAATGACCAATTCTATCTCTTATGTATAACAATGAAAGTAATAGTCACTGTTCTAAACAAACTTGTCTATGTTTACATTAATAGATAGATAGACATTAATAAACAGAGATGAATATGACATTGATGTGTTTACTTGTTCAACTAGATACTTAGTATATTAACGTAAATGAGAGACAAACAAATGAAATCAAGGATAAATGACTAACTTTAAGATAAAGATAGCCAGTGTAGCAGCAGTCTCTGAATCAGTAGGTCTCAACATACACATGTGGAAAACTAAGGTCCTCAAATTCAAAGCGGAGAACAGCAGTCCAACCACTCTTGATGGCGAAACTCTGGAAGATGTGGAATCCTTCACATACCTGGGAAGCATCATCGATGAACAAGGAGGTTCAGATGCAGACATAAAGGCCAGAATTGGCAAAGCAAGAGTCGCATTCCTACAATTGTAGAACATATGGAACTCAAAACAACTTTCAACCAATATCAAAGTGAGAATCTTCAATACGAATGTCAAGGCAGTTCTACTATACCGAGCTGAAACTTGAAGAACTGCAATAACTACAATCAAGAAGGTACAAGTATTTATAAATAGTTGTCTGAGCATGATATTCAACATCCATTGGTCGGATACTATCAGTAACAGCCTACTATGGGAAAGAATAAACCAGTTTTAAACCGAGGAAGAAATAAGAAAAATATGATGGAAATGGATAAGACATACATTACGCCAATCATCAAACTGCATCACGAGGCAAGCCCTAACTTAGAATCCTGAAAGAAAGTAGAAAAAAGGAAGGTCAAAGAACACATTACGTTGGGAAATAGAATCCGATATGAAAAGGATGAATAACAACTGGAAAGAGCTGGAAAGGATTTCGCAGGACAGGGTTGGATTGAGAATGCTGGTGAGCGGCCTATGTTCCTTCACGAGGAGTAACAGGCGTAAATAAGTTTAACATTTATCAATGTACAATATTTTCAACACTTGGAAACAAGTGTTGATAATCCCTACATATGATCAATCTATAGAATGTAGATAGTTATTCATCATATTTACTGATTAAAAGCATACCCCTTTTGTTATATCCCAATGAGAATAATGAGTAGTAACTGATGGGATACATTCATGGACTAATACTATGCGTATGCTTTTATTGTATAATTGTTAAGTAGTTAAACTATACATAGTCATATTTCTCTTATTATAAGCTTTATTTTGACCCATAGACTATTATTATACGATTTACCATTGTTGAGTTATGCCCAGTCTATCATTTACTATCTCCCACATTCACAGCCACTTTTGGCTAGATCTTGTTTCCTATTCTATGGTATGATGTGGCCTGGTTAGTTAGTATATAAACCGAGTATGTTTGAAATACACGATTCATATTGCAAGGGTTGAGATTGGTGTTCTGGACTCAACGGGCAGGCAGGGCCATGCAGGAAGCAGAACCGGTTAAGACTCTAGACCGCTTGTATGAGTTTTATGCGTCATTGGTTCGGTCGATAATTCACTGTTCTTTAATTGGTGGTATCATTATGTTATACATTAATAGGACATAGGGCACAAGTTATAACACCATTACATAAGCTATTTGAAGTCAGTATCCCAGTGAACGTCGTATCATTTTTTGCAGTGAACTGTACTCGGATTCAGGTTTTGATATGATCAACGCAGAATACGGTTTACGACTACAACACTCGAACGTTGGAACTTCACCATCGTCAATCAGAAGACACAAGTAAAGCTGGAGAAGTGTTTAGTTGGTAAGAATCGAAATGTACATAAAATCACGGGTATTCGTAGATATTAACATTTGTTAAATGAACATTATAATTCGGCCAATCTGCAAAGAGACATATTATGCTACTGTCGAATAGTAGCATGCCACAATGATATTCCAGAAAACCCCACCATGTTCTGATTGGTTGGAAACTCTTCAGTTCCTCTGAAGGCTCTGTTGTAGTTCTCGGAAGCCGACTCAACACACTACATAGACGTTATATTTAACTTGATAAATTTATCACTTCTTTGGAGTATAGATAAATGATCATTATAGTTGTTTCATTGTAAATCATACAGAACATTCATTTTATTTCAAGCAGATTAATATTGATTGTTTGAATTGTTCCATTAATATTTAGAACTGTAATCATTCAATCACTTTTATTGTATATGCATCCTGTTCGAGCATTTCGTGTACTTAAATTGATGGTTGCTCTGATCGTCAGGAAGGGAATCAACCTCGTGACTTCGGAAGGAACTTGGCTTTCAATATGAGGTGTCATAACTCTTCTCAATGAAGACCTTCTAACTCCCAGAGCAGAGTTTAAATGATTTGAATTATTCTTTCTGGTTGGCGTTTTTGTTCGACAGTTAGTTTCCTATGGGATGGGGTCGCTAATTCTATGTCTAACTCTCTTCCTTTATCCGGGCTTTGGACCGGCAGTGGCCCCAGATGGGTTCTAGGAGGATCGCTCCAATATTATTACTAAGTCACAAGTATTTTTAAACAGAGATAAATGGTGGACAACAGTAGGATTCAATTCTGAACTCATCGGCTGGATTTATATACATTTCACAGATGATATTCAGTCTGGAACTCGAAAACAATACCGTTCACTTTAATAATGTGTCTATACAGTCACCGGTTTGAACAGTGGGATGAATTTTAATTCGTTTTTTATAAGTCTTGGTAATTTGAACACTTTATTCGGTTCCTAAGCTATTCTGATAACCCGCAAGCTAGAACTACGCAGTGACCTAAACTCGAGAGAAAAGGCGCAAAATAAGCAAAAACACTACTCCAAAGGTTCATTTTGTACAGGAAAACACGGGTATTTATAAATGTTACCATTTGTTAGATCAACATCATGTTTTGGCCAATCCGCTAAAAGACATATTATGCTACTGACCAATAGTAGCACGCTTGGTTGACATTCTAGAACGTTCCATCATGCTCTGATTGGCTAGGACTCTTCGGCTCCTTTAAGGCCTCTGGAGGCTCCGCTGCAGTTCTCGGAAAGCCGACTCAACAGTTTTTGTATTGATTATTTATATCTTCCCATAGATGTGGAATACTGTAATTGGTCGATCTCTTTTATTCATCATGTAAGCATAAGTTTTAAAAGTTCAAATCCAAAAAAACTTAATGAACAGTAATTACCCTAGAAACTGATTTCACACTGAAAAATAACCGCTTTTAGAAGAAAATAAATTTAGTAATGGGGTACTGTGAAAATCATGCTTACTTACTTACGCTTGTTACTCCTAATGAACCATAGGCCACCAACCAGCATTCTCTAACCCAATTCTATTCTCGGCCTTCCTTTCGAGTTCTATCCAATTGTTGTTCATTTTTCTTATGTCTGTCTCCATTTTTCGGTGTAATATGTCCTTTTGTCTTCATCTTTTTTCCTTTGGCCTCGAGGATTCCATGTGAGGGCTTGACTTGTGACTCAGTTGGATGCTTTCTTCAATGTGTGTCCTATCCATTTCTAGCACTTCTTCCTGATTTATTCCTCCACTGGAATTTGGTTTGTTCTCTCTCATAGTAGGTTATTGCTTATAGTGTCTGGTTTAACGGATCCGAAATAGTTTGCGTAGACAACTGTTAATAAACACTCTAAAAATTGAGAGTAAAGATCATAGAATGATCAAATCCTAAACAAATTCTGTCTAGACAATCATTAGATACTTGAATGCATTGGACAGTCGTTTCTATCGATTATGGGATCACTCATAATATGAAAAGATTGAAAAATATTTATCATTGGAATATGATTTAATATTTCAATATCATCAATTTTACTGACCATTCAAAAATATCAGTAAAGAGTTTTGTGGAAATGATAGTAATTTATTGTTGAATTCATGAGTCAGTTAAAGCTAGATTACCATGGAAAACATAGAAGTACTGGACGGTTGTTTCGTCCTAGTACGGGACTTCTCACCGGTGCATATCCAGTGATCTAGAAATGAAGCGTCCGTGCAAGAGATCGATAGGTTCTGCGTTCAAAACCTGTAAACGGCATTAAGTAAGTAAGTAAGTAAGTAAGTAAGTAAATAATTTAACGTCTATGCATGAAGATATTGTGAAAAATCGATCGACAAGACTGACAGGATACATTTGTGCAAAGGTAAACTTAATGTTTCACGAGAATCTGAAGTCATATGATCTAACAGTGATATATAGGTGAAGATATACAATATGTGAACACTCAAAAAACAATCTCAGAATGTGAGAACTTGACTTTATCAAGAAAAATCCCTTACCAAACTTTAGTTTGAATAGAATCAACGAGTAGACTAATATAAAATCTATATTTCATTGAGATCACGAATTGATCCTAGCTACACCAATGTTAGAAATGTGTTTGCGATTCCAACTTGTGATATTGTGGATGTATGCAATTGAGGAGCTCCATACAAAGACGAAACGGCCATTCAGTGTTTCCAGGTTTTAATGATGATCTAACTTTTGGTTTCAACGATTTTCAGCAATCTTCACAATTTTATAATCACAATTTGACCAGTGGTACAGAATAAATCAAATAAATGTTAGAAGATAATTTATCGTAAGTTTTCACCACAGATTACAATCAGATTTAGAACTGATACTTTCATCAGTGTAAGCTGTCCTACACTCGATTGGACACAAACTCTAAAATAGTTTATCTCAAGGTTAGTCACACAAATGATTATCTTTAAAATTTACGATTAACATAGATCATTCAATCATGGACGGATATCAAATAAAGTTCCATTGAAAACTAGGCATTAACACTGAAAAGTATTGTTCAAACTACTTTCAGAACTATTAACAATTTACTAGTTGAATTCATTAATCGATTAAAGCTAGATGGTCGTTCCATTCTAGTATAGAACTTCTCAACAGTGAGCAACCATGATCCCTCATGTGAGACTCAAACTCAAAACCTTCGGTTTCTCGTTTGGACACTTAACCTCTAGACTACTGAGCCGGGCGGCGTCCAACTATGTAAATGCTTAACTCCAATCAATCCACGAAATTGCGACACTGTCCACCACTGCTCACTAGTGACTGGCTTCGACAGGTATTTGATGGAGTTCTAGTGAGAAACTATGACTAGTGCAGTTCAACCAGGTCTGTTTTGAGGCAGTAACTCACTGAAGACAATGATGGACAGTGGCTTAATTACGTGGATTGGTTGAAGTTAGACATTGTTAGATGCCGGCTCAATGGTATAGAAGTTAGACGAGAGGTTGGAGGTCCTACGTTCGAATCTCGCAAGAGTCATTGTGAATGCATATTACTAAGGATTTTCATACTAGGACGAAACAGCCATCAACTACTTCCAGGCTTTTTATGATGATCTAGCTTTAATCGATCCATGAATTCAACTATTCACATGACTATAATCTCCACAAAACCTTTTTCCATTAATAACTGTTCATTAACCATAACTTTTAGCTGGTTGATTCAAACAAACTTAATGATCACTTTAATCTTATTAGTTTATTTTCAACTATTCTATCTCTTCACTTGATATTGTTTGACTTGTATCTTCCCATTGAGTTTTTTTAAGACTGCAATTGATCAGTCTGTTATTGGCATGTGTGCATACTGTGCGTATGCCACGATATTACCTTAATTCACAAGCTTTTTGTAAGCAATGATGGATAGTGGCTAACAGTGGAATCCAGGACGCGCATTTCGTCCAGCTGACGAGTCCCAAGTAGGACGAGACGCGCGTCAAATTGGATTCCACTGCTAGCCACTATCCATTATTCTATCTCTTTCTTCTATTTATATTTATACTCAATATGAAAACATACTTCACTGTCTACACTATACATATTCAACAACAACAACAACGACAACAAATAGATGTTTTTCCATATTACGTATACATCTATTCCAAAAAAGCACAATTTCATTGCTTTGTCTTCATTTTTTGAACATGTTCAACGGTACTTCTAAATGAATTATCGTCTGTACATGTTTCTATGCCTATAAATGTATATGTCTATTTTTGTGTATGTGTGTGTGTTTGTATGTGTGCACATGCGTGCGTACGTATGAAGTTGTATACGACATAGAATGTAATATGACAAGCATTATAAGTACATTGTTCTATTCATTAACCTTTATAACAGCTTTGGATTTATCATTGTGTTACACATGGTAACCGATCAATATTAAGACAGATTTAACATTTTATAGACATTATAGACTTTTTTTTACTTTTCTGTACATGGTGTACATATAAACAACTATACATGTCTACTACTACGACTGTTACTACCACTACTACTTCGGCTACTACTACTACTACTACTACTACTACTACTACTACTACTACTACTACTACTACTACAAATGGCGTATGAACTAATCGTTGATCACCGGCTACCATGGGAATGCATCTCCTTACGATGCTCCATTGCCTTGTGGATCAGATCTTCATATCGAAGGCTCCGGATGTGGCCCCCCTGAGGAAACCACCTACTTCAGTTTGGGCACCCGGGCAGTATCACAGCCCTCACACATATCAAGTGAGATTTGTGTGGCGCATATGTATCTGGTGCCCCCTTGTACCAGTATTAATGTGTTCAAATAAATAAATAAATAAACTACTACTACTACTATTATTAGTAGTAGTTGTACTACTACTACTAACAGTAACTAGTTAGTAATATTATGAGTATCAGTCTCTTTTACATATTCAAGGGTAGTTAATCTTTGAAATACAAGATTAATTTTCATTAAATAATGTTTCATCTCAATTATAATTCAAGAAAACTTGTTGAAACTTAACTTTATTACTATTTTGTAAAACGGGCGTCAACATGATACCTACATTTTGGTCTAATGATACATCCAAATGAAAGGTATAGTGGATATACAATCGTATAGTTAATATGAAATTTTCATTAATTTTAAAGATTAGATGACAGATAGTATCAATGGTTTCAATATTATTCTAATTTGTCATTGATAGTATGTTTGTGTCCTGGGATGATGTAGGATGTAAGTAGATCTAGCTGATGAGTCCCAAACAGGACGAAACGCGAGTTGGGGATTCGATTACTAACCACCATCTATCTAACCATCCATTCATTCATCTTTGTTGATAAGTAATTAACTATTTATTTCTCGAGTCATTCATTCCATTAGATAATCCTATCAATCCCTATGCCAAACTCATTATTCTTTTTTTTAATGATGATTTTAGTAATGATGAGAGGGCGAGACTATAATTTATGAGCTAACCAATCAGAAGTAAGATGACAAGTCTCGGATTTTGCCGCAAAATTCATTCATCCATTTGAATAAATAGAGTTTTAGCCTTATAGCTGATGTCAGTTCGTGATGAAAACCACCTAAACCTAATTCCTAGTCTTAACCACCAGTTGTAAATCATCATCCTTTTATTCCTCACACTGGTTTATAACCTTCATTTGGTCTTAGTTATCAGGTGGATACTCTCAAGGTCAGTATAACGTCGCCCGTAAATTATAATCTCTTCAATAAGAGTATTTTAGTCGCCTGGGATCTGACTCCAATTGCATCGTATGAATGTTAGCTGTCCAAATATATATCCTGACTATTCTCGTATAACTTTATTGACTTGATCCGCGTTGGTGAATTGAAATATGTCAAATACGAGAATAAATCATTGATCTGAACAGACAATCAGAGGAACGAAGCGAAATGACATGCGGTGAAGGTGTGTAAGCCAACATCAGCCAAGAGTCAATCAATATTTACAGCCAGATAAAAATAAGTTACAGACGTATGATGAATAGGATAAGACGTGTACACACCTATACGCCAATTTGAGAACAGTCACTGTTGACAAGTGAATAATTAACAAAGTCAAAACGTGGCCCAAGAAGAGTAGATAAATTGGTCTAGAATAAGATATATGGACTTAACATAGTTACTGACACTACAGTAGGTTTGAAATAATAAAACAATCCAAGTTGAATGTTGATCGACACTTAATTTAAACTAATTCATGTTAATCAAGATGAAAGTAACCGCAATATTAAGAAATATTCTAAAACCGATGGATATTCACCATGTTCACTGATTCCAAGCACCTCCAGGTTGTATCTCTTCATTTCTCCAGCAATTTGGAAGACTCTCATGGTTTCCTGCATTGTACGAGCATTCCATGCACCTAAATTAGTGGATACTTTGTTTGTCAGAAGGGGCATCAGTCTCGTGACTTCCGAAGGAGCTCGGCTTTTACTAGGGCACAGTTTAGATGATTTGAATTATTTTTTCTGGTTAGCGTATTTTTAGAGAGCTAGTGTTCTATGGGATGGGGTCGCTAACCCCATGCCCAACCGGCAGTAGCTCAAGATTAGCTCCAGGAGGCTCACGGATCGGCAAAGCAAGAACAGCATATCTAAAACTGAAGAACATCTGAAACTCAAAACAACTCTCAACCAAGTCAGAATTTTCAATACAAATGTCAGGACAATTCTACTGTATGGGGCGGAAACTTAGAGAACAACGAAAGCAATCATCCAGAAAATACAATTGTTTATTAACAGCTGTCTACGCTAAATACTTCGGATCTGTTAGTTACATACTATCATCAACAACCTACTGTGGGAGAGAACAAACCAAATTCCAATGGAGGAAGAAATCAGGAAGAAGCGCTGGAAGTGGATTGGACACACATTGAGGAAAGCACTGAACTTGGTCACAAGTCAAGCCCTCACCTGGAATCCTCAAGGTCAAAAGAGGAGGGAAATACAAAAGAACACATTATGCCGAGAAACGGAGATAGATATGAGAAGAATGAACAAAAATTGGATCGAACTATGAGGAACGTCCCTAGACAGAGCAGGTTGGAGAATGCTGGTCGGTGGCCTATGTTCCATTGAGAGTAACAGGAGTAAGTAAGTAAGATGGATATTCAATGAATTCATTATTTAGTATCCCATTAATTCTTATTTCGGTTATAACACTACACAATTCAGAATAAACTTTCAATGAAATATCATGATATCTAGTTGTACGGTTTTCTTACTTTATTTCATTATCTACTAAAAGCAATTTGAAGCAAAAAAATATAATCATTTAAAGTGTATGATTATCTAGGACAGAATTGAACAATAGAAACAGATGTTAGACTCTAGCACCATTGGATGCCAGCTCAGTATTCCAGAAGGTTAAGCGTTCGCGCGCGATACTGAAGGCCCTGGGTTGGAATCTCGCAAGGCGGGATCGTGGATGCGCACTGCTGAAGAGTCCCACAATAGAACGAAATGGCCATCCAGTGCTTCCAGGTTTCTAACGGTGGTCTAACATCAATCGGTTCATGATCTCAATCAAAAAACTTAATAATCTCCACAACCCTGATACTGGTAAAAACAGATTATCAGCTGCTTGAAGGAAGATTCTGTAAAACTGCACAGTTTTCTGATCATCTTCAACAAAAGTGAAAACATGTTTCCAGTGTAATTCATTCGTAATAAATACGAAATCTTGCTTTACAAACAACCTGCGTCAACATATGAACTAATGATAGTCATTGAATTAGATTGACGATTCAACTATTCTAATCATCTTTAAAGTCTCATTCACCATACACAGTTGATATCTAACGAAATCTCGACACCGATGGGCACCAATATGAGCAATTTGTGATGTGGGTCAAGTGTTCATCTATCAGTCAAACGACGTGTATAGTTTACTCTGTTCCTCTTAACACATGAGAAACATGACCATTATGGAGTAAACGTATTCGTAAGTCACTCATATTCGATCATACGTGTCCTCGATTCATCACTCATGTGCTTTGACAAAAACGTCTGAGAATGTTGAGATGAGGGTTAGAGCACTTGACGAAGGTACCAAATCGGTTGATGAGATATATACGTAGAATTAGATGGTTACCACATATGTTACATATGCTTAACTACTCACAACCTCGACGAATGATGTTGTGTGGGTTAGGAGTATATTGAAGGGAGGATAGTAACGACTGAACCAAGACAATGTGCCAGTCCACTTACTTGTTGACGGTTGGATTGCGTCATGTGAGTATGTACGTGTAGACATCTAGTTGAGCTCTATATGGTTATCATAAACAATATTTCGATTTTGAGTGACATGATCCACAATGATTCGTAATGGTTCATTTGTATTTATTCTTTGTATTCCTTTAGTTCCTGTATTTCAAAAACTCTTCATGCATAATCTTTTCTACTACTATTTTTAATGCTACTACTTTTACTGATCTGGGAGTCAAATTCATTTCGTATTGTTTGTTTGAATCTTCCCATTGATGTTTATGACTACAACTGATCAGTCCCTAATTGGCATATGTACATCCAGTGCAGATTGCCTCTGTACTGCCTTAAGTCTATTCCTGAAGTAGCTATTTGGATCCAGTAGCTAAGTGGATAATGTGGTGGCATTGTAAATGAACGGTACTGGGTCCGAGTCACAGAGTGAACATCAACTCTAGGGTGCAGGTACATCTAGCTGACGAGTCCCAAATGGGACGAAACGTCAAATGTAATGAAATGATTTAATTTTAAACAGTTGAATAGTCGTTTATGGAAATTGTAGCAATTTTGATCGTTGAATTCACAAGTCGATCTAAGTTAGACTATTATGGAAAACCTGGAAGCGCAGGATGACCGTCTCGTCCTCGTATGAGACTCCTTAACAGGATGCATCCAAGGAACTTCTGTCCAGGACCTTCGGTCTCTCAAGTGAATGCTTAACCTCTAAACCATCAAGCCGGCCGTTATCTAACGGTATTAAATGTCTAACTTTAATCAATTCATGATCTTGCACAACCTCTCATCCATTGTCTGAAGTAGATTACTGTCTAACATCCAATGCTTCCAGGTATTCAATAATGTTCTAGCTTAGATCAACTCATGAATTCAACTGAGAAAAGATTTTACATCATTTCAATGTATATTACCTAACAAACATTGTTAACAATCTTTTTAGGTAATTAATCATTATGAATTGCTTGTTATATTTTAATGTAATGTTTCCTTATTTTGTAATGCGCGGTAAATACAAGTGTATGACATTTTGAAACGATTGTATTATCTATTCTATATATTCCTTATCACTGACTCATGATCACAACTATTAAATAATTATAATGTCCACAAAGCCCCTCTCTAATTATAGTCATCATATGCTCACTAATTAGAGTCTACGAAAGGTATTTCCTAAACAAGCAATGATCAATGGAGTTCAACTAGGACTGTTGTGAGATAGTAACTCATTGAAGATAATGGTGGGTGTGAAACTCAATTTCGTGGATTAACTGAAGTTAGACATTAACACCATTCGATACCGGATGGCTCAGTGGTTTAGAGGTTAAGCGTTCACGTGTGAGATTAATAGGTTTTGGGTTCGAATCTCATGAAACAAGATTGTGGATGTGATCTGTTGAGGAGTCCTATACTGGTACGAAACGGCCATTCAATCATTCCAAGTTTTCCATAGTGGTCTAGCTTTAATATGTATCAACGCTTTTGGAACTTACTTAATAAGGCGCCTGTTAAACCTCGTGGAGAAGTATAGACCACCCACCAGCACTCTCCATTCAACTCCGTTCTGGGTAATACTTTCTAGTTCTTTCCAGTTCCTATTCATCTTTTTCATATCTGGTTCCAATTGTCGACGTAATATGTTATTCAACCTTCCACTTTTCCTTTTCCATTCAGGATTCCAAGTTAGGGCTTGTCTCGTGATGCAGTTTGGTGATTTCCGTGGTGTATGTCTTATCCACTTAAAGCGTCTTTTCAAAATTTCATCTTCAATTGGAAGCTGGTTTGTCTTCTCCCACACGAAGGTGTTGCTGATAGTATCCATCCAACGGATATTGAGTATCTTGCGTAGACAACTGTTTATAAATGCTTGTACTTATTTGATGATGATTGTAGTAGTTCTCGAAGTTTCAGCTCTCCACGGTAGAACTAACTGTATTGACGTTCGTATTGAAGATTGTGACTTTGATATTGATTGACAGTTATTTTGATTTGCATACGTTTTTCAATTGTAGGAATGCAGTACTTTCTTTGTTAATCCTCACATTTAAGTCTGCATCCGATGCTCCACGTTTATCGATGATGCTTCCCAGATATGTGAAAGATTTCATATCTTCTAGAGTTTCTTCATCAAGTGCGATTGAGTTGGTGTTGTGCGTGTTGCATTTGAGGATGTTGCTCTTTGTCTTGTGTATATTGAGAACTACTGATGCAGATGCTGCTTCTACAGTGGCTGTCTTCATCTGTATTTGTTTAGGTGTATGGGATAGGAGGGCTAGTTTATCTGTGAAGTCCAAATCGTCTAATTGGTTCTGAGCTATACATTATATTCCGTGCTTTCCCTCAGATGCCGAGGTTTTCATAATCCAGTCAACCAATAGAAGAAAGAGGAAGGCGGAGAGTAAACAGCCTTGTCTGACCTCGGTCCTTACCTTCAGTGTATTTGTTAGCTATCCTCCATACACAACTTTGCACTGTAGTCCGTCGTATAAGGTTTGAATAGTGTTGACAATGTTCTCAGGAACTCCATAGTGTCGAAGAAGTTTCCATAATATTCTCCTATCTCCTATTTATCTATCTTTAAAACATATCTTTAGCAAATAAAATTGTTCCCATAAAAACTGGAGTATGCACCATTTAGAATTGTAAATAAAGGGATTATAACTTTAATACATTAGTTCGTCACTTACATATCGATTGATCAGAATTGATTTAGAATATAAGGAATTCATCATCAGTTACTAACATATGTTGTTTTCATTGAAAATTATCCAAAAATTCGTTTCCATTAGTGATTTCATAAGATTTACATAACTTTAATTCTGATATTGATTCAACGTCTTAAGAATTGTTAGTTCAGGTTGGAAAAAAACTACTAGTGTTCACTCATTAAGACAGTTGTCTTAAAAAAAGTATCTTTTTTTTTAATACAATGGACAGATCGGATTCAATCAGAAGATTTGGACTTCGCAGATAAACTAGCCCTCCTATCCCATACACACACATTAAATGCAGATGAAGACAACTAGTGTAGAAGCAGCATCTGCATCAGTAGGCCTCAACATACACAAGAGAAAGAGCAACATCCTCAAATGCAACACGCACAATACCAACTCAATCGCACTTGATGAAGAAACTCTAGAAGATATGAAATCTTTCACATATCTGGGAAGCATCATCGATAAACGTGGAGCATCGGATGCAGACTTAAATGTGAGGATTAACAAACCGGCTTCCAGCTGAATAGGAAAATAGGAAAAGGCGATGGAAATAGATAGAACATACATTACGGAAATCACCAAACTGCATGCCGAGCCAAGCCCTTACTTAGAATTCTGAACGGATAAGGAAAAATGGAAGGTTGTATAACACACTACGTCGACAATTGGAATCAGATATGAAAAGGATGAATAGGAATTGGTCAGAGCGGGAAAATATTGCCCAGAACAGAGTGGAATGGCGAGTGCTGGTTGGCGTTCTATTCTCTTCTACGAGGGATAACAGGCGTAAGTAAGTAATATAAAATAATGGTTGTTAAATTAAATAACATAACATACATCTATAAAGTAATTAAAACACTACTAAGTGTAAATATCCTTTGATGTTACTTCCAAAAAGGTTTATTCAGATTTAACTATACTTAATATATACAATTCATATATGTTGATTTAATGATAATTAAGTAGTATGTATTTTACTTACTTACTTACTTACTTACTTACCTACGCCCGTTACTCCTCGTGAAGGAGCATAGGCCGCTCACCAGCATTCTCAATCCAACCCTGTCCTGAGCAATCCTTTCTAGCTCCGTCCAGTTGTGATTCATCGTTTTCATATCTGATTCTATTTCCCGACGCAATGTGTTCTTTGGCCTTCCTCTTTTTCGCTTCCCTTCAGGATTCCATGTTAGGGCTTGCCCCGTGATGCAGTTCGACGATTTGCGTAATGTATGTCCTATCCATTTCCATCGTCTTTTCCTAATTTCTTCTTCACTTGGAAGTTGGTTTGTTCTCTCCCACAGAAGGCTATTGCTGATGGTATCCGGCCAATGGATGTTGAGTATCTTGCGAAGACAGCTATTTATAAATACTTGTACCTTCTTGATTGTGGTTGTTGTAGTTCTCCAAGTTTTAGCTCTATACAGTAGAACTGCCTTGATATTCGTGTTGAAGATTTTCACTTTGATATTGGTGGAAAGTTGTTTTGAGTTCCATATGTTCTTCAAAGTAGGACTCAGTAGCTAAGTGGATAACGCGATGTTCTTCAAAGTAACTCCGCCTGTAGCTCTTATAGGGTTGCTGCCGGTCCCAAGCCCGGGTAAAGGAGGAGGGTTGGGCATGGGGTTAGCGTCCCCATCCCGTATAAAACTAACTCGCTAAAAAAACGCTTACCAGAAAAAATAATCCAAACCATTTTAACTCTGCCCTGGGAGTTAGAAGGTCTTCATTTAGAAGAATTATGACGCTTCATGGTGAAAGCCGAGTTCCTTCGGAAGCCACGAGGCCGATGCCCCTTCTAACAACCAGAGCAAACATTTTTATAGGTACATGGAACGTTCGAACGATGTGGGAAACCGGGAAGACCAGTCAAATATCAATGGAAATGAGGAGATACAACTTAGCAGTACTGGGAATCAGCGAAACCCACTGGACCCAAGCTGGACAGAAAAGGCTAGCTACGGGAGAGATGCTGCTATACTCCGGTCACGAAGAGGACAATGCTCCACACACTCAGGGAGTCGCTCTTATGCTGTCCAAAGTAGCATGAAATGCACTTGTAGGATGGGAATCTCACGAATCCAGAATCATCAAAGCATCATTCAAAACAAAGAAGGAGGGGATCTTAATGAATATTATCCAATGTTATGCACCCACCAATGATAGCAACGACGAAATTAAAGATCAGTTCTACGAGCGGCTGCAGTCAATCATTGAGAAATGCCCAAGAAAGGATCTCACTATTCTAATGGGAGATCTAAACGCCAAAGTCGGAATAGACAACACCGGATATGAAGATATTATGGGACGACATGGACTGGGAGAAAGAAACGAAAATGGAGAAAGACTTGCAAATCTATGTGCATTCAACAATTTGGTCATAGGAGGCACAATATTTCCACACAAGCGTATACACAAGGCTACATGGATCTCGCCGGACCACACTACAGAGAACCAAATAGATCATATTTGCATCAACAAAAAATTTCGAAGGACAATGGAAGATGTGAGAACCAGGAGAGGTGCTGACGTAGCTTCAGATCACCACCTAGTTGTAGCCAATTTAAAACTGAAGCTGAAAAAGAACTGGACAAGTGGACAAACAGCAATACAAAGGTTCAATACAGCCTTCCTTTGAGATGCTGTCAAACTCAATGAATTCAAGATAGCTCTCAACAACAGGTTCCAAACCTTACAAGATCTACTGAAAGAAGAAGAAACTACTATGGAGGACAACTGGAAAAGCATCAAGGAAGCATTAACTTCAACGTGTCAAGAGGTTCTCGGTCTAAAGAAATACCATAATAAGGAATGGATCTCTACAGAAACACTGGACAAGATCAAAGAAAGGAAGAACAAGAAGGCAGCAATCAACAACAGCCGAACACGAGCAGAGAAAGTTCAAGCACAAGCTGAATACATAGAAGCAAACAAACAAGTGAAGAGGAGCATTAGAGTCGACAAGAAGAAATACGTGGAAGAACTAGCAACGACGGCAGAAAAAGCTGCTAGAGAAGGAAATATGAAACAGCTTCACAATACAACGAAGAAACTAGCAGGGAAATACAGTAAACCAGAGAGGCCGGTCAAAGACAAAGAAGGCAAGCCAATCACCGAAATTCAACAACAGCGTAACAGATGGGTAGAATACTTCGAGGAACTCCTGAATAGGCCGGCTCCAATGAATCCACCGGACATCGAAGCAGCACACATAGATCTTCCTATAGATGTCAATCCACCAACTACGGAAGAAATTAGAATGGCCGTCAGACAAATCAAGAACGGGAAAGCAGCAGGACCCGACAACATACCAGCTGAAGCACTGAAATCAGACATCGAAACAACCACAAGCATGCTTTATCTTCTATTCAAAAAGATTTGGGAGGAGGAACAAGTGCCGATGGACTGGAAAGAAGGACACCTCGTCAAGATTCCAAAGAAAGGAGATCTGAGCAAATGTGAAAACTACAGAGGCATAACACTACTGTCAATACCAGGGAAAGTCTTCAACAGATTGTTGCTGAACCGGATGAAGGATGCAGTAGACGCCCAACTTTGAGATCAACAAGCTGGATTCCGTAAGGATCGGTCGTGCACAGACCAAATTGTAACACTACGGATCATCGTCGAACAATCAGTTGAGTGGAACTCATGACTATACATCAACTTCATTGATTATGAAAAGGCATTTGACAGTGTAGATAGGAAGACATTATGGAAACTTCTTCGACACTACGGAGTTCCTGAGAAGATTGTCAATATTATCCGGAACTCATACGACGGACTACAGTGCAAAGTAGTGCATGGAGGACAGCTGACAGATGCATTCCAAGTAAGGACCGGAGTCAGACAAGGCTGTTTACTCTCTCCCTTCCTCTTTCTTCTGATGGTCGACTGGATTATGAAGACCTCAACATCAGAAGGAAAACACGGAATACAATGGACAGCTCAGAATCAATTAGACGATTTGGACTTCGCAGATGACCTAGCCCTACTATCACGTACACACGAACAGATGCAGATGAAGACAGCCAGTGTAGCAGCAGTCTCTGCATCAGTAGGCCTCAGCATACACAAAGGGAAAACTAAGGTCCTCAAATTCAAAGCGGAGAACAGCAATCCAACCACACTTGATGGCGAAACTCTGGAAGATGTGGAATCCTTCACATACCTGGGAAGCATCATCGATGAACAAGGAGGATCCGATGCAGACGTAAAGGCGAGGATCGGCAAAGCAAAGGTCGAATTCCTACAATTGAAGAACATATGGAACTCAAAACAACTTTCCACCAATATCAAAGTGAAAATCTTCAATACGAATATCAAGGCAGTTCTACTATACCGAGCTGAAACTCGAAGAACTACAACAACCATCATCAAGAAAGTACCAGTATTTATAAATAGCTGTCTACGCAAGATACTCAACATCCATTGGCCGGATACCATCAGCAATAGCCTTCTGTGGGAGAGAACAAACCAACTTCCAAGTGAAGAAGAAATTAGGAAAAGACGATGGAAATGGATAGGACATACATTACGCAAATCGTCGAACTGCATCACGGGGCAAGCCCTAACATGGAATCCTGAAGGGAAGCGAAAAAGAGGAAGGCCAAAGAACACATTGCGTCGGGAAATAGAATCCGATATGAAAACGATGAATCACAACTGGACGGAGCTAGAAAGGATTGCTCAGGACAGGGTTGGATTGAGAATGCTGGTGAGCGGCCTATGCTCCTTCACGAGGAGTAACGGGCGTAGGTAAGTAAGTAAGTAAGTAAGTAAGTATGTTCTTCAAAGTATGTATTTTAAGTCTAAGTTTATCATAGTAATTCTGATGAATAATTAAAAGTAGATTTTTCATCTAGTTCAGTGGTTATATTTGGAAACTTAATCAAACTGACATTAAGAGATGATATTTGTAAAGAACTATTATAAACTAAACAGTTCTACTAGGAATAGTTTTATAGTAAACTCATTCCATTACTGTTGACTGCCCCCAAATGCCCTGGTACGGTCGAGAGTGGAGAGAATTCGCTCTCCCTTTCCAAATACTTTCAAACGGCCACGCACATATAGTCTCTGACAGGGGAGTCCTACTCACTGCCTTCTCGTTGCATTAGTGTTGTTTACGAAACTGAAAGGACGAAAGGCGAATGCTCGGCGCTTTAACCAGGCCGATGGACACGGTGAGTCCACCTAGGGGAGTTGGAAAACCCTCATTCCAAACCATTTGTGAACATGGGCTCCAGTATCCTGAAGGGACATATGGCGTATGAACCAATCGTTGGTCACCGGCTATCATGGGACTGCATCTCCTGACGTTGCTCCACTGTCTTGTGTATCAGACCTTCAGGTCGAAGGCTCCGGGTCTGGCCCCCTGAGTAAACCACTTGCTTCAGTTTGAGCACCCGGGCAGTATCACACCCCTCACACACATCAAATGAGATTTGCGTGGCGCATATGTATTCGGTGCCCCTTTGTACCAATATCTATGTGTTAAAACAAACAATAAAATAAATAAATAATCTGTTCACTGTAATTTAGACATTTGATCTACCATGTCATTTTCTGTGAGTCTGACCGAGCACAGTTCTGCATATCAACTTTACTCTATTCTCCCATTGGTTGTAATACACCCACACAATCAATAATTTATCCATACTTGATTAACACTCAAAAATATATATGGATTTTTAACACTCACACATATACACACACTATCTCTTGGTTTCCCTGTGTACGTGATTCCTTGTACGCTTTCTGATTTTATTCATCTTTAACAATAAACTATCTCTACAACTGATGTTCAGGTTTCTGAATAATCTCTTAAGTAAATTCATAATTCTACTAGGAGATTTAGCCAGCGTTAAATACTCAACTGACGGGATATCATTTATTGGAGTCAGATATAGAAGATACTAACCTCTATAGTTTCATTCCTTTTCTAAGATTTTTCAGTAATCTATCATAACTTATCTTGATGATATAGAAGTCAACCTATAACTTACATTGTCTCATGTACAATATGATTGAATTTCAACTTCAATCTTCTTTTTCTATGCTTCTGGTTAGAGTTTTTTTAGCGAGTTCGTTTTCTACGGGATGGGATCGCTAACCCTATGCCCAACCCTCCTCTTTTATCCGGGTTTGGGATCGGCAGTAGCCCCCGGAGGGACTCCAGGCGGAGTTCTATTCTATGCTTCACATTTATTAATATCATAGATCATTTTAGTTTAAAGTCAGTTTTCATTATGAATGAATATTGATGATCACAAATGAAAACACCTTAGAGATCATACAAGATCAAATTCATCATTAGATCAATAAAATAGGAATTTTTAATTGCTAGGTTGTCTATTAACTGTAGTAAATTATAAGTTAAATTACTCATCACTTTAAAGAAAGTATTCTGATAATTTATTAATTGAATTGATGAGTTCATTAATGCTAGACTATAACAAATATGGCCCCGGGTTCAAATCCCGCCAGCGGGATCGTGGATGCGCACTGCTGAAGAGTCCCACAATGGGACGAAACGGCCATCCAGTGCTTCCAGGTTTTCAATGGTGGTCTAACATCAATCGGTTCATGATCTCAATCAAAAGCTTAACAATCTTCACAATCACTAAACTGATATCATAAAAAACTTGGAAGCACTAAACAACTATTTCGTCCTAATATAGGACTCTTCAGTAGTGCATATCCATAATTCTTACGTCCAGTGCTTCTATGTTTTCCATGATGGTCCAGTGTCAATTGATTCATAATCTTAACTATTAAAATTAATTGTAGCTTCTTTTTTTCAACATCATTTTAATCAATAATCAATTAGATTTGTTATCATAAAAACATAATGATCATCCAATATCATTTTGAATTTGACCTATTCAAAATAGAAAAGCTGATAATCAATAATGATCAAAATGATGAGTTTATCACGAACTGATCTTAATTAGATAATTGTGATAGAACATGTTCAATGATGAGAAAGTTAGTGAGTTTATTGAATGACTTGAAGTATTTGAACTTGATCTCTCGTAGACCTTTAGGTACATACTTCTATTTAAGACTTCCAATAGGTTTATCCGAAGGGGTTTTGTAGAGACTTTAGTAATTTTATAGCTCAATTCATGAGTCAATTGAATCTAGACCATTATACAAAACTTGGAAGCATTGGATGGCCGTTTCATACCAGTATGGGACTCCTCAACAGATCACATCCACAATCTCGTCTCGTAAGATTCGAACCCAAAACCTATTAATCTCACACGTGAACGCTTAACCTCTAGATCACTGAGCCGTCTGGTATGCAATGTTGTTAATGTCTAACTTCAATTAATCCACGAAATTGAGTTTCACACCCACCATTGTCTTCAATGAGTTACTATCTCATGAATAATTTGTAAGAAATGTATCAGGGCACTGAAATGACAGACACAATTAGTGAATGAAAACATTTTACAATAAGAAGCTTTATGACAAAATGTGTATGTCTAGGAAATTTGAAGTACCGGAATTCTGAGATCTCAATTTACTATATACTTTTAGACTAGAATATTCTATAGGCAATGAGACTGTGTGCATTACGATAGCACAACCATCAAGAAAATTAGATTGACAAATTTGACATGAATTGTAAGTAGAGAGTTGTGAAGACTGTTGAATTTCATTGAAATCATAACCCAATCTAGGTTAGACAACCATTTTATATCTGAAAGCACTGGACAATTGCTTCATCCTAGTATGAGACTACTCACTGATGTTCATCTACAACTCCACACACTGGAATCGAACCCAGAACATTCGATGTTACGCGTGAATGCTTAATTTCTAGATCACTAATCTAACATATAATGGTGTTAATATCAAACTTTAATCAGCTCACAATATTACACGACCAACTGATGAGTTCTATACTAGAACAAAATAACCATTTAATACTTTTACATTTTCAGTGGTTGCCTAATATTAGTTGAGTCATGATTTCAAGTGAACATGACTATTTTTGGGCTTCATATGGAATCGATTCCAGTCAGTATGATGAATATTCTCATTCTGTTATTACAGCTACAACAGCAACAACAAAAACTAATACTACTACTACTACTACTACACCTACGACGACTATTATTACTGCTACTAGTACTACTGCTAATAGTACTACTACTACTACTACTACTACTACTACGACTACGACTACGACTACTGCTATTACTACTACCACTACCACTACTACTACTACTACTACCGCTACCAATACTAGTACTACTACCTCTACTACACCTACGACTACAACAACAACAACAACTAATACTACTACTACTACTACTACTACTACTACTATTCTCAGAAGTCATAATGATGTAATGGTACTACGAATAATGATTAATACCATTCTCATTGATAAACGTATATTTTATTACTTTATAAGTCCACAGTTCTAGACATTATTGTAATCAGTTTATAATTAATTGAATCTATTATTCAAATAAGGTGTGATATCCGACATAAAGATACCCTCTATTTATCTATGTATAACTATAGTCTTCATTGATGAGACTAAACATTTATGGACAACCTATGAGCGACCATAGACTGACCTTGAGAGTGTCCATTTAATACCTAGAAAGAAATGTGGGTTATAAACCTGTGTTTAAGGAATTAGAATTATAATTTACAGTTGACGGTTAACGTTAGGAATTAAGTTTAGGGGGTTTTTTCATCACGAACTGATATCAGATGTCATACGGAAACTCTATTTAGCAAAATTGATGAGTTAATTTCTCGTCAAAAACCGTAACCTGTTATCTTATCTGTGATTGGTTTGTTCATAAATTATAGTCTTATCATTAAATAGACAAACAAATGTCTAGAATCATTGAATGTATCATATGCATTGAACATTAAAAAGTTCAGTTAAAAATCAACTACAACTTATCTGAACCAATAACCAAAATCATTATTTTTACATATAGGTCCTGGATTCGAATCTCGAGAGGTGGGGTCATGGATAAGCACTTTTGAAGAGTCTTATACTAGGACGAAACGGCCTTTCAGTTCTTCAAGGTTTTCCATGGTGATCTAACTTCATTCGACTTATAATCTCAACTAATCATAAAATATAAAGTAAGAAATTTAAAGCTGTGATACAGCTCGACTGCCCAAACCATAACAGGTGGTTCCTTTAAGGCGGTCATATCCGGAGCCTTTGATCTAAAGATCTAATCCATAAGTTAGTAGAGTAACGTCAATAGATCCAATCTCATGATAAGTATGAATTACCATGAAGTCAAATAACCGTCTCTCTCCATCTCTCTCACTCTCTCCATTTATCATGTTTTAATTTGAACTTGTTAAGTTCATTCAATAAGGAACTTTCGAGAATGTGACTGTATTTTTATTTTTACCAAAACAAAACAATCACAACAATAACACTCGAATAATCTATATTATTGACCTTGTTTATTCATTTATACACAATATAATTTACCTTATCATACTGTATTACATTAGTTTTCTTATTACATTATAAGTACAATCACAATTGAATACAGAATACATTCATTATGTACTACGGATTGGTTCAATAATGACCTTGACACAATTAAAAAAAACAAACGGGGATTTTAAATGTCTACAAATATTATGTTTATAATCATAATCTTGAAGGTTTGTTTATTTCTTAAAAAAACAAGTTTCTCTATCAAATTAACAACATATTGACTATCATTACTTACTTACTTACTTACTTACTTACTTACTTACTTACTTACTTACTTACTTACTTACTTACTTACTTACTTACTTACTTACTTACTTACTTACTTACTTACTTACTTACTTACTTACTTACTTACTTACTTACTTACTTACTTACTTACTTACTTACTTACTTACTTACTTACTTACTTACTTACTTACTTACTTACTTACTTACTTACTTACTCGTTTACTGACGCCTGTTATACTTCATAGAGGAACATCATACGCTCACCATCATTCCTTATCCAAATTTGTCTTGAGCTCTGCTTTACAGTTTTTTCTAGTTTCTATTCATTAACTAGGTGTTTGTTTCGAATTCCTGACGTATAATGTTATTAGACGTTCCTTTTTTCTGTTTACTTCCAGGATATCAAGTAAGGGCATGACTTATGATACAATTTGATTATCTCCATAATGTATCCCTTATTCAATTCCATTAGCTTTTCCTAATTTCTTATTCAACTGTTCTCTCCCACAGTCGAGTGTTGTTGATGATATGCGACCGACAATTGTTTGAAAATACTCGTACATTTCTGATGATGATTGTAGTAGTTCTCCATGTCTCAACTCCATACAGTAGTATTGTCTTGACGTCCGTATTAAAGATGCTGACTTAGATTTTGGTTGAAAGATTGTGCCACTTCCAACTTTCTAAAAACCTTTAATAAGAACATCAAATATTTAGATGACGTCATTTTAATAATATTGATTGATAATGCACATAATTGCATTAGTAATGTAGTAGACTAGCAATACATCATAATTAGCATATCTCTATGATAACACATACTAAGGATATTTTTTGTGAAACATATCTGTGATTAGCTGATTGAACATTGAAAACTTTTGTAATAATCAATAGGTTTTATTTTATTGATTTTATCAGAACAAAGGAGCACCGAATAGATGTGTGCCACACAAGTCACTTCAATTGTGTATGGGCGGTGATATTGCCGAGGTGCCCAAACCAAAGTAGGTGGTTTCCTTAGGAAGCCACACCTGGAGACTTTGACCTAAAAGTCTGATTCACAAGACAATGGAGGAACGTCCGGAGATACGGCCCCATGGTAGCTGGTAACCAATAATTGGTTCATATGCCATTCGTTCCTTCAATATACTGGAGCCCATGTACACCTTTGATTTGAAAACAGGGTCTTACAACTCTCCTAGGTGAACTCTCCATGTCAAGCAACCCGCTTAAAGCACCGAACATTTGTTTTTCGTCCTCTCAATTCCGTAAAAAATACCCCCGTCATGGGATGTCCGCGGTTGTATGTACGTGGCCATGTGAGAGCATTTGGAAAGGGAGCGTTGACTCTCCGTACTCTCGGCCGTACCACGGCATTTAGGGGCAACAGATTAAAAGAGAATTTCAAGTCAAGTTTTTGAAAACTCACAATAAGCCAACTGTTTGATAGATTGATAGATAGATTAATACAGTATTATCTTATTAAACATTCTTAATTGTGGTTATTCTCAATGTTTGCTATGCTATCATTAATATGTCAATCATTTTACCGTTCATTTACTGATTGTTTATTGTATACTGGAATGTACCTACGGAATATCGTGTCATTTCAACATCTAACATTCAATATAGTTGGGTTTCTGATCCGGAATGTAAAGTTGGATCATAGTGAGTATGTTTATAATAAATATTAATGAATGATACTAGTTGATTTGAGAAAACATGAATGGTGTATCAAACAATGATGGTACTGCTATCTGAATGTTTATACTGTACTACTCTCTGATAATGAATGATGAAGTTGAACAAAAATAGAGATAGTGGACAGTCTTGACGGACATCACTTAAGGTTGTAAAATCAGATGACAGTTCACCATTACCACTCACTTAATTAGTAATGTTCGAGTAAAGAGCCTTTACAAGGTTTTTATACTTCTGAGATACACCTCAAACTTATTACTGTGCTCAATCAACTTGAGCTATGAAAATTAAAAATTAATACAATTAATGAGAAGCAGTGACTAGTGGAATTCAACCGGGTCAGTCGTGAGGTAGTACCTCACTGAAGGCAATGGTGGATGCATCGCTCAATTTCATGGATTAGTTAAAGTTAGAGATTATCACTCGTTGGATGTTGACCAATTCAGTGATCTAATGGTTAAGTGCTCGCATGTGAGACAAGTATGTCCTGGGTTCGAATCCCGCGAGGCGAGATCGTTGATGTACACTGTTGAGGAGTTCCACAATAAGACAGAACGACCATCCAATGCTTCTAGATTTTTCATAATGATCTAGCTTTAATTGACTCATGATCTTAACTATTGAAACAATTAGATGTATTATAATATAAGAGATCATTCAATGTCATAAAAAGACTTCCTTCATTTATTCTAATTCTAAACTTATATCAGTCTACTGCTGATATATATATGTAATTAATATCATATGGTATTATAAATTAGATTGTCATCAAAGCTTTACTAATCAGAACAGTTTACTCAATCAATTAAAGCTAGACCATCATGGAAAACCTGGAAGCATTGGACGGGCATTTTGTCCTTGTATGAGGTTCTTCAACAGTATGCATCCACGATCCCATACTACGAGATTCGAACCCAGGACCTATCTGTTCCGTGCGGACGCTTAACCTCTAGACCACTGAGACGGCTGACAACCAATGATGTTAACGTCTAACATCAACCAGGTTTTCCATAGTAGTTTAGCTTCAATTGACTTATGAATTCAACTATTAAATTACTATATTATCCACAAAATCTCAATCTGATTATTTTCGTTTGATTATAAACATCGATTCAAGCTTGGTTAAATCGAGTTAGCTCATTTTCCTTCTCCGCAGAGCACCATTTTGTCTTGTTTCATTCGCTCCTCTTTATTTTCTCCGCTTTGCTTCTCTAATTGCTGTTCAGATCACTGATTGCATAAGATATACGTATTCAAAATCACATTCGCTAACGTATATAAAGTCGATGATTATATATGAGTATTAGTGATATGTATAGTTCAATAACAAGCAATAAATGATCTCTACTTAATATCAGATCACAGATCACTACTAATGATGTTCACTTAGAGAGAATTAAACTTTTAGGAATGTGTATTCCTTTTCTCTTCTTCTTTACTCTTAGATTAGTCAAAATTTTAGCTCTAAATATTCAATAAACAGACTAATCTTTTCGATTGACAAATATTGATTTTTTTCCAGATGATCCCAGTTTCTTTCTAACAGAAAGACTGATCAATAACAGTGTTAAGTAACAGTGGGAAGATACAAGTAAAAAACAACACTTAATGAATAGAGACACTAAAAAACTATTTCTGAATGCCCAATTCTAAGCTTATCATATTTTACTTACTTACTTACTTGCTTAGTTACTCACGCCTGTTACTCCTTGAGCATAGGCCGCTCACCAGAATTCTCAATCAAACCCTGTCCTGAGCAATCCTTTCCAGATCCTTCCAGTTGTAATTCATCCGTTCCATATCGGATTCTATTTCCCAACGTAATGTGTTCCTCCTTTCCGCTTCCCTTCAGGATTCCAAGTTAGGGCTTGCCTCGTGATGCAGTTTGATGATTTGTGTAATGTATGTCCTATCCATTTCCATCGTCTTTTCCTAATTTCTTCTTCAATTGGAAGTTGGTTTGTTCTCTCCCACAGAAGGCTATTGCTGATGGTAACCGACCAATGGATGTTGAGTATCTTGCGAAGACAGCTATTTATAAATACTTGTACCTTCTTGATTGTGGTTGTTGTAGTTCTCCAAGTTTCAGCTCGGTATAGTAGAACTGCCTTGACATTCGTATTGAAGATTCTCACTTTGATATTGGTGGAAAGTTGTTTTGAGTTCCATATGTTCTTCAAATGTAGGAATGTGGCCCTTGCTTTGACAATCTTCGCCCTTACATCCGCATCTGAACCTCCTTGTTCATCGATGCTGCTTCCCATGTACGTGAAGGACTCTATATCTTCCAGAGTTTCGCCATCAAGAGTGATTGGACTGCTGTTCTCCATTTTGAATTTGATGACCTTGGTTTTCTTTTTGTGTATGTTGAGGCCTACTTATGCATTACAATAATATAGATCCTGATTAAAGAAATCAAAGTCCATGCATACTAACTTGCTGGTTCGTCATGTAATGATATAGTATCTATAGTAATAGAAATGAGTCAATCAAAATCAAGAACAAAATCCAAACTGAATTATTATTATTATCTTATCTAATGATTGAGTTTGTGTAAGGATGGCCACACAGGTGAACTTGAAGAAGCTCTAAGAAGCTCAGAAAGAGTTGAAGATATCCCATCCAATCATTATTTAGAAGAATAATCCAGAAACTCTACATGTAACTTCTCTATTGAACAAATGGTAAGAACCCCCTATATACAGATTGGAGGACTATAGCGATTACTTCGTTCTTATTAAAAAACGATAAATACCTGACGGTTTTATACTACGATTGACACTTTTTTGGAATAGCACTCCGTTCACTTGTCTTCCATCTTCTCATTTGTGACTTGGGATAGTTCTAACGTTCGACTGCTCAAGTTATACGCAGTATAATAAGAATCTAAGCACTAGAGATATAACAATTGGAATGGATAGTATAGATGATATGAACTGATCTGTTTTTCAGATATCGATTTCGATCGAATGAAGTAGAAACTGTTGAAATAGAAATGTTGAATTCAATAAAGATTTGTATTTGATGTAGAGAACAAGATGATCATGACTGATTGTTTACTGAATCAAATTTGTAGATCGTTTGACAAGTGTTAGATGAATTATATATTTCATTATCTTTATTGATAATTATAAATGATTGTTATCAATCAGCTACAATGAAGGACTAGGCACATATGTCTGCATCGGTCCAGGTTGCCATACCTCGTTAGCACAACAAGATGAACACCGAATTCATAGTAGTTACTTCAATGGTGTATTATATAAAAGAAAGATTGGGTATAAGGACACAGTACAGGAAGAAAGAATTAGTTCGTAGAAAGCAAGATATGGAGCGATTTTAATCTCATAGTTTAAAGGAAGACAGAGAGTGTATACATCGATGCCATTGTGATTGATTCTGAGTCACATCACCTGGAGTCTTCAACCATTGGTTACGATAATCACGCGGACCTCAACCAAATAGTCTGCATCTACCCACATGGTTCACACTAGAAGTTAATTGTTGTTGGATAGTATCGGCTTTTGGTATGGAAATATATTTACATTCTAATCAGGTTAATCATGTGTTCTTGATTTGAGTTGTGTTGAAGTCCTGTAGAATAAATACTGTTGGGGTATCTATTGTAGATATTCGTCTAAGGCAAATTAATGTCCCATTCATGTAAATGTGGAAAATTGAGCGTTCTAACAGTACTCATAGCATATATATATTAATATGGGGGGCACTGATAGTTCTTTAACAATCTCATTACCTTAACTCTAGAAAATCAATAACCATGTGAACTATCCAAAAAAATAATCTTCATGCTGAGTAAATGTGGTTATGTCTACTTAATTCTATTTAAACTTAATTGTGTTATTTTTGGCGATTCCTAGCTCATATAGTAATTCATATATGGTGTGTGCTACTTATATTGACATAAGTAATATATGATGTCAATCGTGAACAGAATGTCTGGCAGCAGAGCGACAAGAGGATCAAACAGTAAAGAATGGAAATAGAATGCAGTTTGTATGAAAATGCAAGAACAATGAAGTCTAAGTCATTTGGCGACAATTAGTGATTTTGCAAATTAAGCATTTACTTTATGATTGTTAGATTTTATTAACAAGTCCTGTAATTTTGTGTCAAATACATTCGATTGTCCCCACTTGTGTTCGTGTTCACTACACATATACTTCTTATCATCATAGTAAATTTGAGCTGAAGTTATTAGTGTTATACAATAATGCTTCTACAATATGAAGATTGAAAAACTAATAATCAGTAAAGGGCTGTAGAGATTATTAAGCTTTTGATTGAAATCATGAAACGGTTGATGTTAGACCACCATTGAAAACCTGGGAGTACTGGACGGCCGATTCGTCCTATTGCAGGACTCCTCACCAGCGCACATCCATGATCCCGCTGGCAGGGTTCGAACCCAGGGTCTTCAGCCTCGCGCGCGAACGCTTAACCTACTGGACCACTGAGCTGGCATCCAGTGATGTTAATGTCCAACTTCAACCAATCCACGAAATTATGCGACCATCTTCCATTGTACTGAGATAGATACTTATCTCTACCCGACATGAATTAGCTCCACTCATCACGGGTTCTCACTTGAACTCCGAGAATTCCTTCACGAATCTAGTCACTAGTGAGCAAATGATAATTATCAGCATAGGGATTGTGGAGATTATTAAGTTTCTGTTTGGGATCATGAATTGAATAATGTTAGACTACTATTGAAAACCTAGAAGCATTAGACAACCGTTTCGTTCTATTGTGGGACTCTTTAGCAATGCGTGCTCACTAGTGACTAGATTCGTGAGGGAATTCTCCGAGTTCTAGTGAGAAGTAGTGATCAGTGGATCTAATCCGTGTAAGGTAGAGACAAGTATTTACATTAGTGCAATGGAAGATGATTGCTCAGTTACGTGGATTGGTTGAAGTCGGACAATAACACTAATGTATGCCGACCGGCTAACTAGTCTAGAGGTTAAGCGCTCGCGCGCAAGACTGAGGGCTCTGGGTTCGAATCCTGCCAGTGGGATTGTAGATGAGCACTGCTGAGGAGTCCCAAAATGGGACGAAATGGCGGTCCAGTGCTTCTAGACTTTCAATGGTCGTTTAACATCAATCAGTTCATGATCTCAATCAAAAACTAATAGATTGTTATCAGTATGAGGTTGTGTAAACTGTCAATTTATTGATCGAGATCATGAACTGATTGGTGTGAGACCATCATTGAAGAACTGGAAGAATTAAACAACCGTTTTTTCCTATTGTGGGATTGTTCAGTAGTGTGCATACACGATCTCGCTGGCGGGATACGATGCCAGGGCCTAAAATGTATTCAACTGATGGATTTCATTATTTAGTTCAGTGGGAAATACCATGATTTATACAAATTCTTTGTAAGTTAACTAAAAAGTGGCTATGATTATTTAATGAATCAATAAAGTTTGTTCCAATGTAGTAAATGTGAACACAGATGATGACAACCAAATGGTTTTTAACCCAACATTATAGAATATCTTGATAAAATCCAGTATCCATACATTAAATATTTCATTTGCGAAATGTTAATCAATCGACTCAGACTTGACCGTTCCTTCGTTTCCACACCAATCACTCTCTTCTTCTCAATCTACCTAACCCTCTACTGCCAAATAGTAGATGATGATACATACTACTCATATCTGTTGACATCAGTAGCACACACACTACAATAATAACTCAATGGATGTAGGAGTGGAATTACATTGACTGAAGAAGAAGAAGGTGATTCAGCGAAGAAACATTCAGCTGTACAATCGTATTTATAATTAATTTTATTTGCTAAAATTGTATTCCATAGAAAGATTTTAAATCCACATTTTAACATACCATCCATTTAGGTGATTATGTGAACGAGAAAACAAAATGGGAACAAGCGATTGTATTTGAATACAAAATGACATCTGAGAATCATACAGTAAATACTTCATTTACAAACTGTCAATCAATCGTCTCACAATTCATTGTTCGTTCCTTTCCACACGAATCATTCTCTTCTTTTCAATCTTCTTAACCTTTTACAACCAGACATTTCACTTATGATTGATGTTATATACTACTTATATCTGTTGACTTCAGTAGCACACAACACAGTAACAGTAAGAGATTTCGTTTTGATATTATTCATTCGTATAAAAACAATCATAGTGAACTATCAGCAACAACCCACTATGGGAGAGAACATACCAGACCCCAGCGGAGGAGGAAATCAGGAAGAAGCACTGGAGGTGGATAGGATACACATTGAGGAAAGCACTCAACTGCGTCACAAGGCAAGCTCTTACATGGAATCCTCAAGGCCAAAGGAGGAGAGGAAGAACGAAGAACACATTACGCTGAGAACTGGAGATAGACATAAGAAAAATGACCAAAAATTGAATAGAACTAGAAATGAAGGTCCAGGACAGAGTGAGTTGGAGAATTCTGGTCGGTAGTCTATGCTCCATTGGGAGTAACAGACGTAAGTAAGTAAATAAGTAAGTAAAGTAAATGAACGAGATCACAGGCTGTAATAATCAAATGTATTTGAATACACAATTACAGAATCTCTTAGTAATTCATTTGTAAAATCTTAATTCTTCATATTAGACTTCATTATTCTTTCATTTCCACATCAATCATTCTCTTTACTTCAATCTATTTAACTATCAACCATTAGAGCATTTTACTTTCAATCAATATGACATACTACTTATAACTATCAATATAAGTAATATACATCATATCAACATTATACTAATATCATGATAGCCAAAAACATATTTTAATCACTATGGTAACTAAAGTTTATAGGTTTTTTGTAGGAGTTACCATTACAACAACAAAAAAGTTTTGAAAAGCTTTTTCTTTCTTTCTTGAAATACCATGAGTTAATCATCATCATCATCATCATAATACGTATTATAAGCACTAAATCACAATATCTTCTTATTACAGATAATAGGCAGCATATATATATGTGTATATCTCTATGTATATATATACATATGTATAGTTGAGCATGCCGCCAATACAAAACCTAATTGGGTTTCGCAACGACAACAAAAATGAAGAAGAAGAAGAAGAAGAATCACATTCTCTACTGTCAATTCAATGAGAATATACCTGGAAATGAACAAATAGTTTGGCGCCAAATTCAAATGTGAAATTATTCATTCTCAAGTTCTATCATTAACGAATTGAAATGATTGACTTCAAAAGAATAGAACTAATTAAATTGGTTATAATTGCGTTTCTTTTTTTAGAATTAAACCGGTAATTATTGAATTACACATAAGAAATGATTATCATCATTAATAATATAATGAGTATAGGGTTGTGGAGATTGTTGAGTTTTGATTGAGATCATGAATTGACTGATAGTAGATTATTATTGAAAAACTGGAAGCAGTCGACGGTCGTTTCATCCGAGTATGGAACTCCTCAGTAGTGCGTATTCATGATCCCGCGCATGGGATTCGAACCTAGAACCTTTGATCTCGAACACAAACGCTTAATCTCTAGACCACTGAGTTGACTGACATCCAACAGTGTTAATAATAAAAAATTGGTTGATATCAGTGCGACGTTGTGGAGAATGTTAAGTTGTTTTTGATTGAGATCATGAGAAGATTGATATTAGACAGTCAATAAAAACGTGGAAACACTGGACGGTTGTTTCATATTAGTATGGGATTACTCACTAGTGCGCACCCATGATCCCACGCATGAGATTAAAACCTACGACCTTTGATTTCACGCACAAACGCTTAATCTCTAGACCACTGGGTCTACTGGAATCTAACAGTGTTAATAATCACATAGACTAGAGTATAATTTAACAAACGAATCTATTTGAAAATGAAGTAATTAGAGATAGTCAGTAAGAAATCCTAGACTTTTTTGTAGGTTGATTAAAGATTGTGATATGACTTTTCGATTTTTTTCCGAAATCCCCGTCGCTACTAATATGTCTTGTCGTTTGAATGCTATTTTTGATATCGTCGTCGCTGATTTTTGTATCGGAAACGCTTACTTGGAACGAGTAACTTCTCCAATTCCCACGACTTGCAAGTAAAAACACAAAGACTGGTATAAGTGAAGATTTATTAAACCCCAAAAACACGACGACAACCATGACAACGACGACCCTAGTAGAAAAACACAGTCATTTATATATTGATTCGTAGACCCATTTTGATTATTAATCAGGATGAAATCACATATATGAAAAATACTTAGAATTATTTCACTGGTTCCATTCATGAGTCAATTGAAGCTAGATCACCATGGAAAACCTGGAAACACTGGACAGTCGTCTCGCCCTATTATAGAGCTCGTCAACAATGCGTAACCATGATCCCGCCTCGCGAGATTCGAACCCAAGATTTACCAGTCTCGCGAATGAACGCTTAACCTCTACATCACTGAGCTAGTCGGCATCCAACGGTGTTAATGTCTAACTTCAATCAATCCACGAAGTTATGTTATATCCGAACGAATAATAGATTAAATTTTTTGATTGAGATCATGAACCGATTGATGTTAGACCACCATTGAAAACCTGGAAGCACTGGACGGCTGTTTCGTCCTATTGTGGGACTCCTCAGCAGTGCGCATCCACGATCATGACTCGCGAGATTCGAACCCAGAATTTATTAGTCTCGCGCGCGGACGCTTAACCTTCTGGACCAATGAGCAGGCACCCAATGGTGTTAATGTCTAACCGAAATGGTAATTTCCATGTATTATTTATAGAATATTACTGAATACATTCAATTCAGGAATATTATTGAATAACTAGATCATATATATTCCTTTTATCATAAGCTTTCATTCGACTAATTAACTACTATTATACGAGTTATCATACCTAAGTTATTCTCAATCTATTAGTTACAGTCTCTTATATTCACAGCCATTTTTGGTTTGATGTTTCATGATTGTTATTCTTCATTCATGATGTGATATGATTTCATCCGCTTGTAGATAAAATGAGTATGTCTAAAATATACGATTCTGTTGGGTATGTTAGATCCTTAGAATGTTTTATTTTTCTAATTCTATTTTGAAATTTTGAATTTCTTGTTTTCGCGCCAAAAGCGCTCATTTCCACCTTCATGTCGTATTTCCCACATGAGAGGAACTTAAATACTATTGGTTCGTTATCTTTTTTAGTATGCTATTTTGTACCGTTTATCAAGGACATTTTTATGTTGTATATATATGCATATGCTTGATTTATGTTTATTGTTGTTGTTCGTGCCTCTGGCTGCTTATGGAATATACTTTCCTCTTCTGAACTTGAACCTCTCTCTAGTTAGCAAAGTATGGGATGTGTCGGAATAGCTAGCTTATTGGTTATTATTTCATAGAGTATTCGTTCCGTTCTCAGATTAGATGAACTCTTAATCTATCCAAGCATAGCAGATTCATACAAAGGATATTAATATTTGTATTCTGAACTGAACAAATTTGTCTAAGTAAAAAGTTACTATACAAAAGAGCGATAAGGAATCAGAGTTGACAAAAGGCTATGAGTGCTGTTTAACGCATCAATGGTTTATCACATGAGCAAGGTTATACAAATCGATATTCTGACTAGCAATTTTATTACATAATAACTGATGGGTTATAAGATGTAACACCGTCTTGATTATCAAAGGTAATCATATTAAACTTAACTGATGATATGTAATACAACTATGAATTCAACAACAATTTCTATAACTTCTGATAACTAACAAAATACTGATCCTTTCACATTGAGAAGGTTTTTGTTGATATTTTAGTCGTTTTAATAGTGTAATTCATGAGCCAATTGAAGTTAGATCACCATTAAATGATAGGTCCTGGGTTCGAATCTCACGAAGCGGGATAATGGATGCTCACTGTTGAGGAGTCCTATAGTAGGACGAAACGGCCGTCCAATGCTTTCAGGTTTTCCATGGTTGTCTAGCTTCAACAAATAAATTACTATAATATCCACAAAATATCTATGTGATTATAATCATCAAATGCTTATTAGTGACGGTTTCCAAGAAGTATTTCCTGGAGTGCTATTGAGAAGCAGTGACCAGTGGATTTCAACCAGGTCTGTTGTGAGATAGTAACTCACTGATGACAACTGTGAATGTGGCACTCAATTTCGTGGATTAATTGAAGTTAGATGTTAACCGATTCAGTGATCCAGAGGTGAAGCGTTGTCGCGCGCGCAACACTGATAGATCCTGGGTTCGGATCTCGCGAGGCGGGATCGTGAATATGCACTTCTAATGCGTCCCATACTAGAACGAAACGGTCATCCAGTGCTTTTAAGTTTTCCATGATGGTCTAACTTCAATTGACTCATGAATTCAACGATTAGTACAAATAAATATAGCGTGATTACTTAAATGAATAATTGAAATTGATATAAAAGTGATTTTTCAACAGTATGGAACAACCTAATTGTCTTCTGTTTTTTTTTTGTTTTTCTTATAAAGTGAAAGATGTTAATTGATTAAGCGAGACGTGAGCATCAGTTATTGAAATTGGTTCTATGATCTTGAAATCCCTTTCTGTTCTCGTCCTCTTCTCTTTAATCTTCTTAACCTTCTGCCTCTAAGGCACTCATTCCACCAATCAGTGACATATACTACTTATATCTGTCGATATCAGCAACACATACTACAATAGACAATTGATCCACATGTAAAACTCATTAGCTATCAGGAACTGATTAATTTCAACTTGAAGATCATCAAAACAGATAACGACAACCCGAAAGTAACGACAAAGTTAACCTTATGTTGCCAAGTATTCCACTTCTCACTAGTGTTACATACTACGTATGTCGACAGATATAAATGAAATACATTACACATACAGGTAACGAATTCTTAATGGGACGAAACGCGTGTTTTGAATTCCACTGCTGACCACTATCCAAAATAAATAATAAACTTTAGCTTCAATTGATCCATGATCTTGCGCAACGATTTACTCATTATCTGAGGTAGATACATGTCTCCACCCGACACATATTAGACTCTACTGGTCACGACTTCTGACTAGAACCCCAAGAAATCCATCTTAAAACCAGTCACTAGTAAGCACATGATGATTGTTATGAGAATAAGGGTTCATGGAGACTGTCGTAATTTTAATAGTTGAACTCAATCTTTCATAGATGCACATTAATGTGGAGTCTCATAGTAGGAAGGAACGACCCTTCAGTACTTCCAGGATTCCAATGATAATCTAGCTTAGATCGATTCATGATTTCAACTGTGAAAATTACTACAATCTCCACGAATCCTCATCCTGATGATGAACTTCAGTTGAGTAAGTTGAGATACATGTTTGGAATGTAAACATGATATTATTTAAATCCGTTATAATTATTTCAACATTTAGTCATATACTGTAGGTAAAAGGAAGCCGTTCTTACCAATAATTGTATGCACAGTTAATGGATATGATTAGTAACGCTAACTGATCGAGCAAAAATTCTTGTAGACTGCTTTAAGCCATACTTCACACTTGAGAGCAAGTAGTACTGCTCTGATTGGACTCAATGAAGTAGAATGGAAATCAAACAGGAGACCCAGTCATTGAAAGCTCATGTTCATATATTACAAAGAAAGTCAAAGTTAACTTATTAATTGAACATCAGATAATGTGTACAAACGTTCGATGCAACATACAGTGACTTACAACGTTGGATTGAAAATTCTTGATGCTAAAAACTTTAGCAAAGAATGACATGAGTGTTATCCGCTTCTTAATAATTATTCTGATACTTAAAAGATATTCAATATCATGTTCACTATCTATGTAGGTGCTCAATGATTATGGTTGTGGAAACCTTGTCCTCTTCCAGGCATCAATTAATAAGTCTCAAGTTCCCTTAGATGTATGCGGCAAATTGTAAATCCTCAATTACCTGCACCGAAGAAATATGCTTCCCTTTGAGGTATTTAAATAAGAAAACGCATTAGGTGTAGTCTAGAATGCCTGTAAGTATGACTATAGACTCTAAAGGACAACTGCTCAAAGCTAATTATATAGAGCTTTCTGGAGTGTAGTTCCCGATATGTTATTTCTGGGCTTATAGGCACTTATAATGGGTGAACGACACCTTCCTTTCGTTGTAAGCATATAGTATTACTCTAGATGGTAGTTTGATGGAAGTACTGTATTACAGAAATGTTCTTGTTCACCTGACGGCATTGATAGATACAAACGAATCAGAATTAGTATGTTATCATCATTTTACATTAAATATCAAACATTCATATAAATCTCATTAACCGAAATTTGTCAAATTGAGCTGTACTATTCAGATTGTAGCATTAAAGCCTATACGGTGTCTGGTTCTCTGGTGAAGCGGAATTAAGCTGTACTGCTCGGGTTAAGCCTGGGCGATATCTGGCTGTCCTGTTAAACGCGATTGATTTGGCTGCTTGGGCTGTCACTTGAAAGACTGGATAGTGTCCGGTTCTCCTGAAAGCCAATGTAAAATTACCCTAGCCTACAAGGGTATATTATATAACCATGAATAGACTGGTTGGTCCTGCCAGTATTATTCCTATGCTTTCGATGCTCCTCCACAAGGAGTAACAGGAGTAGGTAAAAACACTATTATTCCATGCAACTTTAAAATGTTGTTTACAACCACCTGATTATAATTAATCTTTAACGTTGAAAAAATGATAGATTCCTTATTCCATAAACATATTGTTGTTGATTTGCTCTAACTGATTAAGAGGACCAGGCACATACATGCATCGGTCCAAGCTGCCATACCTCGTTAGCACAACAAGATGAACACCGAATTCATAGAAGTAGTTACTTCAATGGTGTATTATATAAAACAAAGATTGGGTATAAGGACACAGCACAGGAAGAAAGAATTAGTTCGTAGAAAGCAAGATATGAAGCGATTTTAATCTCATAGTTTAAAGGAAGACAGAGAGTGTATACATCGACGCCATTGTGATCAATTCTGAGCCATGTCATCCAGTCTCCAACCATTGGTTACGATAGTCACGTGGACCCCAACAAAGTAGTTTGCATCTATCAACATGGCTAAGACCAAGTTGAAAGCACCAGTTCAATGGAATATAGACCGTAAGTTGTGTTTTATTTGGGATTAGTCAATTGAATTTATCTGCATCTTGATGATCACGTTAAGATTTGAATCTAAAACCTTTCATTTCAAATACCAACTTATTCAGATAGCCCCTAGATCGTCTAATGTTTATGAATTTTTGATACCTTAAAAAAAATGAGTCTTTATTTCCTTACCACTTGGAGGTGACTCAAATGGTCTCAGGCTGAAACGAAGACTTAATGTAGAATTAAAACTTGACTGTTCAGTTTATTATAAATGTTTAAACAATTTAGTTAAAAGTAACCAAACTTCAACTCCACCTATTGCTCCCCTGGGACTACTGCCAGTCTCAAGCCCAGATAAATGAGGAGAGTTTGGCATGGGGTTATCGACTCTGTCCCGTAGAAAACGAACTCGCTAAGAAAAAAACGCTAACCAGAAAACCAAACCTCAACAAGAGCTTACATTATCTAATAAGGTACTAATCTATATAATAAAAAAATAAAGATAACTACCTACTTAGTGGAGGAGAAGAAGGGAATAATTAGTACTCATAATTTTTAAGACCATGGGAGAATAAAGGACTGAACATGAATTTCCTGAACAGAGTTCGCATTTGATATAGTAAATCATTATAACCTCAACTATACACAAACTGCTCATCCAAACTTCTTTGAGACTTTTCTTTTTAATTTGTGGAGGATTTTGAACGAAGATTCATCAGATGGGGTGTGACAGAATTGACCATTTGTTTAAAAAGTAAGCTATTGATTTATTTGTATTGCCCTTTAAATCATCATGCAGGGTCGTGTTTAGTAAATCAATTTGTGAAAATCTATCTCCAATAATATCATTAGACCTGATGGCCAAGTGTCTAACAAAATCTCAGCACAGTTCCAAAAAACTCGGTTGGTGTTTGCCAACTTACATCACTAGTGGTGCGGCAAAATGTCAGTATACCGAACAAAGGATGAATCAACTGTTCGGTTAAAAATTCATTCGAATCATTGCTCATGTGTATTGGATCCACCAATTGGACAATAATAATGTTAGATGCAAGGGACTCAACAAAGACGACACCTAGTGCCTCGACGTAGAATGCTGTCTCATGTAGAATTAAAGCTAGTGGATAACCAAACCAATATGTAACACCAGTCTGTAAACCAACTAATAATTGGACTGAGCTATGTAAATTTGCGTAAACTACCTTAATGGGGTCCGCATGATTATCATGATCAATAGTTTGTGCGATATGACTCAATATTGTAAGCAATGAATCAGGTAGTTACTTTTTGTCTTCGCTTAGATCAGGAATTAGGAACCTTCCAATATTTTCTTCGATACCTAACCATTCCTACTAACACTGGTATGTCTCCATAAGTTCATTTCGCAGTGCTAATATGATTTGCCAACCTAGGCAGATCAACAAATGTTCCAGATTGTGTTGCATACAATCATAAATAGATATGAAACATAATCATTACAGAGTCTCACTTTCAAACACAATGTAAGACTGACTTCAAACTTGTTCCTTTACTAATTACTTTGACTTGATTGACCAGATGATATCACGAGTATAAATACATGAACAAACGAAAGTGAAATGCTTACAGGCAGAAGGTTAAGAAGATAAAAAAGTGGATGATTAATGTGGAAATGAAGGAACAGTGAAGTCTAAGACGATTGATTAAGATATTACAAATGAACTATTTACTATATGGTTCTCAGATTTTATTTAGAGATCCTGTAATTGTGTATTCAAATACATTTGATTATCCGCGCCTGTAATCTCGTTCACTATGATTGTTTTTATACGAATGAATAATATCAAAACGAAATCTCTTACTGTTACTGTGTTGTGTGCCACTGAAGTCAACAGATATAAGTAGTATGTAATATCAATCGTATGTGAAATGTCAGGTCACAGAATGTTAAGAAGATTGAAAAGGAGAGAATGATTAGTATGAAAATAAACGAACAATGAAGTGTGAGACGATTGATTGACAGTTTGTAAATGAAGTATTTACTGTATGATTCTCAGATGTCATTTTGTATTCAAATACAATCGCTTGTTCCCATTTTGTTTTCTCGTTCACATAATCACCTAAATGGATGGTATGTTAAAATGTGGATTTAAAATCTTTCTATGGAATACAATTTTAGCAAATAAAATTGATTATAAATACGATTGTACAGCTGAATGTTTCTTCGCTGAATCACCTTCTTCTTCTTCAGTCAATGTAATTCCACTCCTACATCCATTGAGTTATTATTGTAGTGTGTGTGTTATTGATGTCAACAGATATAAGTAGTATGTATCGTCGATCTTAAGTGAAATGTTTGGTTGCAGAAGGTTATGAAGATCAAAGAAAAGAGAATGATTGATGTAAAAACGAAGGAGCAACAAAGTTTGAGACAATTAATGAATATTTTACAAATGAAGTATTTACTGTACAGTTCTCAAACTTTGCCAAGTTGTTCTGCAATTTTGTATTCAAATACATTCAATTGTTTGAGATCATGAACCGATTGATGTTAGACCACCGTTGGAAACATGGAAGCACTGTACGGCCTTCTCGTCATATTTCGGGACTCCTCAGCAGTACTCATCCACGGTCCCGCACACGGATTCGAACCCATGGCCTTCAGTCACACACGCGAACGCTTAACCAACGGTGGTCTAACATCAACCAGTTCATCATCTCAATCAAGAACTTAATCATCTCTACAACCCCTTTACTGAACATTCAATTGTCCCCATTTGTGTTCTTATTCATTATACAATCTTTGAAATGATCAAACATTGAAAAGACAACACCTTATTGATATCTATATATATATATGTTCACAATGTTTACTACAAAAGAAATTGGATCATCTTAGCAATAATTAAATCGAATAATTACAACATCACTATACATACATACATATACGTACATGTATCAATTTAGTTAATCTCTGCTTCTTTTTTAATAAATCGAAGAAAAATAAATAAATAAATGAACAGAACAGAACAAAGAAAGAGAAAAAAAAGCAGGGAGGGGGGGAAACAAAACAAAAAAAGAGAAAAGAAAAACAGTCACTGTAACTATGTCTATATATATATATTATAGTGATTATTATTTTATAATCATCATATTATTAGAAACCTTTACTCAAATCACAAATAACACATACACATACAATGAAGGCAATAGAAGGTTGTTTTCTTTTTCGTTTTTCAGAAAAAGAAACAATAATAAAAACAATATATATATGAGTACTATGATCAAAAGATTAATTTAGCGGGGGGGGGACAAACAAACATTGTAAGCATAGCAATTCATAATGTATTATTTCTATTAACCGGTAATGAATTGCAATTATATATGGTAAATTTTATGTAAATTAAATTTTAAAGGTAGGAGATGAGTACATGGGTAACACACGCACACACACATACACACGCACAAGCATTTACATTATACAAAGTTTCGAAAAGAAAAGAAAAACCAAAGAAAACCAATATTGTTTATCCTTCTCCCACCCCTCTTCTCTCTCTCTCTCTCTTTGTATATATTTGCCATACGTTCTCATTATAATCAATGAACGATAAATACACGGTTGATTTTGAGCTCAAATGTTTGTAATATATAAACTAGTATGAATATATACATCTTAACTATCACTACCTATTCGTTGAAATTCAATTCAATGAGGAGATCTATTCAACGGATCGATAAGTTGTGCCTTAATCAATACAAAATTCATTGTTCCTATAATATTGAACAAGTCTTTCTAATGTGAAATGAAAACATCTCTTCCTTCATCATAACAATTCAATTAATCTGTACAGGAAAAAAAAGAGATTTGCAGAATTTTGAAGAAAAACTGACAGAAGAATAGAATGATACATGGAGAACTTCAGAATAAGAAGAACAAGAACAATTACTTCATATATATATATATATATATATATATATATATGTATATATATATATATATATATATATATATATATATATATATATATATATATATAATTGTGAATGGTGTATCTATCTACACATACATATACAAGTACTAATACATATACAATAGTAGAATATACTCAACTACACACTTACACATACAGACCACTTTTTTCTTCATATTGAGAAATACATTAGAATTACAAATTTTGTAATTTAAAATTTATTTACCAATACATTGTCCCCCGTACCCCCCCCCCAAAAAAAAGAATTATACAACATGAAATCACTGAATATATGTTATTTAAAAGACACTGAGGGGGATAGGAGGGGGTGGAAACGATGGGATAGGGATTCATAAAAATATATAAAATAAAAGCCTAAAATCATCAAATATTATAAATAAATAAATAAATTTTATTTGTTTTCTTCTTCTTCTCTCTCTTTCTCTTATTGTCCAATGAAAGAAAATTTTCCCATGTTATCATCATCAGTAGTATGTTGTATGGTATGCGTATTGTGATTAGATTCCTCTTTTTGCAGAATATAATAATGTATATCATTAAATAAATGTGTGTTGTTTAATATACTCTGACTCTCCTCCCTTCTATTTATACATGTCTTTGTATTGTGACATTTTTTCTCCACTTTAGAATAATGTGCAAGCACACACAGACACGCACAGGCACATTGTCATTATCATATATCTACAATGTCAGATAGTAACTATTCATGATAAAGAGGAAAAAAGAACCACGAACAAATAAATAAATAAATAAATAAATACAAGGCTTATAGAATAATATTAACTATTATTTGATGTTTCACAATCTTTTTCATCTCTTGAGCACATATAGAAAAATATTTATTTATATATTACAAATAAGAGATAAGGAGGAGAGTGGCAAACAAATATATATATATATATCTATACGGTATATCATGATGAGAAGAAACAATAAAAAAGATAAATGAAAACACAGGGAGGAGGAGGAGGAGGAGGAGGAGAACAGAAACAATGAAAGCCAATCAATCAACCACAGAATGAATGATATACATTAATATATACGAATAAATTAAGTCATTATACAGACGAAGAAGTTTCTACTTTCTCTCTCTCTCTCTCTGTGTAGGGGGATGTGGGAGAGAGACAGAGCGGGGAGATGGACGCAATAGGTAGACGGGTACCAGTAGTATGTAATCGAAGATATAATAAATAAATAAATAAATAAATGTTTACATAATATCTTTTGGCGCTGTAATATAAAAATGACCAAATAAATAATTATTATGTATAGAATAAAATGAGAAAAGGTATTGCATAAAACCAGAATCGACAAAATAACACTGGTGTACTATTAGTCACCATGATTTATAATCATGTTGAACAATAATACATAGATAGATAGATAGATGGATGAAATGTGATGAACACATATACATACAATGAAAAACAACCGGTAAAAATCTATCATAAAATAAGCATTCACAGTATTTATAGAATGTGAATTATATGTATACCTTCAATGAATGAATCAATCAATTGTAGCAACCGGGTAATATAACGCTTACATGGATATAAGTAGGAGTAGTAAGGAGCAATAAGTAGTACATGTGTATATATTTTTTTAAAAATACCAGATATAATTGTGTACAATACAGAATGAAGAGAAATCGTTAATGAGAAAGGCTTTGAAATACATATACAAACATGTAGAAGAAAGTAATTAAATAGAGTGAGAAGTTAAGAGACTACACATAAGATAGCACAATCCTTACAATTCCTTTTCAGCACCATCGCCGACGTAATGATGTTGTTTCAGTTCACAAACATACATACATACATATATGCATTAAAGGATGCTATACATAGACCAAGTGGGAATAAATGGGAGATAATGGAAATATACATTTTACACCTGATATTTTTTTTCTGTACACACAATCGTAAACAAATAAGACACTGTAAACTAAAGGAATCCAATGACGTTTTCTAGAACCACAAGGACAAAATTGTAATAATAGCGGTATCAGTTAAGTCGATGTCGATTTATTTGAGAGTTTGAAAAACAAGAGCAACTGCAACAAAAAAAAACTGCACCAACTCTCTCTGTCCCCCCCCGCCAACTTTTCTGCAAAGGTTCACGGTAGTTGGGTGATGAGCACATTCACCGATAGAACAAAAGCATATATTGTTCAATTGTAAAAATAGGCATATTCAATTATATGTCAGAGTATTGAAAGAAAAGAAAAATGATGAAACAAGAAAGTAAACAAATAAGAATAACGATAATTCAAAAGAAACTATGAAATAAACACCAAAGTAAAAGAAAACAGGAAGCCGCACAGACATTGATAAAAACACACAGTCAAACACACACACACACACACAGTGTAAAATGCAATCATGATCGGTTCATATAACAAACAATAAATAGTAAATAGGCAAAATAAAGTCATCAAATCGTTAGAATTGAATGCATAAAATAACTAGATAAATGTTGATCTTAAGAATATGGTTTCCTCTGAAAATATAAGAACAATTATAAAAAAACACTATTGTATACTCAAACAACTGACAAAGAGAAGAAAAAAATTCCCTGTGAAAAAGCAAATAAGCAACATATATGTATATTATAAACATATACACATATTTGTGTACATCATCACACGAAGAAAGGAAAGGGGCACTCGAAGCACACTCTCTCTCACACATATATATAAACAAACAAACAAACAAACATTTCTAGTTGTGTAACGAGAAAGCAGATGCTGTCGACGACATCGGTATAGTATTATTATTGGTCGTATGACTATGAAACGATGATATGGTAGAGGAAGAAGAAGATGATGATGACGAACAAGAAGAGGAGGAAATAAATTGAGATGAAGACGGTGATGAGGAACAATGATGATGATGATGATGATGATTCAATATTGCGCATTGATTTATACAATTACGATTATTTGTCAATAATAATTCATGATTTGTACAAGTTGGTAGAATTTGTAAACTAGTCGATGAGTCTAAATCATCAACAGACAATGGAGTGAAACTAAAACTATGCAAATGATTAGTTGGTAACGTGGAATAACTACTGCTATTATTATCAGTAACGGTAGTAGTTAATCCATTTGTTTGATGACAATAGCTCAATGGTGTTATATTATTGTTTTGTTCGCAACTGACAATACCTCCTACAGAGACACCACTTACTACTCCACTGACTCCGCCACAACTGTTAGGTGTATGAAGAAAGTTAAATGTTGATGAAGTAGAACTACCAACAGGTGTTATTGGAAATGGTGAACCACATACAGAACCATTAACTAGGCTTCGATAAAAACGTTGAGCAACTTGACTTGATGGACCTTGAAGAAAAAAAGCATTAAAAAACACAAGTGTAACTAAATTGTTAAACCATAGAACTATATAAATGTGAAGCACAGATAGTAGAAAAAAAGTGGACATGTGCCTATTATCAATCTGGTAGTATGATTCTGTAATCCAGGTGAAGAGACAACTGCTGGAGATTGGTTGGACATAGCCTTTTCGAGGTAGTTCTTAATTTATTGACTCGATATACATACCTATGAGGCCTTCCTACCAGCAACGAAGTGAACAATGTGAGATATATTATTTTTACAACCTACTTTTTCTAGACCTTCGTTCCTTACGTTATGGGATGGCAGTATCAGGTGAGGGACAATCATACGCTTAATATACTCAACAATACGACGTCACCCCTTAAACCTTGAATTTGAATCTTTTAGTCTAATTGTCATTCAACCTGGATTCCTCGAACAAGTATCCCAGGTAATATAGCCTGATTACATCATCATAACACACTACCTCAACTATACAACATAAAAGTAATAGCTAATAATTACACAGAGTTAGATAGTGGCTATCAGTGCAATCCGGGACGCACCTTTTACCCTGCATCGACAACGGTGAGATTGAAACACTTACAACTGAATTATAGTACATTGTTGTTGCAAATGCCAGTGACTTGTCTAACTAAACTCAAAAAGTCAATAAACAACACAGTGGTCATTTGAATTGAAAGATACTAAGTTCGAGTTCCGATTTGAATATCAACACTATTAAGTTGCAGTAACATCTAGATATTTTAGTCTTAAAAATAAAACAAAACACAATTCGTTGATTCCATTACTAATCACTATCGAATTCAGGTAAGTAGATTATAAGTGTAAATGGTAAATATCCAATCGATCCATTCAGAATGTAGACTATCACATAACAATCATGGGAAAATTGAAATCCGTCCAACTAGACAATCAATCAATCGTTGATATTATTGATCATTCATTTTTCTTTTACTCTACTACAACTACTTCATTAATGAATAATATTTTATCATGAAAAGAGATAGAAATCTTAGTGATTAGTTTATAATAACAATTATCATGTAATATATATATATATATATATATCTCCATATCTATAATCTTAAGGCATGACTCAGAATTACATTCCATATGACTTATACAATTTACATTGCATATTTAGTTTATTCATCTTACACATCGTTTTATGAGTTTCTATGTGTTATATATGGATGTATTTTTGTCTGTTGTTTCCATTCCATCTACCTACCTACCTACCTACCTTCAGAACACGTACTGCTTTTTTGCTTTCTTTCTTTCTACATTACATTCATATATCAATCATATAGCAGTAAATAAATGGATTCTTATAAGATTTTCTACTCACATGTTTATACATGTAATGTTATAATATGTGTATATATATTTATGATAAATTCAATAATATTATATCACCACCCCTACTAGAGGTGAACCCTCTCTCTCTCTCTGTCATGAAATGTTTATCGATTAATGGTGTGATTACTAATGGAAAAAAAAGATGTAGACTAACTCATTGTTGTCATAGGAACTTATTATTTGAATGTTATTTTTTTTAAGAAAAAAAACAAGCTTAGGTGCCTTTGTGTTCCTGTGTCTATGTGAACTCTCCCTCCAATCACAACCACACACACACACACATACACACACAAACTTATATACACAAATATATATGTGTGCACCAATCAATCATACTAATCTAATTGTTTCATTTTTTTTTCTCTCATCTGTTAAATTTGTTTCTGTTATTGAAAACTTCGTATGATACTTTAATGCTGTTAATAATTAAAGTAATTTACAAATTACGAATGAACTGATGTGAATTTTTTTTCAGAGAAAAACAAAACCCAATAACAATAGTCTCCAAACAATGAAGACACCAAGAGAAGAGATTAGAATGCAGAGAGAGAGAGAGGGAGAGAGAAGAAGAAGAAGAAGAAGAAGAAGAAGAAGAAGAAGAAGAAGAAGAAGAAGAAGAAGAAGAAGAAGAAGATTATGATATTCAGCAAAGATTAAATTGGAATGAAAACAAATTTGGAGGTATACGAAAGTTAGAAAGCTGATGATGATAACCAATCAAAAAACAGTAATTGTTATACAGAAACATAAATGAGATGAAATCATCACGGGATTGTCATTACAGAGAAGCCGTGACCAGTGGAGCTAATCCGTGTCAGGTAGAGACAGGTATCGATCTCAGTACAATGGAAGATGGTCGCGTAATTACGTGGATTGTTTGAAATAAGACATTAACACCAATGGATGCCGGTTCAGTGGTCGAGAAGTTAAGTGTTTGCGTGCGAGACCGAAGGTCCTGGGTTAGAAATAATTTTAAAAGTGAAGATTGAAGGAGAAAGACTAAGTGTCGGGAACACTTCTATATCAACATCTCTAACCATTTGTTACAATAAACACGTGGATTGTTCAACCCATTCCAACTACATAAAATATACAGTTATATAATATACCCTTGTGGGCTGGAGTAATTTTACATTGGTTTTCAGGAGAACCGGGCACCATCCAGACTTTCACGTGACAGCCAGAACAGAGCAAGGGGGCACCAGATAATATATACGAGTCATACAAATCTCATTTGATTTGTGTGAGGGCCGTGATACTGCCCGGGTGCCCAGACTTAAACAGATGGATTTCTTAGGGGGCCACACCCAGAGCCTTCGACCTAAAGGTCTGATACACAAGGCAGTGGAGCAACGTCAGGGGACGCAGTCCCATGGTAGCCGGTGACCAACGATTGGTTCATGTGCCATTTGTTCCTTCAGGATACGGGAGTCCATATGCACCATTAGTTCGGAATCAGGGTTTTCCAACTCCTTTAGGTGAACTCTCCGTATCCACCAACCCGGTTAAAGCGCCGGACATTCGCTTTTCATCCTATCAATTTCGTAAACGACACCCCCGCCACGAGAAGGTAGTGAGTAGGACTTCCATGGCAGAGGCTATATACGCATGGCCATGTGAGAGCATTTCGAGAGGGAGAGTGGACTCTCCCTATCTAGACTTTCACGTGACAACCTAGACAATATAGTTTAACAGGAGAGCCAGACACTACACAGGCCTAAAATTTGTAGCCCGAATAGTACGGCTCAATCCTGATTCACAGGAGAACCAGACATCATATATGCTTTAACACTACAATCTGAATAGTACAACTCAATCCTATGGTGCAACCACACAGGTATCAAGCACTCTAGTGGACCATTCGCACCATTTATATACACATTCACATGACATGTTCTAGTTTATTTGTTACAAAAATTATAACCTAATGTTAATATTTATGATATACAATGAAAAAAATAATTATATAATATTCACTTACGACTAGCACGACTACCTGTACGTGATTGTTGCATTCCATATTGTTGAGCCATGTTAGCAAGCATATCAATCAACTCTTGACTAATCTGAAAATTGACAAAAAAAAGTTGTTGTTTTCAAAAAAATTATATTCAATTACATCGGAATTTTCTTTTACTGGTTTAATACATTTCATTAAGTAATCAAATGAATAGAAATTCTTGAACATGAAGAATATTATTAAGTGATTATTTCGTTGTAAGATATTTGGACATTAGACACTGAACAATCAAACGAACTTCAATGAGATGATGCAAAGATCAAAGCTGAATAATTATGGCAAATCTGGAAGTGTTATACATCCATTTCATTCTCCTTACAAATTCCTTCAACCTAGAACAGAACCTATGACATTCAATGTTTGATGCGAATGCCTAAACCCAAGTTCAATCCATCCGCAATATTATGAGACCATCTACCATTGTATTCCGTGAGTACATTCCGCATATATAATAGGATTGAACTTCAATAGTCTAGAGATTAAAGATTCGTTAACGAAACCACAGATCCATAGCCTGATTCTCAATGAAGTGGTTGTGAATGTGCATTGTTGAAGAATCCTATACTATGACAAAATGAATATCCTTTATCAATGAACTATTTTAATTAGCCCAATATGTTCAAGTGAATGATGTTTTACAGTAACACTTATACAAGTACTATCTTTCGAAATCATTGATTTGCTTTCATAAAGTACAAAAAAAACAGTACTAGGTTAAACCATAAAATTATACTTATTTTTTTTATTACTATGATCTGTTGATATAAAACAGATGACAGAATTTGAAGTAACCTGAATACAATCAACACATATGTTCGTCAATCAATATAACTAAGAATGTTTCTATGAAAACCAACCACTTGAGTTCATATAATACTTAAGGCTTTCATTTATACTTTGTGTTTTTTGAGCAAAGAGACTAATGCCCGCGAGCAAGCGGACACAGAGACGAATTCAGAGTCAAATCGAATCAAGGTGCAGCTAGATAAGGCAAAGGCAATTATTAACAATCCAGTATATACATTTATATGGGAAAGAGAATGATTCATCAAGAGATATTCAAGCAATTTAACATTTAAGGTAGGTTGAAGGATATGTGCGTAGGCTGTCACATGTGATTAAGAATACACGTTTATACAAACACGATAGTGATCATAAAATAACACAAATAAATAGAAACATTGTTACTATCCGAATAACGCTGTCAGTTAAATAAGTTAATTAAAGGATTTGACCATAAACAAAATTAATTGTAAGAGAGTTGCTATGAATTAAGATACATGTCTGTGAATTTGTGGATCATCAGTTTTTTGTAATATTCAACTTGAATCCAGTATTAAGTATTTTCTAGCAATTCCCTGTTTTCAGAATTTTGGAGATTTTAGAAATTTTCACTAGTTTAAATCATGAGTCAATTGCAGCTATAACACCATGGGAAACCTAGAGGCACTGGATGGCCGTTTCGTCCCAGTATGGGACTCCCCAGTGGCAGTGTGCATCCACGACCTCGCCCCCATGCGAGATTCGAACCCAGGACCTACTGGTTTCGCGTGCGAGCACTTAACCACTAGACCACTGAGCTGTCCGGCATCCAACTGTGTTAATGTCTAACTTCTAAAAATCTCCACAAACCCCTTCTGATAATAATCATCTGCTCACTAGTGACTGACTTCAAGAGATACTCCTGGAGTTCTAGTGGAAAGCCGTTACCAGTGGAGTACAACCAGGTCTGTTGTGAGATATCAGCTCACTGAAGACAATGGTATATGGTGGCACAACTTCGTGGATTGGCTGAAGTTAGACATTAACACCGTTGGGTGCCGGCTCAGTGGTCTAATGGTTGAGTGCTCGCGCGCGAAGCCAGTAGGTCCTGGGTTCGAGCCCCACGTGATGCGGGATTGTGGGTGCACACTGCTGAGGAGTCTCATACTAGGACGAAACGGCCGTCCAGTGCTTCCAGGTTTTCAATGGTGGTCTAGCTTCAACTGACTCATGGTTTCAATCTGTGAAAATTTCTAAAAATCTCCACAAACCCCTTCTGATAAATATGAATTCCGCAATAATGTGAATCTATAAATTTACCGGAAGTCTCATAATAAAACAAAACAGCTGTCCAATACATCTTGATGATTTTCAATAATAGTGTAACCAAAACCGGTCTATGATGAAAATTATGTAAGTCATGTATCATCAACAACAACAACAACACAAACCATTCCTAATACAATAAATAAATTTAACTTACTCCTGAAGCCGGTGAATTACGAAGTAGAGTAGCCAATTCATGCATTGATGATTCTTGTGCAGATGAATCTTTCCTGCTCAAACTGTATTCACCAATGTTGTTATTAATATTATTATTATTATCATCATCATCATTCATAGTACAATTAACATTAGGTGATAATTTAGGAATAATGTCTAATGTTGCATGATCATCAGTAAATGAATTGATTTCATTCCGTAATGAAACTGTTGATGTTGTTGTTCTTACCATTGGTCCTGATAAAGGTGTCAAAAGTTTTCTTGACGATGATGATGATGACATTAATTTAGGCGGTGGTGGAGTCAATGGTTGTTCATCACCAATCCCCATTCTTAATGATTTCCTAGTTATCGATTTATTTGAATAATTCCATTCACTATTACCATTTAGTGAATTATTTTTATTAGATTGACCAATATGATTTTGATGTATATTCGTTATAAAATTACCATTAATATGATTATTTTGATGATTATGATTATGATGATGTGAAAATAAATCCACTGAATCTTCATTTAATGCATTAACATCTATATGTGGAAGACTACAAGCTGATACACTTCGTCGTGAATTATTAACTGGAGTTGAACTGAATTGTAAACAAACAAACAAACAAACAAACAAATAATAATAATAATAATAATAATAATAATAATAATAATATAAGCAAAGATGGATAGTGGCTAGCAGTGGAATCCAGGACGCGCGTTTCGTCCTGTTTGGGGACTCGTCAGCTGGATGTACCTGCATCTCAGAGTTGATGTTCACTCTGGGACTCGAACTCAGTACCGTTCGCTTCAAACGCCATCGCGTTATCCACTTAGCTACTGAGTCCTCATAGCCACTTGCTTGTGCAATGGGGTGAAGTTTAATTCACTTGATATTGTTTTACTTGAATCCATCTTTGCTTATAATGCTTGTAAATTAAGGCAATATCGAGGCATACGCACAGTATGCACAAATGCCAATAAGAGACTGATCAATTTCAGTCCTAAACCATCAATGGGAAGATTCAAGTAAAACAATATCAAGTGAATAATAATAACAGTTGCTAAGTATTGTTACCAAGGTTTAACTTGATAATTTTAAATAAACTAAGTATTGAATAGAATGTTATAAATAAAAATCATACATTTGTAAATAGTTCAATGAGTAGGAAAAAAAATTAGATGTTCTGATGTTTCGTCACTCAATGTAAGTCAATTCTTCAAAGAATAAATAACTAAATTGAAGAATATAATGTAATATATATACATATATATTGATTATTTATTGTTTGAAGAAGTGACTTATACTGAGTGACGAAACGTTAGAAAATCTCATTTTTCTTCTACTCATTGTGATATTTACAAATGTATGATTTTTATTTATAATAATAGTTACTGTTTTGAGTAAAGGATATTGAAATTCACGAACCATTAATATGAATTTAAGTAAAATTAGGATTGTTGAATATGTGAACAACTGATCTTAGTTGAGAAATTAATGACAGTCCTCGCCGATAACTCAACCGGGAACAGAATCCAATAACTTCAGATTTTACGGCAAATGTTTAACTACTGAAGTCCTTTTTATCTATTTATTTTATTTAAACACATAAGCATTGGTACAAGGAGGCACCAAATAAGTATGTGAAAGCCAGCATAGTGCCTGGATGCCCAAACCGAAGCGAGTGGTTTTCTTATGGAGCCATGCCCGGAGTCCTCAACCTAAAGATATAATCCACAAGACAGTGGAGAAACGTAAATATATGTAGCTCATTGGTAGCCGGTGACCAACAATTGGTTCATATAGCAGTTGTTTTCTTAGGTCCTGGAGACGATGCATATCACTGGTTTGGAGTCAGTGTTTGTTAGGATATTCGGAAAAATATACTAATAATTATCATGTTAAGTCTAATAGTGTCCTTGGACTCTAAATAGACATTCCCCCATTGGTCAGTATTTATTTCACTTGTTAAATATTGTGCAAATGTTGTTTTCTATTTTATGGTACGATGTGGTCTGGTTGATTGGTATATAAACATAGTATGTTTGAAATATAACGATTCATATCTCAGAGGCTGAGATTTGTGTTCTGGACTCAACTGGCTGGGCTAGACAGTGAAGCAGGGCCAATCGGGACTCTAGGTCGTTCGTGTGTGTTTTACGTGTCATTGATCCGGTCGATAAATACGCTGCCCATCTAATCTGCAGTCACACGCCACAACAGTATTCTCCAACTCCCCTAAGTAGATCCTCCGTATCAACTAAAGTCATTAAAACAGTGTCCGAATAGTGTTCGAAACTCGTGAGGTGGGATTGTAGATGCACACCGCTGAAGAGTCTTACACAACAGGATGAAACAGCTATCCAATGCTTCCACCAGATTTTCCATGATGGTCTATCTTCAATTGACTCATAATCTCAACTATTGAAATTTAGATATCAATTCATAATATACAATAATGAATTTAAAGGTCATGAAGAGGGAAGTATAAACACGTATGTACATAAAAACAACCAAGCATACCTGAACTTTATATCATAGATACAACTAATTAAATTAACTAAATAGCTTGTAAAAAAAAAATTTTTTTCAATTATATGTAGAAATCTGTACATAAATAGAAAGAAAAAATAATAATTAATTTCCTGTGTGGGTTGATGTAAGGAAATAGTTTGACCATTCGATGCACAAAAAAAAGGGAGAGAAAATGGGGAGGGGGAAAAGACCGAATCAATAGATTCATAATGATATCAGTAAAGTGTTCAATTACTTGGAGTGGAGGAACGGGGGGGGAAGAGAAGAAAGACACAAATCACAATAGGGATAATTCAAAAATAGTTAGGATCTATGATAATTCACTTCAATTAAGAATTACACTAACAATCTACCATTCCTAATGGAAGAGTAATAAGGGATACACATGAGTAAATATAATAATATTAATAATAATAATAAATACATTCTATCTTATTTCATTTACACAGAAAATGCATAAAAAGTATTAGAGAAAGAAAAAAGATCAAAGCATTTAGATAAATTCAAATGTGTATAATACTTTAGTGTAATAGTAGTAATAAAGCATAATGGTAGCTATTAGTGGTTAAACTATAACCTTGATATAATTAAAAATTATAATTATTTCGATATTTGATAAATTAGGAAGGTTTATTTTATTTAATTCGATTGTCATAATTGACTATATATATATATATATATACTTATACTCACTGACTCGTTAATCAAAGATTGTTTACAAAATTCAGAGGGTAAAAACTGAATATTCGACGATTAAATTGAGTTGCTACGTAAAAAGAATTCATCTAGATAAGTTAATAAAGCCTAATACCTTAGAAATATTGCTCGCATCTGTTAGGACCACTGGGTAAGTAATAGTGAGGTTAGACGGCAGGGTATTAGGGAATGATGGTAAATCAGTTGATGAGGTTGTGAATCTTCATCGACTGAGATGGTTGGGCCACTTGTTACGTATGCCAGAACACTGGTTACCACGACGTGCAAGGTTGACTAGTGTAGGGGATGGTTGGAAGAAAGTTAGAGGCGACCAAACCAAAAACGTGGCATCAGTGCTTGAAGTCGCTGACTTCTAGTCTGAGCTATGTTAGTAAATGCAGACTAATTGGTTGAGGTGACATGGCTCAGAATCTATCACAATAGTGTAGGTGTGTACTCTCTTTGTCTTCCCTTAAACTATGAGATTAAGATCGCTTCAAACAGACACCCAACTCTGATAAATCTATGAGATACTATTTAACATTATGAATTACATTTTATTATTGATCTCTTCTCTGGGTTTTACTGTGTGCATTGCTTCTACTTGTGTTAACGAGACTATAACCTTACCTATAATCTGGATCTTAGTTTTCAGTAGTGAGTATCATGGTCCAGTGTGCCCAGTTGTACTGTCCAGTTTAACCTAGTACTGTCGTACATTTGTATTGAGCCTAGATCTGTTTGTTGTTTTTGCCTTCATAACAGTAACAAACTATTTGATTTCATGAAATTAAATCCAGAATGTTTGTGGACAAATCAAAACTTGGCAGTAGTTCATGAAGTCATTAAATGTTGGTCTGTTAAAGTACTTGATGTGGTTTACTGAATAATTAAGTGTTTTGATGAAGCTAGATCATATTCTCCCTTTTCTAACTCTTATTCTACATCTGAAACCTTAAGTTTCACAAATTTGTAAACAGAAGAAGCATTGATTTATAGTGGATTTCAGTTAATGATGAAAATCCTGACCTAAATTTGTAAATTCGTGACTAAAACTTTATGAGGTGACAACCTTAACTTACAATAGTAATCTGACTAGTAATAAGTATGTACACACATATGTAAACTTGACCTTTTTTCTAACTACGAAGGATAATTTGACGTAAAAGTGTTAATTATTTAAATCAAAGCTGTCATTATTCCACTATTAGGTGTTTAGTAACTAAACAGTCTTCAAATTGGCTGATAGGCTACCACCCAATGTCGCCGCAGAATATACTTTTACCTAATAATAATAATAATGTTGATCAATAAATAACCCCAATCCACTGGTGAAATCCCAATCATTTTCAGTTGGGCAACACTCAGATTTCAAAATAAAGCAATATAATTTATGAACCGACACAAAATAACAAAAATATTCATCATTCTAACAGTGTGTTAATACTCTTTCTGTGAATATAATGTATTAAACAAATGAGAAGCATTATGGTGAAGTGAGCGCGAGGACACTGAATCCATTAAAATCAAGGTGGATGGAATAGAACTTGGACCTAAGACTGACAAGTTGTTCATCAAATGGTTTAATCAGTGACATATAATTTAATTAGCTAACTTGATACGTTAAAAGATATGTAAATATCTAAAGTCCTACAGAATGCTAATTACACCTTGAATACCTCTCCGTCTCAGACTGTCAATTAAAGTACGTTCAAGTTTAAATAGTAAAACGTAGTATTAGATCTATCATATTCCGATAAAACTAGCCAATAATCACAACCATACACACGATTATACGTTTACTGATGAACAAAATCTATTCTTGGAAACCTAGTGAGGAGAGAGGTCCAGTAAAATTCAATTGTTTCAAGATTCAGATAAATCTCAATTTTCCAAATAAATGATAACGTAAACTATTGTTTGAATCTTCAATGTTCGCCACAAAGCCTGAATATCTTGGTTTTTAATCGTTGGTGATGGGTGGGTCGTGGATGTGAACCATCATTAAGATATCTAATACTTCAACGTAACAACTGGTTAATGCTTTCTTATTTTCATTAGTCATCAAACTATAGTCACTTAATGAAATAAATCTACTTTTTTTCTACAATAAAAGTAGACGTAGGGAAACAATCAATCGCTTGTCATTTTTTCTGCTTATAGAACTTACCTCTCCATCATTAATGGTGATTCACTGACATTCGCTAAAGCAGCAACAATTGCAGCTATCACACGTCTTCCATTTGGACTAGCACTACCAATCTCATCAGAATTTAGTAAATCTTGTCGATTATTAATATTACTATTATTATTAGTAGTAGTAATACTACGATTATTGTTGTTATAATTTAACAGAAGCGGATGGATTTGATTGTGGCCAATTTGTGATTTAAATGAATTATGTAAATTCGATGAAGAATATGATGAAAAATTTGATACAGTTGAAGCAGTATTACGTGCAACCATAATATCAACTAATTCTTGATCCATTTCACCTTCATCATCATCATTATCATCATCTTCGTCGACATTACGATCACTGGTATTATGATGTGTCGATGAGAAATTGACATTTGTAGCATTGGTTATTAATTGGTATTTTTCTGAAATTTGTTTTTTTGGTGAATTATTGACTGTCATAGTTGTTGTAAATGATGAAAGACAATGTGAACCGGGATCATCATTTATATAATTTAAACTAGTAGGAGTTAGTTCTGTTGAACTGGGACGACCAACTCTACTATGCACTGGGACTATTAATGTACAGAAAACAAGAAATAAACACACAAAGAATGAAATAATGTGTAGACATCAGTAATGAAATTGTAGCACAATTAATAAAGAAGCAAAAAAAAATGATAAGTTCTACGGATATGGACATAAACCAATAAGATGAAAAACAGTAGTTTCGGACTTTTCATTCTATAGCCAGTCGAGGTGGGACAATGCTTGTTAGTCATAAACTATATTTAGAATGAGCATATACGCACATTGATTCAGGTTTTCACACTGAAATGCAATTATCAAGACAACTGACAGAGTAATTGATGTAGTAACAGTATCAGTGGTAGAACAAAACACTAACCATAGACAATTAGATGAGAGCATTACACCGTGGAGTAAAGAGTACAAGATAATCTTAAGAATCAAAATCTAGGGAGGTAGACAAAGAAAGAATGAATACATCTGCGTAATTGTGACTTATTCTGATGTAACATTTCATCCAATGCTTTTAACTATTGGTTGGCTACAAGATAAATGCACTGATCATAATCATATGGTCTGCACTTACCAATATAGATCAGTGCAACAGTTAATGACTTCAGGAACTGATGCCACATTTTGGTCCGGTTGCCCTTAACTTTTTTCCAACCTATTCCTATATCAGTCAATATTGCATGTTGAGGTAGGCAGTGGTTGACCGTGCATAAAACATGTCCCAAACCAACCCAATCAGTGAAGATTCCCTATCTCATTAAACGACTTACCATATGTTAAAATCTTACTGAAAAAAAACGAGATTAAACCATTCAAACTCTGCCCTAGGAGTTGAAGGAAGAATTATGACGTCTCGTGATAAAGGAAGTCACGAGACCGATGCCCCTTCTAACAACGAGAGCAAAAACTTATGTAGGCACATGGAACGTCCAGGCGATGTGGGAGACTTTAAGGACCAGTCAAATAGCAACGGAAATGAGATAAAAATTGACAGTGCTCAGAATCAGTGAAACCTATTGAACCAAGCTGGACAGCAAAGGATAGATTCCGGAGATACTGCTGTACTTAGGGTGAGAATCTCATGGATCCAGGATCACCAAAGCATTATTTGAAACAAAGATGGGAATCACAGTGAATGTTATCCAATATTATGCACTCACCAATGATAACAACGATGATGAGGAAAATCAGTTTTACGAGAGGCTGCAATCGATCATAGCGAAGTGACCACGAAAGCATCTGACAATCCCAATGGGAGACCTAAACGCCAAAGTCGGAATAGACAAAACTGGGTATGAAGATGTCATGGGACAGCATGGAGTAACTGGGAGAAAGGAACGAGTGATGAAAGATTTCCGAATTTATGTGCATTCAACAAAATGGTTATAGACAGCACAACATTCCCCCACAAACGCATACAGAAAGCTACGTGCGTCTCACCGCATCACACCACGGAGAACCAGATAGATCGTATTTGCTTCAGCAAAAAAATTCGGAATGTTAATGGAAGACATGAGAACAAGGAGCTGATATAGCCTCAGATCATCATCTGGTTGTTACTTAGTTACTTACTTACGCCTGTTACTCCCAATGGAGTATGAGCCCCTGACCAGCATTCTCCAACTCACTCTGTCCCGCACCTTCCTTTCTATTTCTATCCAATTGTTGTTCATTCATCTCATGTCTGTTTCAATTTCTCGGTGTAATATGTTGTTTGATCTTCCTCTTTTCCTTTGGCCTTGAGGATTCCATGTGAGGGCTTGCCTCGTGAAGCAGTTGGGTGCCTTCCTTAATGTGTGTCCTACCCACTTCCAGCGCTTCTTCCTGATTTCTCCCTCCGCTGGGATCTGGCTTGTTCTCTCCCACAGTGGGTTGTTGCTGATAGTGTCTGGTTAATGTATCCGAAGTATTTTGCGTAAAGAACTGTTAATAAACACTTGTATTTTCTGGATGATTGATTTCGTAGTTCTCCAGGTTTCTGTCCCATACAATAGAACTGTCTTGACATTTGTATTGAAAATGCTGACATTGGTGTTGGTTGACAGTTGTTTTGAGTCCCAGATATTCTTCAGTTTTAAATATGCTGCTCTTGCTCTGCCGATCCGCGCCTTCACATCTGCATCAGATCCACCCTGTTCATCAATGATGCTGCCCAAATATGTAAAGGTTATTACATCTTCCCAATCTTCTCCGTCAATTGCGATTGGATTGGTGCATGCTGTGTTGTATCGGAGAATCTTGCTTTACCCTTTGTGTATATTGAGACCTACTGCTGCTACACTGGTCGTTTTCTCCTGCATTTGTTGTTGCAATTGCGATAGGAGGGCCAGATCATCTGAGAAGTCTAGATCATCCAATTGCATCCTAGATGTCCATTGTATCCCGTGTTTCTCTTCAGATGTTGACGTGTTCATGATCCAGTAGATCACCAGGAGAAAGAGAAAGGGTGAGAGTAAGCAACCTTGCTTGACACCGGTATTACCACGAACGAATCTGTCAATTGTCCTCCATGCACGATTTTGCAGTTTAATCCATCATATGAGTTCTGTATGATATTGACTATCTTCTGAGGCACGCCGTAGTGTCGAAGAAGCTTCCATAGTGTTGTTCTGTCCACGCTACCAAATGCGTTTTCGTAGTCAATGAAGTTGATGTAGAGTGATGAATTCCATTCAATTGATTGTTCCACAATGATCCGTAGAGTTGCGATTTGGTCTGTACACGATGATCCTTACGGAATCCTGCCTCTTGGTCTCGAAGTTGGGCGTCTATGGAGTCCTTCATTCTGTTTAACAATACCCTGTTGAAGACTTCCCAGTATTGAGAGAAGAGTGATGCCCCTGTAATTGTCACAGTTGCTGAGATCGCCTTTCTTCGGTATTTTGACCAGAGTCCTTCTTTCCAGTCTCTTGGTACTTGTTCCTCATCCCAAATCTTATTGAAGAGAATGTGGAGTATCCTTGCAGTTGCCGTTACGTCTGCTTTCAGTGCTTCGGCTGGAATGTTGTCTTGTCCTGCTGCTTTGCCACTCTTGATTTGTCTGATGGCTATGCTGATTTCTTCAATTGTTGGTGGGCCAACAATCATCTGGTTGTTGCCAAGATGAAACTGAAGCTAAAGAAGCATTGGACAACTGAACAAACAGCATTACAAAGGTTCAATTCAGCCTTCCTTCGACATACTGATAAACTCAACCAATTCAAGATAACTTTCATCAACAGGTTCCAAGCCTTTCCAGATCTACTGAAAGAAGAAACTACTATAGAGGATAACTGGAAAGGGATAAAAGAAGCACTAATTTCAACGAGTAGGGAGGTGCTGGGTTGCAAGAAGTATCATCATAAGGAATGGATCTCTATCGAAACTCTAGACGAGATTCGAGAAAGGAAGAACAAGAATACAGCAATTAACAACAACCGAACAAGAACAGAGAGAGTCAAGGCACAAGCTGAATACATAGAAGCATTAGAGCTGACAAGCAGAAATACGTGAAAGATTTAGCAACGATAGCGTAAAAAACTTCAAGGGAAGGAAGTATGAAACAATTATATGATACAACGAAGAAACTGGCAGGTAAATATGGTAAATCAGAGAGACTGGTCAAGGACAAAGAAGGCAAACCAATGCCTGAGATGTAAGAATAGTGGAACAGGTGGGTAGAACAGTTTAAAGAACTGTTAAATGGGCCAACCCCACTGAACCAATTGAACATCGAAGCATGACACACAGAAATTCCAATAGCTGTCACTCCACCAACGATCGAAGAAATCAGGATGGCCATCAGACAAGTCAAGAGTGAGAAAGCAGCAGAACCCAATAATATACCAGATGAAGAACTGTAGTCAAACACAGAAGTAACTGGTAAGATGTTTCACGTTCTATTCAGGAAGAACAAGCGCCGACAGACTAGAAAAAAGGACACCTCATTAATATACGAAAGGAGATCCGAACAAATGTGAGAACTACCGAGGAATCACACTACTATAGGTACCAGGAAAATATTACAACAAAGTGTCGTTGAACCGGATGAAAGATGCAGTAGACGTCAAGTTTCGAGATCAACAGGTTGGATTCCGTGAGGGTCGATCGTGCACAGACCAAATTGCAACACTACAGATCATCGTCGAACAATTAACTGAATGGAACTCGACAATACATTTACTTCCATGACTGAGAAAGCATTCTACAGTGTGGATGGGAAGAATTTATGGAAACTTCTTCGACACTATGGTGTACCTGAGAAAATCGTCAATATCATCCGGAATTCATACGACGGACTACACTGCAAAGTCGTGCGTGGAGGACAGCTGACAGATGCATTCCAAGTGAGGGCCGAAGTCAAACAGGGATGCTTACACTCCTCTTTCTCTTCTTCTGGTGATCGGCTGGATTATTAGGACCTCCACATCTGAGGGGAAGCACAGAAAACAATGAACAGTTCAAAACCATCTAGACGATTTGAACTTCGTAGATCACCTGATCCTTCTATCCCATACATATGAAGAAGTGCAGATGAAGACAACCAGTGTAGCAGAAGTCTCTGCAACAGTAAGTCTTCACAACCAAAAGGGAGGAAACAAGATCCTCAAATACAACATAGAGAACATCAACCCAATCACACTTGATGGAGAAGCTCTGGAATCTTCCACGCGTCTGGACAGCATCATCGGTGAACAAGGAGAATCTGATACAGACGCAAAGGAGAGGATTTTCCAAGTAAAAGTTACATTCCTAAAGTTGAAGAAAATATGCAACTCAAAACAACTGTTAACTAACACCAAAGTCACAGTCACCGATACAAACGTCAAGACAGTCCTACTGTATGGAGTTGAAACTACGAGAACTACTACAACTATCATCAGAAAGGTGCAAGTACTTCTAAACAATTTTCTACACAAGATGCTCAATGTCCGTTGGCCGGAAACCATCAGAAACATACTACTGTAGGAGAGAACAAATCAGTTTCCAACTGAGGAGGAAATCCAGAAAAAAACGATGAAAGTGGATAGGACACACATTGTGGAAATCACCAAACTGAATCGCGAGGTAAGCGCTTGCCTGGAACCCTGAAAGGGGACGGAAAAGAGGAAAGCCAAATAACACGCTACGTCGAAAATTAGAATCAGACATGAAAAGGATGAATAGCAACTGAAAACAACTGGAAAAGATTGCCCAGGCCAGGGTTGGATGGAGAATGCTAGTAGGTGACCTATGCTCCTTCACAAAAGTAAGTTTCTCACACTTGACGTCAACATAGAAAAGAGAAATCAGTAACGACAATAGGAAAAGTGAAGTAGTGTTTAGTAAAAAGATGAAAAATGAGGAAAAATAAATGAATTTTTGACAAGATTGAAATGACTTTTTGGGCCATTTTGTAGAAAGTTGATGAATACTGAGACAGTAAGAACGATATTTTTACCTATCTACCTATACAGCGCAAATCAATATTCCATGACTGGTAACCAAACCTTGTCCGACGTTATTTCAGTAAGTAACAAGTGGCTAGAAAACAAAATGTGCAGATGGATCGTGAAGAAAATGTTCTTGCTCTGATACGTTATTCACGTACGGAATTATCTAATAAATCTTTCACAACTACAAATAACGAACATAAACACACACACACACACAGAGGTAGAGAAATTGTTAACTAACTATAAATTTATTTTCATTTACATAAAATAAACCAATGACTTACCGAATGGTGATTTATGATGTACCATAAAGGTATTCGTTGTCGATTCTGTCGATGTTACAGGTGTTGTTGATAAATGTGAATGTGAATCATCAAAATTGCATAATCCGGTTGCTGTTGATGTTGTCAACATTGAGGTGTTGCTAGTTAATGAATTTGATAGAGGATATGACAGTAGGTTTTCATCTAATGAACCATCTATAGTTGGTGTTCTAGCTTCAGGACGTTTTTTCGCCGGTTGCCGAGGTGTTGACTTCCCACTAGATGAGTAATTGGAACTACTCATCCAAGATATTGTTGTATTAATATTATTGTTATTAGTAGTTGTATTTAATGTATTGTTAACAGAAGATGGATATATATGTAAGCCATTCACTGAACCACTATTGACTATTAACCCAAGATACGGTTGTGAACAAAGGAATGTGCCATCTTTATTTAAATTACAATGACGTTGTTGTTGTTGCATAGTAGTGCACGATTGAAGTAGAAATGGTGATGATGAATGATCGTCATCGCCGTCATCATCGTTCTCTTCTTCTTCGCCTTCTTGATGTTGTCGTTGGAATAATGATTGGTCAGAATGGAAATGATGATGATGATGAAGCATTGACTGATCTTGATCATTCTTAATAGATCGTGATACAAGAGAGTTAGGAGAAGAATGAGGTAATAGACTATTCGAAGTAGAGATAACCATCGAAGTCGTAGCAGTAGTATTACTAGTAATAGTAGCATTAGTAGGAGTATTAATAATATTAGCACATTGAAGTGATCTAGATAAGGCAGAAGTATTATCATGCATAGAAAAAGTATAAAATGCACTTGAAGTATTATTATTAATATTGGCACATGTCGAACTAACAGGATTATTTGAGATCAATGATGAAATATTCCCATTGGTTAATAATGTTGAATCTGATGGTCGACGAATTTGTGGATGAATTTGTGAAATTCGAGTATTATTATTATTATTAGTAGTAGTAGTATTAGTATTATTATTATTATTATTACTACTATTACTATTATTACTAAATGGTATTCCAGATATAAGTAAAGGTGGACTTGATGAAGAATGTAAATGATATGAATTTTTTGCTGGTGATGATGGAAATGAACTAGGTGATACTGGTCTTGGTCGTTTTAAACTATAACGTTCAGATTTTAATAGAATTCCATTATGATCTTTTGAATAGATCATTGAATCATTATTATTAGATTGAATTGAATGATTTCTAATTGTAGAGCATATTAATGTTGAATGATTGAAATCATTTATTGAATGTTGATATATAGGTGATGGTTGTTTAGTATAATTAATTGTATTCAATGAAAAATCATTAATTGTAGTTGTTATGGTTAATGATTCATGTAATGGATCTAATTTATGAGATTTATGATAACCACCATAGGATAGATATGAATTTGGCTAAGATTATACAATGAGAAAAATAAACAGTAATAATGATAATAATAATAATTAATTTCATGTAAAATGTTAATCTAGAAAATGAGATCAAATTTTAGTTATTCAATATGATAATATTAAGATCAAAGTATTGATTGAGTACCATTGTGATATGGGTTACTTATATCCGCATAAGTAGTATATAACGATGGTCAGGAAAATAGAATGTATTTTAGTAGAAGATCAATAAGGAAAGAACGAGAATGGAACGTAATTGGTATGAAAATGCATGGAAAAATGAAATCTGAGACAATGGACTGATATTTACAAAAAAGAAACAGTCAAATTTGAGATAATGGATTGATATTTTGCAAATTAACTATTTACCATGTGGTTCTCAGATTTTAATGAGATATTTTGTAATTTTGCGCTCAAATACATTCGACTGCCCCTACTCGTGTTCTTGTTCGCGACACCTTCATTAATGGCAACATAGTTACATGTCACCTAACTTTTAAGCAATAAATTATAGGTGGCTACTAATTAGGGCTTAGTAGATAAGTGGAGGAAGCGAACAGTACTTACTGGGTTCGAGTCCCAGAGTGAATATCAACTACAAGTTGCAGGTATATTTAGGTGACGAGTCCCAAATAGGACGTAACGTACATCCTAAATCCCACTGCTAGTCACTATCCATCTTTGCTTATAAAGCTTGTGACTTAAGGCAATATGCCATATTCAGTCCGAAATAACAGTGGGAAGATACACGTTAACAACATCAAGTGAAGATAGGTGTTATGTCGGAAGAAAACAACATGTTGTTTTCTTGTAATGTACTGTATCGAATTCCGTGTGATAAGGTCGTGATTACAGTAAACCAGTTGTATTGTATATGTTTCATTTTTTGGGTAGATTATCGATTAGTTCATTTATATTCGTAGTAGGATTGGTGAGCTACAATTTATCAAATGATAGATTGATCAATCAAAACGTTAATGTTTACCAGTCCTCAAGCTCCTTCTAACCAGGTGAACAATCAGAAAACGAAGATAAAAACATATCACCTCTTCTATTATACTCAATCCAATTATGGCTCCAAACTCAAACAATAATATATATATATGAAATTTCTGAACACATAGTAACACAATTAAGGAAGAAAAAAGATGAAGAACTGACCATTAAACACCATAGCAAGAATTAGATAACTGTTTGACTTAAATTTGTTACAACCAACAATTATATTTTCATTTCTTATGGATAAGAAATAACATCAGTAGTAGAATGACTTTTAAGGTCAGCTATTGCTTTATTATGATGAATGGATTGGTGAGGCAGTAAAATTTCACTGATTGATGTGGTGCATTACATATATCTTATTATCGCCTACATCAATATGCAGTGTTCACTGATGATGTAAAAGTAGGTTTGAAGAAAGTTAGAAATTATAAAACCAAAATATAGCGTCAGTCTATGTAATTATCGACGGCTTGTGTGTCTATCTTGTATATTTATTTGATTAAACACATAAACATTGGTAGAAGGAGTCATCAAATAGATATGCGCCAGATAAATCATTCGATTCGCATGAGGCCTGGGATACTGCCAGTATGCCCAAATCGAAGCAGGTGATTCTCTTAGCGGGCCACACCCAGAGCCTTTGACCTAAAGGTCTAATCCACAAGGCAGTGGAGCAACGTCAGGGAGATGCAGTCCCATGGTGGCCGGTGACTAACAATAGTTTCATACGTCATTTGTTTCTTGAGGTTCCTGGAGTTCATGTGCACCATTGGTTTGGAATCAGTATTTCCCAACTCCGCTATGTGGACTCTTCATGTTCACCAACCTAGTTAAAGCGGCGAACATTCTCTTTTCGTCCGGTCAAATTCGTACATAACAGTAATGCCACGAGAATGCAATAAGTAGGACATCTCTGACAGTGTTTGTATGCATGTGGCCATGCGAGAGGATTTCGAGAGAGAGAGAGAGAGGAGGGTTGACTCTCCCCACCCTCTGTCATATCAGGGCATTTGGGGGTCCAAACTATCTACCGTGATTAGTAGTTGAAAACATTAAGTAATATAACTAAGAATTGGTCTCAACATCGTAGAATGCGTTGTATTAATTAACAACATGAGAATTTTTAATCTTATTCTATATAATATGAACTATTGTTGATTACATAATGAAAAATAATCATAAGTGATGGAATCACAAACAATAAACTATCATATTGGAAAGTGATATTCAATGATACCTATTTATCACATTATTGTTTAATAAGAAAATAATAATGAATAATTTACAAGGCAAAAGAAACAAACAAAATATTTTTTTTGTTTTGTTTTGTTTGTTTCTAGGAGAAAAAGAAGAAGAGAGAGAAAGAGAAAAACAAGAAGTAGAAATTCCAGACAAGAACCTTGAACTTATTCTAATATGATACATAGTTGAAATGAATACATAGTCAATAAGTTAATTAATATTAGCTAATAGTAAAATGTAGAAATATGATCAGCTTTTTTTGATTATCATTATAATTATTATTATATTCTTACTAACAACAATGTGTTTTAGAATAAATTACACGTATACATATATATATATATATATATATATATATATATATATATATATATGTTTTAAGATCTTTGATAAACCAGTAGTGTAAATTCAGTCAGTCAGTTGCAATGTAGGACTTGGCACATATATGCATCGGTCCAAGTTGCCACACCTCAATTAGCACAACAAGACGAACACCGGATTCATAGAAGCAGTCAAATCAATGGTGTAATATATAAATGAAAGATTGTACACAAGGATATAGTACAAGAAGAAATAATTAGTACGTAGAAAGATATGCAGCGATTTAAATGCATATTAGTACAAGGGAGAATCAAATGTACACACACCTCACAAATCATTTGATATGTGTGATGGCTGGGATACTTCCTGGACACCCAAACTAAAGCAGGTGGTTTTCTTAGTGAGTCACTCCTTGAACCTTTGATCCAGACGTATAATCCACATGACAGTGGAGTAACGTTAGAAGATGCGGATCCATGGTATCTGGTAAACAAGAATGGGTTCATACACCATTTGTTCTCTTAGGATCATGAAACCGATATGCGCCATTGGTTTGGTATTCAGTCAGTCAGCTCCAACGTAGAACCAGGCACATATATGCATCGATCCAAGTTGCCACACCTCAATTAGCACAGCAAGAGGAAAACCGGATTCATAGAAGCAGTTAACTCAACGGTGTAATATATAAAGGAAAGATTGCATATAAGGATATAGTACAGGAAGAAAGAATTAGTACGTAGAAAGATTTGAAGCGATCTTAATCTCATAGTTTAAGGGAAGACAAAGAGTGTACACACCTACACTACTGTGGTAGATCCTGAGCCATGTCACTGTTATATCCGGTGAAGATTAAATTACAGGTAAATTCCAAGGGCTATTCATGGACTAATATTCTATAAATATTCTTATTGTATAACTACTCAACAATTACACTATGTATATTTATATTCCTTTTATGATAAGCTTTATTTTGACCTATAACTTATTATTGTACGATTTACGGTTCTTAAGTTATGTTCAGTTTATTAACTACTGCCTCCCACATTCACAGCCACTTTTTGGGCCTATTTGTGTACAAATATTATTTCCTATTTTATGGTACGTTGCGGTCTGTGTGATTGATATATAAACCAAGTATACCTGAAATAAACGATCTGCTCTGATTCGGAAGCTGGTATCTTGTTCTGGACTTAAGTGGAAGGGCTCGTAGGACATAGGACCAATAAGGACGCTAACTCCCCACACCGGTTGAACGTCATTGGTTGGCCTAGTGTGAAGATTCGTTTAAGTCGTATTCGGATTGGTAGATAAATCGTGTGATAGAAAAGTCAGACATCCAAGGCCATAACAGTCACCTTAACCAATTAATCTGCATCTACTAACATGGCTCAGACTAGAAGTCAGCGACTTCAAGCACTGATGCCACGTTTTTGGTTTGGTCCCCTCTAACTTTCTTCCAACCATCCCCTACACTAGTCAACCTTGCGCGTCGTGGTAACCAGTGTTCAGGCATACGTAACACGTGGCCCAACCATCTCAGTCGATGAAGATTCACAACCTCATCAACTGATTTACCATCATTCCCTAATACCCTGCCGTCTAACCTCGCTATTACTTACTCGATGATCCCAGATGAGAGTGTATATTAACTAAAAGGGAGAATGATGTGTAAATCTATTTTGATCATTCATGCAATAAACAAAACAAAAGCACATAATGTATATAAACACAACTATATTGACCGGAAGAAATGTCTCTTAGTTGAATTCGTACCATTAGTTGTAGAGAAGCATGATTGTAGTAAGGTTTTTCTTTTAGATAGCCGTTATTTAAAGAGATCCTGCCATCCCATAACATAAGGGAGGAGTTGAAAAAGCATGCCACATCTTACTTCACGGATTTCCGTCTCCGATTGTAAGGACATTTGATGTACGACACTTACATATTTGACAATACTCACAAAAAGACCACATGTCAGCCAGCTACAACGTAGAACCAGGCATACATATACACATATTCATCGGTCTAAGTTTTCATACCTCATTAGAACAACAAGATGAACAACAAATTCATAGAAGTAGTTACTTCAATGATGTAATATATAAAAGAAAGACTGTGTGTAAGGATATAATACAGGAAGCAAGTTTAATGTCACGGTTTAAGAGAAGACAAAGAGTGTATACACCTACGCCATTGTGATCGATTCTGAGCCATGTCATCCAGAGTCTCCAACCATTAGTTACGATAGTCACGCGGACCACAACCATATGTGATCAACCTTAAAAAGTTGTCTCTCGAACTTTGTGACCACGCTCCTAGGTCGTCAAGATCACCTGTAATCCATTATCCTTTCCAGGTATCACGAGGAAGAATCTTTCCATGGTGCAAGCAGTCTGTAAGCAATAATTGCCCTCATACCTCTAATAGCACCCGAAATTACTTAGTTTGACATCTACTGAGATACAAACTCAGCAGAGAAATCATTAATATAAACAAAATTATGAATCCTTACAAGTATATTGATTAGACTATATTGAGGATTTTCAGTATACCTGATTAGTGTTTAACCCTTTGGAATGTGTACCGTAACAAAATAAGCGACAGAGGTTGTCATGGATATGGTCGCAGGGTTTAGTAACACTAATTACAGTGACCGACCGCTGAATTCTACGTTTATCTATAACTACTTTGCGCTAATAGTCTAGGTGATTTTGCATCGAGTGTAATATTCCATGATGTTAGATGGTTGGAGGCAATCGACAGACAGCTATGGATTTACTAAAAACATCTGAAATTATGTAGCCCTTTTCGTTTTGATCAATAAACGATAACTCTGATGCATACGGAATTTAATTGGAGCGTTTTTTCAGCTTATTCCACTAGCCTTGACTGCTACCTAATCGGTTGTTTTAGCTTTTAGGTCGCAGATTCTATCAAGTTCATAACTATCGCGATATAAACAGAGACGTATTATGGAAATTTTGACTTCGAACATCAAGCCTTTGTCTGACTTCTCTATGATCCTTTGAGTAGGAGACTATCATTGAAGTGTTGCGTATCAGCTGTCCAGTCGATCTAGTTTGCACATATCCTGTCTTCATATTGGAAAGATCTTACAACCTTTTACAAACGAATTTATCGTAAACTATCTCAAAAGTTAATAGGAGCCGTACTTCATGCTAGTCGGAACTTATTACACCATTAAGGTATGTGTGGGATTCAAGAACAATCTACATGCTTTTCACTGAAGAAGCCAGACTAGAATGTAATCTGGTTATTTCTGTTTTCGTGCTAACCGACTCCGACGAGATATGAGGAATATGTGTATCGTATTTCAAAATCCTTCTACTAGTTTACATTACAGGAAATAAAAAAAATAATGATGAATAACAAATATATCACTGAGTGCTGGTAATGATAAGAAATTAACAGTAAGTACTGAACTACTATATATATATATATATATATAACAGCTTGTAATACATGAAAGGCTTACAAATGAATTGGCGCGGTTCAAATTCATCGATCCCGTTGTTATTGTTGTTGTCATTGTCGTTGTAGTTTCAGATTTCTGTAAAGCATCTTTAATAACTGGAACCAGATCGATTAAGTCACGATCAGATGCACTTAAAGTAAGCTTAGATATAGACTCATTGGAAGGATTTAAGTTTTCTGAAGAAAAAGAAAAGAAAGTCAAAAATAGTAGGAAAAAGGAAATATGAAATTCACTGTAAATTATTGTTAGTCATTCAGTTATAGACAACGTAGAACCTGACAAAAATATGCAACGCTTCATTTTTCTAAGATCTAGTGGATAATAATGGGTAGATGCATTTACGCCATTGCAGTCGATTTTCATCCATATAACACAATACACCTGCAAACACTGATCGCAGTTATTGCTCAGAAATGAAACAGATAGTCTGTACCTATCAAAATGTATCACATCAGCGATTAACGATTTCATGGAATGAGGCTACATTTCCACTTGGCTGCTCTTAATTTTTCCAACCTACTACTAAGCTAGTAGGCATCGTGTGTCGAGGTAGGGATTGTCAGGCAAACATAATATTTGCTCTGACCACTGTGGTCGATGAAAATTCACTAACTCATCACAGAAAGTGCAACCTTTGCTTAGTAATCTATGCCCAAAATCAATATTTCTCACTTATTCACTCAAAAATACGCAAGTAATGCTTCGAAAAGACTTATGGTCAAAAATCTTTCACGTTTCACAACCACAAATTAGAAAAGGGTGGACTGCTGTACAGTATATAAGCCCTTCGGTTTGTAGACGGATGTCTTGTCTATGTCACAAGTGACACAAATCGGCAAACATAGGCCGTGACTTCTGAATCCGTGACTAGATTTTGTCAAACAACAAATTACTAAGGCTACTATGATTTCCGTCTTAAGTGAAGTAGTTAACATGTTCAACAGGGGAGATGGTGCGGATCGACCCTAGCTATACAATTCAGGACAAAAAAACAAGGGGAATACATCGGCTTGACTTTAGTTGATGGATGCTACAATGAAGTGATGATTGAGACTGACTATGATGAAGATCCAGTAGAATTATATTAGCTGGAAAACTAGTTTCATAAGATTCTATTATCCTAGAAAGATGGGTTGCATTGCAGTAAGATTAAAAATAGCAAGTCATGGGTTTGAGAAAAAGCGTTAAATATTTTAGCAAAGATGCTTTTTCATGAGCAAAGTGGTAGTAAAATTTTGATGTCATGAATTTCCCATACTGAGACTAACAGGGAAAATAATCACCTACATAATGAATGTGGGTTATCGGGCCTTCGAAGAAAAATTTTGGCTTTGTGATCACTCTGCTAGGCTGATAGGGCCATTAAAACTCAACTTTGTCGGCAGTTCCCATTTGGTAAATGTAAATACAATCAATACCTTTAAACGGACAACCTGGTACACACATACAGTGGTCTAAATTGTAATACTAGGTCAGTAGTACAGCACAATGACATTATTAAGATGACTAACAAAAGAGCCGACATAAGTAGTTGTACCAATGAATGTATAAAAAATTTATTCAGAAAGAAGGAAATTCAAGATTTCAGGTAACATAAGGAATAAGACGATCAATACATCATTATATAATAACTTTAACCATCAATAAAAAGACAATCGTGCAGACCCCAACTAGGTAGGTTGTATAAGCTACACTAGGATTGACACAGTTATAAATAACAGCCACTGCCAGGGAAGTCCTACTCACTACCTTCTTGCGACATTACTGTTATTTACGAAATTGAGAGGATGAAAAGCGAATGTCCGGCGCTTTAACTGGGTTGGAGGACACGGAGTCTATCTCGGAGAGTTGGAAAACCCTGATTCCAAGCCTGTGATGCACCTCGGCCCCAGTATCCTGAAGGAACAAATGGCGTATGAACCAATTATTGGTCATCGGCTACCATGGGATTGCATCTCCTGACGTTGCTCCACTGTCTTGTGGATTAGACCTTTAGGTCGAAGGCTTAGGGTGTAGCCCCCTTAGAAAATCACCTGCTTAGGTTTTGGCATCCGGGCAGTATCACAGCCCACATATGTATTTGGTGACTCTTTGTACCAATATTTATGTGTTCAAATAAATAATAAAATAAATACCTAACAGTCAATAGATTAACTTAGATTCCCGGCTGAGAGCCCTGAACGAGAACTTCTAAGGAGTCCCACACTAGGGCGAAACAGCCATTCAGTGAATCTAGGTTTTCAATGATGAATTAACTTGGATCAATTTTTAATATCAATAAAATAAATTAATAGTTCACAAGTAATGTCATTTTCAAGATACTTAACATCCATTAGCCAGATACCATCAGCAACAGCCTACTGTGAGAGAGAACAAACCAGCTTCCAGTTGAAGAGGAAATTAGGGAAAGATGATGGAAATGAATACAACATACATTATGCAAATCATCAAACTGCATCACGAAGCAATCCCTAACTTGGAATCATGAAGGAAAGCGAAAAAGTGGAAGGCCAAAGAACACATTACGTCGGGAAATAGAAGCAGATATGAAAAGCATGAATAACAACTGGAAAGAGCTGGAAAGGATTGCTCAGGACAGGGTTGGATTGAGAGTGCTGGTGGGTGGCCTATACTCTTCCACAAGGAATAACAGACGTAAACAAAGCAAGTAAGTAAATGTCATTTTCATGTTTTATTCCATGCAATGTGTTATTTCGTTTGAAAACTTTCAATCATATTCCATTCGATGTACACTAACAGTCATTTACAATGGATGATTTTATTTTGAAAGAAAACAGAACAAAACTTGTTACATTACAACTGTCCTGTCCAAAATGTATACAACCTCTTTTTTATATCATACCAACATCATCAGCGACCGAACTAAAGTTGTGTGTGTGTGAGAGAGAGAGAGAGAGGGATATTGGAAATCTGAGAAGTTAGACATGACCATAATTCAGTCACGGTATGCATATGCATATGATCAAAATAAATAAATAAATATTTATTTATTTATTTAAGAATTACGACAAACAAAATTAAAAACAAATAGAGCAAAACGTAACTGAATAAGTACTATACGGAAAAAAGAAATTGACCGGATTGGGGGAGATGGCGTAAAGAAATCGCTGTCTCCACACACACACACACAAACATACATACATACAATTTGAGAAATAACTAGTAATACCACATTCAAATATGACTTTACCATGATGACCAAACAGTCAAACTCAATATCTTACCAGAAAGATGTAACAGTATGATCAGTTGATTCGAGAGAAAAACAACTGATTGAAGCCACCTCTACACATGAAAATCACTTATGTAACATAAGCGAACACATACACACACACATACACAGGATATGGGTTTCCTTGCCTCACCTCCAAAAAGTAGGACACATCTATGTAAACAACCCATGGTTTTAACCATCGTGATATATATGTATAATACATATTACTTAACCTTTCGCCTTGTTCTTATTTTACACCATTTTAAAGACAATCGAAGGTCAAATAGACACTTGGAAAAAGAGGGCTATATACACAAGCAACAAGTTGCTTCAACAACGAAATACAAAAGGATTTCTTGAGTAAACTACAATAATGAGGAAATATGTGTTGTTATTGTCAAATTATAGGATTTCCTCCAATCGTTACTTTAGTTCTGTGTAACATAGATGAATCATTTATGGAAATTTTCTACCATTATTTTCGGATATATATATATATATATATATATAGAGAGAGAGAGAGAGGGAGAAAGATAAGATCATCAAATTCAATCAGGAAATACCTAAACTCATCTTATAGGAATGGATACATCAGGAACAATCAATAATATGGAAATGATGCAAAAACTAAGATTTAGTGAAATATTAGAAAGAAAAAGTGGATACATCTGAGTTCAAAATCAGATGATCAATGGTTTGAAGAACAGTCGTACCTTAAATGTGTTCAGAAGAATATATGTAAGCTGTGAAGAGATCACCTTCATCGAACTTGAAAAAAACAACATTCAGGTCTTGTAACCAGTACAAAATCATTTGACCACACTGAATGTGAATCGAATGTGCCTATCAAGTCTCAGATTTACTTATTATCACATAGCAACTCACGTGCAATTGAGTGTGTTCTCATTTAACTCAGTTAAGCCCTTTTATTAACTTACTTAGCGGACAAAGTCTTCTGTACTATAACAACTTATTGTACCTTTACTATTGTTGTGCTTGTATGAGATATGTATGCTTGAACATTTGCTTACCGCCTACTACTCATATACTCATTCTGCTAGCTCTATTATTAAGTGCTTAATTGATTAGATGATCCATTTAACAATCTACGCTCTCAGTTCGCTGACTCACTCATTCGCATCATTGCTTTGTGGTCTGAGTCATTTGCTAATAAAACTGTAGTCGCTGCTTCCTTTTTGCCTTCTGATTTCAAACACCGTTGAAGATTATATGGTAATGGTTACGAGGGTGATTGGTCAACGAAGCATAGCCACTACAATCATTTGTCATCTTGGTGAGCAACATGGAACGGTCGCTCAGTAGTTAAGATGTTAGACTTTCGAACACTAAATTCCAAGTTTGAGCTCTACTCCACCTAGTTTGGTTTGGAAGACTGGATGGTATCACCAGGCCTTTTGTTTAAACTTCGTGAAATCCGATCTCGAATTTCGTTACTTATCAAACCACTAAGTTATCTATGATACTCCACGAAATACACCGTAAATCGATTAGTGTCTTCATTGTATACCTCTTTTGATAATATAAAAACAAATAACCAAAAGTAGCACAAAACTCACCACTTCTATATTGTTGAAGTTGTTCTATAGAAAAAGGCCCAAATACATCTACATATTCATCCGGTACTACATTAAATTTAAAACAAAAGGTGAAATACATAAAAAGTGGAATAGGATGAGAAATTATTATAAAACAGACTGTATAACGGACAATTAATTAAATACAATTGAATAATTACTGAGTAATGACCAATCTCATGCTTGCCGAGTCCTTTTCAGTACTGAATGAATTCTACCAATCGATTTGTAATGTGGTCACAAATCTAAGGGACTTGATAGTGTGTAGATTATGTTACGACATTAACTGGTTGGAGGTAGTTGCTAGGATACTCTGGACCTAGGAGGCCATCTGTAGCCTGTATAGCTTGATGGTAGCGTCTCTGGTTGCGAAGAAGGGTTAGGGAAGTCCGAATTCTACATAAAGCATCGATTACGCTGATATGGCAAGTACAAATTGCTGACAAGTGTCAACTAGCACGAAACTTAAACCCATGATTTTTTACAGACTGCCTCCAACCAATTAACATCTCAACCTGATCATCAACAGTAAAAGAAATATGGATACATAGCAAAAGTCCTGAATAATATTGAAGTATATACCAGGCAAATAACTCATGTTGGATATTAATAAATAGTACATATACAGTTCTGCTTTAGTAAGTCAGTTATAATCACTGTAGAGCATGGAATAAATATGCATCATCCCAAGTTCCTACACCATATCAGTACGATAAGATAAATTCAAACAATATGAATACCGAGAAGGAGTTGGAATTACCGTTGTATTGTCAGTGATAATGCGAAAGACTTTAAACAACGAAAAGCAACACGATCAAAATCGAAACATACAAGTAATCACAAAAAAAGATAATTCACACGTTGTAGCAATGTTAAACAAATTATCGAGTTACAACGTAGATTTTATCATATAGAGACTTTAGTTTTAAAAAAGTATTGGTAAACGAAGCGCATTAAATATTCGTTTGCCCGCAAAGGCGCGTACCCATGGTTGTATCATAAGACCGAACTGACGATCTGTGGGTTTCGCATTCAGTAGTAATATACACTCATATACCTGATTTTAAACTTGATGGCACTTGTTAAGCAAAGTGTGCCTGTAATCTTGAGAAAACTGATGCTCCCTGACGGATTCGACTGTGTCAACTAACGTCCAGGGTTTCCTGTCGACTACCTCCAACCACCATCTCGTCTCAACATAGTGCACGCGATATTGAGTCACCTAGAGTAGTCGCCACATTGTAACTTGATGTATATAATTCGATTTGTATTAAGGACTTAACACACATTATATTGGTCACCATTCAATGATCGATCAATTGCAGAATGTATGTGTGCTAAATGAAATAAAATATACAAGTAAAATAAACCCTGGCATATGAAGGTAGTGGGTAGGTCTTCGCTGGCAGAAAGGCTACAGACGCGTAACCGTATGAAAACATTTCGATGGGACAAGCAGAAACCCCTCTGCCTCGACAACACCAAGGCACTTGGGGGAAAAAATTACGCTCTCATGACTAAATCCCAGTCATATTGTCTAATATCTCTCCACAGTTGAATTGGTTATTTCGGTTAGAAAGTTTATAGTTTCTTACAAATGTATTTGTATCATCAACCCACTAGAACTGATGATTGCTCAATGCACTGAATAAAAAGTTACTACTAACGATCTAGGTACAGTTTTAGACCGTAATCTGAACAGACATTTTGTGTTTCAATGAAGAGAAACACAATCCAAATAGTCACAGATCGGTTTCATTGTTTTATAAGAAAATATTGTCCGAGTCTTAACTAGAATGAGTTCTGGAGGTTGGTGAGAGCCTTTAAATAGCATTTCAATTTCTGAAAAAAATAGACGAAGAAACATTTACATGTAGGGCCATATTTACGACAAAGACCAAATAAAAACAGCAGGAAGCAGATACTGATGAACGTTACTTTATGCAATGAATTCTGATGAGTTTTTCAGAAGCCATGTAGATATCGGCAGTTCTTACTATAACAAAGTCATAATCTAAATTTACTAAGGAAGTACAGGCTTATATTTTGAGCTTTAAGCCCATTTGTGTTTCAACAGATATTACTCAGCTGACTAGACCAAGGCAAGTGTGAAACCCAAGTACTCTACCAACCAGTAAACCACTGATTTTCCTGTTACGGGATCATGTACGAAAACTGTATCGTAAAATATAATCCATCGAAAAATTTAAATAATCAGACTATACATTTTGAATCAAAACATAACAAAATTTAGTAAAAATCATTTCCAATATCCGATAATTAGTAAACTATAAACACAAACTGTTAATAAACATAGAACTACTACTAACCGTTAGGAGCGATTCCTTCAGGATTGGCAGCAATCGACGGTGGAATAATGGTGTAACCTGCTTGAGCCAATGCTTTTAAAACCACAACAAGCGCTACTGAACTAGCTCTGAATCGAATATGCTGTGGTCGAACGCATAATTCATGATCACATGTATGAACCATGATGTTGGTATCGGTACTGGACATTGGTAAACCATGATACAGCATACCAACAATTGTATCTAATCTCCAAACCTAATAATAGAAATACAATCTATTGACGTTCATAGATAAATAACACAAATTATTAACAAATGAATACTTTTATTAAAACATGAAAGTAATATTTATGCTCAAATCTTTAGAACTGAAATTAAACAACACCGATATTACCTTTACCAGTCTTTAGTTTGATTTTCTTTATGGAAACAATCAGGATGAAAGGTTATCAAACATAAATAACGTCACATAACAACTGTGTACAAAAGGACTGTTTAGTCATGTTCAGATATTAAACATGATTTCCTGACATTTGATATGAAATCTTAGAAATACAATAAATAACTTTGAAAGGATAGAGAATTTTATTTTAGGTGGATAGTTCTGGCGTTGTTCTGCTTTATTAAGCTCGATATTTTAATTGAATAGTTTCCATGGTTGTTCTGGACAACTTTATCTGACCCTAGTTTATTTATCTAAACACAAATATTACACGTGGGCACCAAATACAAATGCGCCACACAATAACAACGAGGCCAGTAGCAGTTATGATTGATTTGCATGAGCTGTGAAACTGCCCGGATGCCAAAACCTAAGCAGGTGATTTTCTAAGGGGGCTACACCCTAAGCCTTCGACCTAAAGGTCTAATCCACAAGACAGTGGAGCAACGTCAGGAGATGCAATCCCATGGTAGCCGATGACCAATAATTGGTTCATACGCCATTTGTTCCTTCAGGATACTGGGGCCGAGGTGCATCACAGGCTTGGAATCAGGGTTTTCCAACTCTCCGAGATAGACTTCGTGTCCACCAACCCAGTTGAAGCGACGGACATTCGCTCCTCGTCCCCTTGAGTTCGTAAACAACACCCCGCCACAAGAAAGCAATGAGTAGGACTTCCCTGGCAGTGTCTGTATACGCGTGGCCTTGTGAGAGAATTTCGAGAGGGAGAGAGGACTTTCCTTACACTCGGCCGTACCAGGGCATTTGATGGCATCTGCACCTAGCTCATTTAAGGAGTTTACAAAATTTGACACGGCTCATTCTAGCAGTCAGTCAGTGACTTTATCGATTGATGACTTACAAAACTCTGCCCTAAAATTGCTTAAAATTTAAATGACCCTTTATCACGTTTATTTTCAGGTTTAGTATTTGGCATATGTGTCAATTTGTTAAAAAGAAACTTTTTGTTAGATAATTGTACTTTCTTTAGATCATATGTTCGTTTGAGGCCTGAATCAGTGTTTAGATCTTGTGAGCACTGTATCGCCATGCACTCTTCATTGCCCTCAAATGCCCTGGTAACGTCGAGTATGAGGAGAGTCCGCCGTCGCTCTCCAAATGCTCTAATTATGACCATGTGTATATGCCCACTGACAGGAAGGTCCAACTCACTCCATAAGAGGACGAAAAGAGAATATTCGACGACTAAACCGGGTAGGTGGGTACGGAGGATCCACCCATGGAAGTTGGAAAACTGATTCAAAATCAATGGTGCACATGCACTCCACGATCCTGAGGGAGCAAATGGTGTATGAACCTACTCCTGTGTACCAGTCATCATGGACCAGCACCTAACATTGCTCCACTGTCTTGTAGATTATACGTCTAGGTCAAAGGCTCGGGGAGTGGTTCCCTAAGAAAACTATCTGTTTCGGTTTGAGGAAAAGTGCAGCATTCTAGCCCTCACACAAATTTTGCGTAGCGCATATGTATTTTTGTATTTTTTTGTATCAATGTTAGTGTTTAAATAAATAAATAGTAGTTTACAAATCCCCATAGAATATTCAAAAATGAAGAATATTTGAGCGTCTTTGAAAAGGTGTGAAGCTTTGAAAGTGGGTATACTGACCCGTCCATGTACTCTTTCTAAATATATCTCGGTTTATGGAACTGTCTATCCTTCTAGAAATATTCTTCATCTTTTAAATAAATAATACTTGAATTCATAAGTCAACTAAAGCTAGACCACCATGGAAAATTTGGAAGCGCTGGATGGTCACTTCGTGCTAGTATGAGACTCTTCAGCAGTTCCCATCCACGATCCTGCAAGCGGAACTCGAACCCAGGACCTTCGGTCACGCTTAACCTTACTACAATCTCCACAAACCGACATTCTGGAAATAATAAACTCTTCATTATAATCTAATTCTTCAGTGTACTAACCGAAGGTGTTCATCACAAATGCAAGACATTTCACTACCATGGAATTTTGAGAAGTGAACTTCTTGATAATAGAATTTTACCAAGCAAAATAGTTGACACCAATTTGTTTTTAACATAAATAATATATGCACGGGCGTTGTGAAGATAAGTGAATTTAATTTAAATTGCTAATCTATCTAGATTACCAAACCACTGGCAACCTGGAAGCACCAGATGAGTTTCCTCCTAGAATGAGATCTCATGCTGATAATTATCATGTGCTCCCCAGAAACTATCTTCGAGAGGAAATTTTGAAGTCCTAGGGAGAAGCCTTGACTAGTGGAGTTTGAGGAAGGTATCCACAGAAGACAATGGAAGATGATGGTGCAATATCGTGGACAGATTAAAGTTAGACCTGTACACCATCAAATACCGGCTCAGTGGTCTGAAGGATAAGTGTTCGCGCACGAGACCGGAAGTCTTGAGTTTGACTCACGGTGCCGATTTCACGGACGTGCACTGCTGAGAATTTCTATACCAGGAAGAAACAGTTGTCTGGTGGTTATGTTCTGCTATAAAATCACTTCGCCAACATCCTTGGGATAATCATGAGATAAAAATGAATCAAATCCTACAATGATTGAAAAACAAGACGCATAAAATCATCCCAGTAAACAGTAGAAACTAAGTTGCATCCAGTGAATAGAGACTAAATGATTAATAAGCAAATTAACTCATTCTTCAGGTACTTAGACATTAGTCACACTGTGTGAAAGATACTACTGCCTAGTTGCGCAAACCGAAGTGGAGTGTGGTTCGAATCCGAAACTTAGTGGCTGAAAGTCGAACACCTTAGCCACTAAGACACTGTTCACATACAAATTGACATTTAGGAAAGATATAAAACTTACTTTATCAGAACCTTTGCCACCATCAATGCGTCGCATACGGCCTTTAGCATCACCACGGCTTATAACACAAGAATGCGGATCATTTAAAGTATCTTCACTTCCAAGCCAACATTTAAGAAACCAGAATACTGAGTCACTGGGCAACTCTTTATACAACTTCTTGAGCAGATTTGATACAGCATCAGTTTCACTTCCGGCATTCATTTCCTAAAAAATGCGTGCAATTAATGGAAGTTAAGCTATATGTTTCGAATATTCTTCCAGTGATCAATGGAAAATATCCATTAAACCAAATATCATTCTTTCCTGAATGCAAATGCTGCTATGATATAATGCTTGAACTATTGTCCCAATCAGACTGAGTTTTGACTGGAACAATCACTTTTCATGATCTTATCAAACCACACAGGTCAGTTGGATAGCAGTAGGACGGACGATTCCGGAATGCCCGAGTAGCAGAGATACGTCAAAACAAGTCAACTAAATAAAGACTTTCTTAAATCTTTCGTGTTGTGTTCTAAAGAGGCCATTTAGATTTATGCGGATGGCTTGAACGGCAGAAACCAATGCGTCATCTGAGTAGCTACGACTGATTTTGAAAATCATGTTAAAATCATCAATGATGACACAATATCAATTCAGCATTGCTTACATAATATACTCACAGATGTAGAAGACAAAACAATGCTCAACTTTGCTTATGATAGTTACGTTCCCCAACCATTATTCACGTAATTTTCTAAATATATTTTCCCTCTCCGGATGTTAAATGTCTAAGTCTGGCCCTGCATTGTTCATTCCCATAGGACTAACTACCAAGTTATTACTCAAATACTACGTGAATGACCCAGTCAACCCAGAAAAGGTCCTTTGTTTATAGATAATGAAGATAAACTTTTGACCCACTATTCAATGAAACAATCAGAACGTTTTTTTATAAGTTTTGGTTTACTATCACATAATTCATAACATAGCACATTGTAGAGTTATATATAGGCATCATTAGGTCTTCGACAAGTATCTAGTGTATTATGAAGCCAGATTTTCCTCATCAACCGGCTCCATCAGCTTTACTCATTGATAAAGTACATTACTTACGTTACCCCTCGTGGAGGAGCATAGGACACTCACCAGCAGATAACGTACATAAGGAAGAATTATTCATAAGTTTCGTAAGAGGTGATTTAAGTGCTAGTAAAAGGACAGACAGGAAACAGACTTATTGTGAAAGTGTTTTTCGTAGCAAACTTAAATAGGCATGACTACGAAAAAAGTATTCCAGACCCTACTACAATAACTCACTTAAACTTTTGAGGCTGAAAGCCAAGAGAACGCATTGTATGATGAACAGCCGTTTCACTCAGATCCATAGGAATTTGAGGAGCTAATTTCCACACACTTTAGCTCTTACAACAAGGCATTTTTATGGCATTCCCAATCAACACAAACAATGCCAAATCAAATATTGCATAGAGAATGACCTCTCCTAAGCTGGAAATTTCTAAACCATACACACTATGCTAGGTAATAACTACTGAGTGCAGAATGTGATAACAGCTTACTAAAGATAAATACCACAATACCATCCATCGATATGGTTAGGTTGTATTCATCAATTGAAGCACACATCCGTAAATCAGTTATCTTAATCACAGCTAAATTATAGGTCGCGAACTTTAATAATAAGCTCTATTTCAGATTGACAGGATTCAGTGTAAATTCAAAGTAGTAGTAGCATATTTTAGAGTCGGGATTCAGGTCACTAACAAATCCCATCCAAGAGGTAGAAAAGAAATGCCTAATATTGTGAGCCACATAGGAATGATAAAAAAATCACGATCAGCACACAGAAAAAATTGTGACCAAAAAGGTTCAAACTATTCATTACAGCGTTGAGTACATAAATGTATGTATCCTAGAAGAATAGGGACGATAAGAATGGTGCCTTTCAGACCCAGCAGTAAAAGTAGACTACAATATAAAAGAGAACCCCTAATTATGTAACAAAGACTCGTTAATAATTTCAGAAACAATACGTAAATGAACCTCACATATCACCTGTTGGTAAAAAAAAGCATCTACACGTGCAGATAACAAACGCTCACCCCGATTTTTAATGCTATGAGACTCCAATCACTTTGGCTCTGGCCGCTGTTACATGCCATGCGGCGGTTTTCTTCCCGATTGCGTTCACGCATTGATGAAACACCCCGAAACCACAAAGGAGCGATGCGCTTGCAGCGTCCAATTAAGGCCCGAACAAACAATGCTTCACTAGGCTTGGCAGCCGCATGTACAGGGAACTTATGTGAGCATTCGCTTGGGAGATTCGGGACCTGAAATTCTGAATTGAGGGAGGGTAGAGATGATTGCGCGGAAAAAACATTTGATGACTCCTCGGCACAATGGATAGACAAAGGCTTTGTGTTTGAGTCCGTAGAACTAGAAAGTGAATTGTGATTGCTTTTATCTGATTCTGAATAAAATTCAGCTTTTGTTTGGGATGACAAACATACTGTTGTCGAAGTATCCAATTTATCGGAGTCATTGAGCGAAAAACCAACTGAAGGTATACGAATCGAGTTTGAGTTTGGAAAGGAATCATCTTGGAGAACAGTACATGAAGGACTCAACTGATTATCACCGGGATTGTGAACAGAAAGAGGATATAACACTCCAGTGGACAGATTACTAAACAATGGTTCAGGTTTCACATTTATATTATTAGACTCCATGCAGTTTATAAATTAGAAATCCCATCCATGCCAGCAGTATGACCACTAAAACACCAACGTGAAGACCGGGGCCGAAAAACGTTTGTTCAAAATTGCACACAGCCTAAAGTTTCATACGCGCTCTCTACCACTAAAACCCCTGTTGTTCAAAATACAATTACTTACGCCAAAAATCTGTAATTATACTAAAATCTTATATTAAAATCTAGTCTCCTTCCGTTAAATGATAATGTACTAAGATGTGCTTTCCCGCGGTGTATTCAGATATACACGCAACGTTACTTAGTGTATGGATTCACTCCAAGTACAATTTCCTAACAATCCTACAGATGTGCACGGGGATTGTAGAAACCATACTATGACCCCAATATGCACAGGGACATCTGTTATTGGGATTAAATATAGAGATGGAGTTGTTCTAGCTGCTGATATGTTAGTTTCATATGGCTCTCTAGCCAAATATATGGATTTCGAACGCATGTTTAAGGTAAGCAAGGTTTTCTTCTCCAAAACTAACTTCACTAGGTAAACCAGAGCACAATTATGTGCTGTAGTGGTGATATGGCTGACTTCCAATTTCTCAAACATCACATTGAAGAGCTGACACATCAAGACAGTCTACTTTCCGACGGCTTTAGGCTGAGGTTTGTATCTTGGCTAATTTGGTTATTTTACTTTCAGCCCTCATGCTCTCCATAGCTGGATTACACGTGTCCTATATAACCGTCGAAGTCGTTTGCAGCCACTGTGGAACACCTATTTGGTCGGAGGTTTGGAAGCAAATGGCGAGCCCTTCATTGGGTATTGTAGTATGCTTGGTGTTTGTGAGTCACGTTCCATATAAACATAGTTTAATTTTGAACTATCTGAGTATCTCGATTTTTTTCCACTCCAACGCCCTATCTGTCTTTCCTGTTCCAACAATGGATGTGACATCATATCCACCAAATTGCCATAGTAAATAAGGCCGACCGTAATACTATTTGATCAGAAATGTAAAACTGGTAAGGCACTGTCTTAGGACATCCGACATACCATGCTATCCTTTTGTTCAATCAATGAGAGGCTAGTATAGAATGATCTCAAAGACATCGGATTTCACCTTTAACGAGACCATCATTTTTAAATGACTTGAGTAAGCCCAGTTGTCACTCAAAAATCTCTTAAACTCCAACTTTTTCAGCCTTAAGTCCTGAGTAATTTACAATGTTCTACGTCCTAGGCAGCCTGGTAATGTTATTATCCTGCACACCTAATAACACTAGTGGTAAAGTACGTCTTCAATGCTCAGTTCAGGGCAAACGAGCCTCCTAATAGCCGTCTTAATGCCTCACAAGTAGCGTCCATGTAGGTCTCTTCTTGCATATGCTCCCGGACTTTTTACACATATATAGAACGAATATTGTCTATGTTCTGAATATCAGACATTTTTGGGTTAATTACTGTGTCACAACTTTCAAAGTGAATAGCATAAAGACATAATATTATAACGACAATTATCAAGAGTTGTAGCTTGTCGAAAATTATATCTTGTCCCTAGTATAACAAGTATTTGATACTAATGACCTGTCACGTTTAATTCACTGGACTCATAATGTTTGTATTGGTCAACTATTTACAGTTGCGTCACAAGCCTATAGTAACATTCTCATTACTCTGATTCTCAGTCTCCTAGACCTTACCTTTTTAGTCAACCCTTATCATCTTTATAGCATTCACCGAAAATTATGTTGCGACTGGTTTCGGTGCATACCTTGCAATGCCTATTCTAAGAGAATGTTTGGAAATAAAAGCAGGGGGTGATCCAAACAATATAACGGAAGAAGATGCTATCTCAACAATAACAAGTGCAATGAAGCAATTATACTTTCGAGATTGCCGGTAAATATCTCAAGTTTTTTTCAGATTATTTCAATTTCATTTAAGTCAAATTAATTTTTGAAATGTATTATTTAGTAAGTAAAGAATTTTGAATGTGCAAGATGGTGGCTAGAAGCTGATTCCTAATCAACCATCAATTCACAGGTTCTTAATATTGTGACAAAAACTACACTTTCTTTTGGGCATTTACTAGGGTATCGATGAACATACTTAACTGATTAGACTCTAAGAAGTGCTTTTACAGGACTGGAAGGGGGTTGTACCCACACTCACTCTTAGTCAATCAGTTATGCTCAACATAGAACCTAGCACTTTTACATTAGTTCGAGTTTCCATACTCTGTTACAACAACAAGATGAAATTTCCAGGGCGAATCCCAAAATAGTAGAATCACTAACAGTATTTGTGATGCTTAAAAAGACTAGTCTCCAATGAATTGCTGACATTCAGTGGCAACATTATGTTAGTAATGCAGAGGTACGGCATCTTGTGTCCAGACACATTGACGGTGGGTCAATTAGTGTCATCATCTTGAAGCACCGTCGTCGGTGACCTGAACATGAACTACGAATATCGTTTCAATGAATTTCACATGGTGCATTATTTGCCAACGTTAGGACTGGTTGGGAAAAGCTAAAATGTAATCAGTTTATGACATAGTGCCATAGTATAATACAACACTGTACAGGACTGACATCTGTCGGATCTTCATGACTCTTTCTGTGGTCCGAGGAGTGGCGCAACTCAGTGGTTTGAAACATTATCAGATATGACTCGAAGTTAGGACTTTCTCACTGAAAGGATTCGCTTGGGTTGCATTTTACTCAGCCTCTTTCCTTTATCTCCTCACAACCTCATTTTCTTGTTTGCACAGTGCACATTTTATTTTGGTGTTTATTTGTACTATTATATCAGTTTTAAATAAGCAAATAAACAGTCTCCCAAGTTGAAGATTGTTCTACTCTTAACAAAGTAGTAGAATTAATACTGGGGCATTAACCACCTTTTCTTTCGGTAATTAAAAGTGACACCAGTCCATGAAGTCATTAACAATTGGACTGACATCCATATTGATGAGTATGGACTACCTGGTTGGGGTCCGCGTGATTATTGTAACCAAATTTGTGCAACTTTGGATGAATTAGCTCAAAAGCGTTAAAAGCAGCACAGGCTCATTCACTCTTTATCGTCTACTAGAAACTGACGTTCTGTCATCATACTCATCATAATCTCTTCTGTTTCTACTGATACTGTTACATCTTCTACCATTCTGGGAGTTCTTGCCGTGCTAATGTAGTAGTATTACGACCTGAACTGATGGTCATACATAACAGGTTCTACGTTGCTTATGTAAAAAGTCTGATATAGTTCACATATAATTTGACCATCGTGTCACTGTTTAGTTTTTCTTGTTTCTTTCTTGGAAATTAACAGTGCATTCGATACCTATCAAATGGCTGTCGTCAATAAAGAAGGAATACAAATAAGTGGCCCATTACGCCTGAAATGTGATTGGTCTATTGCTGAATATGTAAAGGGATATGATTAAAAGATATTTTGTTTTAAAGCTTCTTTTTATGGGAAATAAATTTTTTGATGGGAAAAATATTTTTCAGCCGATAACTTTTGTTTCACAACCTACATCAATCCGTATTTGATGTTATCATTATTGTTAAGTTTTTAAGTGTTCGATATGTTACTTACTTACGCCTGTTTCTCCTAATGAAGCATAGGCCACTGACCAGCATTCTCCAACCCACTCTATCCTGGGACTTCTTTTCTAGTTCTGTCCAATTGTTGTTCATTCTTCTCCATTTCTCGACGTAATGTGTTCTTTGTTCTTTCTCTCCTCCTTTGGCCTTAAGGAGTTGTTCGGATATAATAACTTATGAATAAATGGTCAGTCAGATGCGAGCAATATTTGTAAGGCATCTGTGATCAAATACTAGTAGCTTACAAGTGTCTTCTACTCTAAAAGGCCATGTTTCGCTGCCGTAAAGTAAAACAGAACGGACTGTCGCGCAGTATACTCGTCCTTTTATTGATAGACGGATATCTCGCTTTCGCCATAAGTGACGTAAGTTGGTAAAAGCCAAACGAGCTTTTCGAATCCATGCTGAGATTTCGTCAGACACCAACCCATTAGGGCTGATCAGACTTACACGATAAGTGAAGTTGTCAACGCGTTCGACTACTTCACTCCCTATCCTTAGTCCAGGTGTTGACGCAGACCAGTCCTGAAGCAACAACTTGCATTTCGAGGGGGGAAACGCATCCCAAACATCCTGGCATTGTTGCTCAAAAGACTCTGCATTTTATCAGCGTCTTCACCAAACAGAACATGTCATCAGCGTATTCTAAGTCGATAAGTGGACCTCCTGGAAAAAGATCAATACCCGAGAATCCAGTCGATGAGAACGTTATTGCCATCAGTAGATCTATGATGAAGTTTAAAAAAATGGAGGAAGTGGATAGCCTTGACGGATACTACTTGAGGTTTCAAAAGCAGATGACAGTTCGCCGTAAGTTCTGACTCGACTGGTAGTGTTCGAGTAAAGAGCCTTCACAAGGTTTATGTACTTTTGAGTTAGGCCTTTCAATGACAGGCAGTGCCACTGAATAATTTGTGACCTTAATGACTATACTTATCATCAACCGTTATATAATTTTAGGATTATCTATTTTGATTCGAATTCTTACCATTAATGGATAAGTTTTAGTTTTCTCATTTTATCGATAATAGATTAAGAAATATATTACTCTGAGATTAAAAATATTCATATGAATAGCTAGTCACAGCACAAAATGTAACATATTTTAGTTATACTCTGAATTCCTTAGTCTTATATTTGTTTATAAGATTACTGAACTTTAGTAAATATTATAGTGAGACTATCATTTATGAATAATCTTTGAATGATTTCAAATTTACCTTCAATCATATTTTAGGTAGAAACAAGATTATGACTTAGGATGAGGCATTCGGATTAAGAGTTATAGTTTTCACCACGAATTGACGTCACTTATTATTGTCAAAATGCTATATGACCATGTGAGTAAATGAATTTTACATAAGAACTCTAAGGTTACTGATTTAGTCGTGAAGCTTTAATTTTCTTTATAAACAACATTATTAATACATTTTTCAAAATGAACTGTTTAATCTCTTGTAGTAAAGTCTTCATAAGAAGGATATAGTTTATGTAGATATGTCATTGGTACTAATTTTTGGAATGAACAATTATAATGGTATGGAGAAGGCGTTTGCTTGTATTGTGAATAAACTTCTGTTGGTGGTAATGAACTGTATAATATTTCGCAATGTTACAGTCTAGTCAACTGATAACTATTCAAAAGACTGAATCACTAACGTAAATCACCACATGTCTTCATTAATTTTAGAATATTGGGGTCATGTGCCCACCAATAGAACTAAGACCCATCTGTCAGACTAATAAAGTCCCACTTTGGTCATCTTAAATGTGCTAGACTATACTCCACTGTCATTCCGTAGGACTAAAGCTTTCTAGTCTTCAATTTGTATCTGGTCTACGAACTAATTCTTTTTTCCTGTACTACATCCTTATTGCAATCTTTCTTTTACATATTACCACCTCTGAATTAACTACTTTTATGAATCCGGTGTCCATCTTGTTGTGTTAATAAGGTATGGCAACTTGGACCGATGCATATATGTGCCTGGTCCTACGTTGTAGCTGACTGACTGGTCTACATGAGCTACCTCTTACCGAAAGATGAACGCACGCTTTTTATTGGTAGTCGGCTATTAAATTGCTTTGGTTACCACTGAACAATTTAAAACCGTCTAATTATCCGGATTTCATTTGAAGTACATGTAGGCAAACCTTCTCCCGGCAGTGATTATCTTATGTGCATTATTGTTTCTATAAAATTTAGAATGACATAATTACATTGTAGTTAAACTGCTTAGTAGCCGAATTTAGATAGTATAGTTCGTAGAAAGCAAATCTAATTTATTGATCAGATCAACAGTTTTAGAGGTAAAGCTTGTGATAATCTGCAATGTGATTTCCACAGGATTTTAGGTCACAGGTTATCAATGACAATTTCTCTTATCCATCCGTCATACAGCGGTAACTCGCCAACCAAGTACACGTTCTTATACACTAGACATGTAAAATTAGATGCTGCTAAATCACCGCTGAAGTCGATAAAGCTGTCAGGACGGAATGAGTATTGGGAAAGTTGAACTTTCGGAACTCCCATATCTGAAGTGGCAGATTGGTTGACGAGGTACTGAAGCTCTATCAAGTGAGGTGTTACGTTTGCTCAATTAACATCTGACGGGCGATGTGTGGTGTGAGAGTAGGTTGAAAGAAAGCCGACAGCCAGACTTACATGTGGCACTAATCTATGAAGTCACTAACAGTCGAACTGAGTTATCTTGGTAGATGCAGACTACTTAGTTGTGGTCCGCGCGACTTTCGTATTGGTTTGAGATTAAATGAAATGGCTCGAAATCGCTTGCAGTGACGAAGGCGCATACACTTTTCTGTGATGCATAAACTATTGCTTTATCTTTCTTAATTAACTACAAATATACTACGGACCAATTACTCAATCCTCTTCCGTTTATGCTATGCCATTATTGTAATCTCTTAACTTCGTTGATGTGGTCAAGACTTTACTATATATTTTTGTGTGCTTCGAGTCATGATTGCATTGAGAACGATGGAAGCTGGTTACTGACTTCTCTTTCGACTCATGGGATGGTGGAAAGTTTTAGAATGGCGGACCAATAACAGTTAAGCTTGCGTCGGCTTAAGGTTAACGGCGTAGGTCGGACGTATGAATGACCAGGCTACAGACAGAATGGTAGAATAGAAAGACATAGTCAGAATCGACTAATGACTTGAGCACGACTTATAATACAGTGATAGGAAGTTGATTGTTTATATCAATCACAGAATATATCGAGCAGTTATACTATTTGAAACATTAGCATTCATTTAACCAGAAAACTAAAGTAACTTCGCCTAGAGATAAATTCAGTGTGCAATTACTGAAGATCGATGAAATGAATAAAAAAACCAGTTTGGCTAGTAAATAAAGTTTTAAAGTCGTTGACTCATGTATAGAATGGCAGTGGTAATTCAGTGAGGGATAAAAAGTGAATAATCTCAGAATAACATGGTAGTGGACTGTAGGGTTACAATGTACTTGAAGCGTTTCCCGTGACGAAAATAATAACAGGCTTCTAATTGAAGTTTGTGCTGATGATGTTGTTCAGAAGAACAATCAAATCTCCACGACCCAATCATCCAGCTCAGAGAACAAAACTTCACCTATAACGACCGAAAATTCCAGTAGGCTTGACTATTTATGTATATATATATATATTTATACAGAGGTTATTTGTACAATGAAATATGAAAAAAGAAACTATAATAGTGAAGATGGTCTATGATGTTTCAGCTCCACTCCCACCATTTTCATCATCTGTATCTACACAGCTGGACTGACTCTCTTCACTTAATCTTTCCCAATAATCTGATGGTACTTCAAATGCTAATTCTGATTTTTGTGAAGTACTATTCACTCCACTGGATTCAATATTATCATCACAGGCATTATTATTGTCATTATTACTAATGCTAGCTTGAGTATTAGTCTCTTCATCGGATGAAGAACTATCACCTCCAAGATATTCATCCCAACTTTGTAATCGACTGGCTTCTTTATCTTTAGATTCACATATTGAATAATTAGTTTTACCATCCCAACGCTCCGCTTCTAATTGTCTAGCTCCCCCAGTACCAGGATAATCAACAAATAATGCCTTAGATAGAAATTTGATTCCTGTATCTGCTTCTTCTGGTGTAGAAAATGTTACACTGACAACGCCTTCTGGATGAGCCTAATTGTTTAGAACAAGAGAAGAAAATAAAAAAAAAATTCATTCAATGGACAAAAATTGTATCATACCAAGAGTACAGATAGTCAACAACTTAGAATAAATGATCACCAGTGATCATTCTACATTTATGGGATACTGTTGTCATCTAAGAACAGTAGGGATATTAAATAAACAAACAAATACAATCTAAAAATTGAACCGATCTCCATAAACCTATTACCCCCGACTAAACTAAAATAATCAGCTTACTAGTAATTTGGTTCAATGTATTCCAGAAGTGATTGGTAAAGCTCAGAACTGTTTGGAATGAAACATTCGTAACTAATAGCATTATATTGCAAAGTGACTAAAGCTGAAATTGGATACCGACCTGGTGGTTAGGAGCTTGCCACGACACCTGATGGGTTTTGATGAATCCCACACTAGAACGAAAGAGCTCTTCAATGCTTCCTAATTTTAATGGCGCTACAACTTAGATCAATCGGTGATGAATACAACTAAAAAGTTCAACCAGACTCGACAAAACCCCTACACTTACAATATCAAAGATTATCTTCATTGTTACCTATATTGAAAGAGATCATACTACAAAGGGTTTCCATTATCACAGAAGTAGATTATGCGTTAAAACATCTAAACACTAACCAAATAAAGGAAATTATGTGGAATTCCAAAGCCTAGAATTTGGGGGAAGACAAAGAGTGGATGCACCTGCACTATTGTAGACGACTTTGAGCCATGTTATTCATAGTCTCTAACCATCGGTCACGATAATCACGAGGACCCCTATCAAGTAGTCTACACCTATTAATATGGCTTGGTCCAACTGTTAATGACTTAATGGATTAATGCAATGTTTTGGTTTGACTCACTAGCTTTCTTCCAGCCTACTCCAACACCAGATAACATCGCCCATGGAGGTAGGTGTTGGTTGGGCACATGTAATACATCCCCCAACTACCTCAGTTACTATCTTATCAATCTATTTGTCATCCTAACTCAGTACCCTATTCCTAACCCATGCATTGCTTACTCAGTGGTCTCAAAATAAACGGACAACCCTTTGAAGACGTCTATAATCGAATACTAATAGCTTGAGAATATACTCTACTCTTAATGATGATGCTTTACATCCACCAAGCAAAATGGAGCGAACTGTTGAGCGGTAAACTAGTCTTTTTGTTGCCAGATAGATATCTCTTCTATGCTATAACTGACCAAGTTGACAGAAGCTAGTCGAACCTTCTAAATCTGTTCCAAGATCTCGTCAAAAACCGGACCCCCTAAACCGATGAGACTTTCAAGACAGGTTAAGCGGTCGGCACGCTTAACTAATTCACTCCTAACACTAATCTAGACGCTGACGCAGGCTGATTCCGAAGCAACATTTTGAATTTCGAGGGTAAGAATCGCATTTCGAACATGCTTGCATTGTTACTCAATGTAGTCAGAATACTCTGAATTTTGTCAGCGTTTTTACCAAACAAGTGAATCTCCTGGTAAAAAAAATCAATCAGTCAGAAAATATATTTATGATATAGTTCAATAAAAATTTGGAAAATGAACAACTAACATCGATCAGATCCTTCTCCCTTTTATTGAAGATAACCATATATGATATGGCGCTGAAAATCAAAGATCAACTTGTACTAAACAATAGGCAGTGTTTTCTTCTTCAACAGCAACAACAAAACAAAAAAGCAACACATACTTTCAGTAATAACTTACATCATGAACCACAATCTTTTTGATAACACCACATTTGGCACATTGTACACGTAAACGCTCTCTTACAATTGGAATTAAAGTAACATCATGCTGTTATAAGAAAAGATCAGTAAAACAACATATACTCCTATATTAATTTATGTACTACAGTGTAAAGAAAAGAAATTTATTAGACTGAAATCATTGTCACATTATTCCGGTGACGTACGGTACTAGTCCCAGCAAAGTTAAGCACGACAATAAATACACAATATCAAAGTTTAACGGTAAGTTATATGCAATAATGTACTAGTAACCGATCTTACGTGTTTTTGAATCATTGGTCGGATAATTTGCGATCATCCAATTACCGATTTTGAGGTTCGACGGAAAGTATCAGGTAAGTATGACAAATCGAGTGAAGAGGTAGTGAATCATTTTCGGCTTATATATGGTTAGGATAATCTGGAACCACAAGGATGGTGTAGGAGTGAGTTGAGAGAAAACGCGGAGTTTTCAAACCAAGACATGGGCATTAGTCTGTGAAGGCAGTGAGTATTGAACTGGATAATATAAGTAGATAAAGACTACCTGTTGTGGTCCGCGTGATTATCATAACTAATAGTGACATGGTTCCAAATCGTTCAAAATCTCACTGGTACATTCACTTTTATCATCACTTAGATCATAGGTTTCTAAATTGCCTTACACGTTTTCATTTGTTTCTTGAATCATAACTTTCATGCCAAATCTTTTCTATTGCCATTAATATACTGTTACAACCTCTACTATTCTGTGATTTGCCGTGGCAACTTGAACCGATGTCTTAATGTATCTGCATGACTGACTAACGATCTTTGTCAATTCGAAAACCTGTCACAGTACGTTACTTATCCAGGATTCTACAAAATTATTATTGGGAATTCAAGTCAACGATGATTATTCCATTTCGGAATCAATGGAATACATCTGTCAGTCAGTCACTAACAAAGTAGAACTTCGTACGTAGGTACGTAGTCGATTCAAATTCCGTAGTGGTAGAGGTAATAAGAGTATAAGCAGTAATCGGGAAAATTAAGGTTTGGAGATGTTATTTAAAGAGTATAATCCAGTGAAATAAATTTGGAGAGAGAAAAAAAGAGACAAGGAGGATTCAGGAGATTAAAATTTGGGAGAACACAAAGAGTGGATACACCTGCGCCATCGCAAACGATTTTGAGCCATGTCATTCAAAGTCTCTAACCATCGGTTACTATCATCTCGCGGATCCCAACCAGGTAGTCTACACCTAACAACATGACTCAGTCCACTTGTCAGTGACATCATGGATTTGTGCCACGTTTTGGTCTGGTCGCTCCTACCTTTCTTCTAACCTACTCCTATACCGTGAAACATTGCACGTCGGTGCAGTTGGTGGTTGGGCATACGTAATACATGGAGAAGATTTGTAGCTCAGGTGGATGATTTTGGTGGAGTTTTGTTCACTGAGCTGGATGGTTTTGGTCCAAAACGTGTCCCAGCCATCTCAACTGGTGAAGTTTCACTACTTCATCAATTGATTTGCCATCCTTACCTAGTACCCGTTTCCCAACAATTGAATTACTTACTCGGTGGTCCCAGGATATACGAGCAATGCTTCGAAGACACCTATGATCAAATACTAGTAACCTACGAATATCCTCTACTCTTACCGGCCATGTTTCACTGCCATAAAAAATAGGATGGAATGAACTGCTGCTAAATAAAAGGTGACTTGTTAATACACCATTAACTTCGTTACAAATGACCATTTTGTATTAACAATCATTGTATAGACAAAATTTATCCATAAAAGATAACTACTTGTTATGATTAAATAATCTTTTTAAAAAAAAAAGATAGAAATAAAACATAGTTACCTGAAAATCCAATTCATTAAATGCATTTTTCAGAATAACAACTCGTTCTTTTTTACCACGTACAAATTTACTTGTATCAATACTCCATCGAAATAAACTAATAAAGATAAATTGAAAGAAAGAAATTACTGAAGAAATATACAATTTGAACAATAGTTAGAATTACTCAATTCAATTTATTAACAAATAGATTGATTGAATTCAATGGACTTCAATAGTCAAGTACATATTTTGTAAACTTAAATTTCAGTTATAATTCTTTATTTGGACGTTATTGGTTGTTGAATGCAAAATTACACTTGATGAACACGATGAATCTGATGCAGATGTGAAGGTGCGAATCGGCAAAGCACAAGCAGCATATTTACAACTGAAGAACATCTGGAACTCAAAACAACTGTCAACCAACACCAATGTCAGAATTTTCAATACAAATTTCAAGACGATTCTACTGTATGGCACGGAAACCTGGAGAACTACAAAAGCCATCATCCAGAAGATACAAGTGTTTATTAACAGTTCTTTACGCAAAATACCTCGGATACATTAACCAGACACTATCAGCAACAACCTACTGTGGGAGATAACAAACCAAATTCCAGCGGAGGGAGAAATCAGGAAGAAGTTCTGGAAGTAGGTAGGACACACATTAAGGAAGGCACCCAACTGCTTCACGAGGCAAGCCCTCGCATGGAATCCTCAAGGCCAAATGGAAAGTGGAAGAACAAACAACATATTACACCGAGAAATTGAAACAGACATGAGATGAATGAACAACAGTTGGATAGAACTAGAAAGGAAGACGCGGGACAGAGTGGGTTGGAGAATGTTGGTCAGCGGCCTATACTCCATTAGGAGTAACAGGCGTTAGTAAGTAAGCAAAATTAGTGTTTTCTTAAGATATGAAAACCATACATTAAATGTATTATTTGCACATTTTCCTTGAGTTGTCCTTTACAAGCTTCATGATCCTTCCAGTTCTGGTGTTATTACAATTGTTCTCTATTTCCCTTCATGTTTTCTTCATTTCAATCTTCTGCTGCCAGGCATTTCACTTCTGAATGGTGTTACATCCTACTTATATCTGTCAACATAAGTAGCATACACCACAGTAAAACTACTATTACTAATGGACTTCCAACTTGGGCAAAATTGTAGGGCACTTGGTTCACAAAACTACCTCTCCAAGGAGAATATACATGAAGCGAAATGTAAGCATGTAGCATACAAATTTCATTGAGTCCTGGCATAAAACTATAGAGATATTATGCATTAACTCATTAGATGGTGGTCAACAGGAAACTCTGGGCCAGGCTTTCGTGCTACTTGGCACTCGTCAGCAAGATGCACCTGTAATCTTGAGGGGACTGGTGCTCCCTGGTGGATTCGACCCCATGTCACCCATCTTCACAATCAGAGACGTTACCACAAAGTTATCCGGGCCGCGACGTGGTCGATAGCATTCGATTTGCACTAAGAAGGACTTGACAAACATGAAATTGATCACCACCAAGTGACCAATCAATTGTGAGCACTAACGCCTTATTATTGGAGAAGTTATCCCAATGGAATTATTTTACGTAAATAAAGATTGAGATGTCACAACTCTCATTCGTTATTGATTGATATGATGAGCAAGGAATTGGCAGATTAGATTGTGAGTAACCTACCAAATTCATTTTCTCCAGTCACGTGTGCATGTAGTTAGATGTTAAAGTACAATATTAAAACATGGCAAATAGTAATATCTATTGGTTATAGCCGTTTAATTGTATGATATCGTACATTTGTGTTCATACAGTAAGTTAATGAATAATTATCATCAGGTATTACACAACTGTTGAACAATGTAAATAAAACATATTAAAAAAAAGTTTATTCACGTAATACTTAGATTTATTTTCGGTGTCAGATCAGTCCTCATTCATCATCTTTATGCTCTTATCTGCGATGTGCGATTCACGGTTTCTAGTAGTAAATATAAGTTTACCTCTGTTATATCATTGACTCCTCCTGTAGCTATTCTAGGGTTATTGCCAGTCCCAAGCCCAGGTAAAGGAGGGTTCGGAATAGGATCAACAACCCCATCCAGTAGAAAACAACCTTTCTAAAAAGGATGAATAGCAACTGGAAACAACTGAAAAGGATTGCCCAGGACAAAACTAGATGGAGAATCGTGGTGGGTGGTCTATGCCCCTCTAAGAAGGGTAACAGGTGCAAGTTATGTTATCAATGACAAACATTAATTGTATTAATTAATACAGAACACTACCAACATTTAGTAGACTAAGAAATTTGATAATGAGAATCAACAGGCAAATACACGGGTAGTGTGAATTCAGTTCTGAGTTACACTTTGGAATGAAAGAGATAATGGCATAATCCAGCTTTTTCAACTCAACTAAACGCAACGAAGTTAATTAAAACAACGAGCCAAATGTTAGCATTTAAGTGATATAAAAAGTGAATGCATTTTCGCCATTGTAAACAATTATGAATGATTTGACTAAACGTCTACAATCACTGATCGCATTTATCGCTCAGACTTTAATCAGTTGGTCTGCTTCTACCAACACGACTCAGACCAATAATCGATTATTTCATGGACTGATGCAATATTTTGGTTTGGTTGCCTTTAGTTGTCTTTTTTCCCAATTTACTCCTACACTAGTTAGCATTGGCCATCGAGGCAGGTAATGATTATATGGATCAGTGTACTTGGTAAATGAGTTACATAAATAACATAAAATAGTTAGGAGAATAAACACTCACTAACTCCCATTGTCACACTTGACGAAGCAGTATAACAAGAAACGAAATTACCGTGATGAAAATATAAAATATATAGGATAGAAATGACGACACTAAGCTCTAATATGAATCTTACTTTTCTTGTTGTTCTCTCAATTTTTTCTTTTCTTTAACTGTTAAACGTCGACGTTTTTTAGGATCAAATTCTCCTTTAGGTTGAAATTTAGCACGTTCCACATGAATAGTATAACCAGGTGTATATAACATACCATCGAGAATTTTTAATGCAAGCTCCACTGATTCAACCTGATTGATTAATTTAAATGGAATTCAGTATTCCATAGATAGATATACATATACTATTGTCGTTGTTTGTTTGATGAGATGTATATTATACTTAGGGGATTGTTATTTTGTGTTTAAAAGCATGTATATACAATACATGTGTGATCGATTATTAACCCCATAAATATTTTAATAAAGATGAACACATAATACCTAAATAAAAAAGATCATTTCTATTACAAATTGATATCACTAATAACCGACAAGTGTTCCTGTCTTAAAGTTGAATTTCTTAGAATATACAACCATAAATAGTAATAAACTAACTATGAATTCAAATAATCAGTACGATGTCAAATTGCAAATTTAAAAAAAGGAAACATGAAGTTTAAATCAGTCAGTCAGCAACAACGTAGAACTTCGTACGTACGTACATCAGTTCGAGTTGCCATACCACATTAGCATAGAGATGCAGTTGTCAACTCAAATTTCGTAGTGGTAGAGGTAGTAAAAGTATAAGCAGTAATCGGAAACATTAGGGCTTGGAGATGTTATTCAAGGAGTATAATCCAGTGAAATACATTTGGAAAGAGAGAAAAGAGAAAGGTACATAAACAATTCAGAAGATTAGAATCTGTTTACTAGTGAATTTTAGTCAATTTGAGAAAAACTACTTAGATTTAATTGGACAAAAGTAAATGTGATAGACTGTAATAAATATAAACTTGATTGGTCTGTATGATTTGTAACTATTAGACAGAAACACACATGTCAACATATACCTTTCATACTAGCATTTGTTGTCACCGTTATACTACCTGACAATCCAGTGTAACTCATTTACCAGTTTTATAAGTTTATTTATGATGCTTTGAAATCATATTCATTAGCTGACTGTTCAAAGCGAAGTGGAGTAAGGTTCAAATCTGTAAGCAAACAATTTAAAACTAAGTAATGATGCATGTATATCGTGCGATGCATATATATATTTCAGTGCCCCCCCCCTGTGCCAATTTCGGTGCTTAAGTAGTTTAGCAACCAAACTAATCTTTTTTTAACGCTTTTGTTATTGATCATATAATATTATGACAGTAAAAACAAGCAAATGACGCTACTTTTCATATGTTAAAAAGAATCTCTTAACAGCATTAAATAAGCTTACTGATCAACGTCTTAAATGAAATATATTAAAACTATAAATGTGCAAACCCATTGTCGATATGCATATGGTTTCCGAGATAACAGCCATGTCTCATATGGCAAAATGTTTGTAATAAAAAATGTCGATACGAAAACATATGAATAATATTCATAGGCATGGTAATGTAACTCAGTAGGATAGAAAACCAAATTATTACTCAGAAAGTACCAACTCGTGAAATTGATTCTGAATCATAGTTTATGTATAGACCGGTGGTATTATTAGTATTGCTACTCGTCAGGTAAAGATAACAAATTGGGTTAGTAAGCCTATAACATGGGTCAAAATCGTCTGCAATGGCGCAGACGCATAGATTTTTTGTCTTCGTCCACATTTTAGGCTTCTGAATTCCTCATAATTGTTTTATTTTCTTAATATGCATTTTTTTAATTATCTCCGATGCCTGATCTTTTCTATTATCAGTGATACTGTTACTACCTCTACTATTCTGGGATCTAGCCAGACAATTTGATCTTTCTGTGGTATTGGGGCATGGGCCCCCAAATGCCTTGGTACGGCCGAGAGTGGGGAGAGTCCGCTCTCCCTCTCGAAATGCTCTCACATGGCCACGCGTATATAGCATCTGCCAGGGGAGTCCTACTCGTTGCCTTCTCGCACCATGGGTGTTGTTTACGAAACTGAGAGAACAAAAAGCAAATGTCTGGTGCTTTAACCGGGTCGGTGGACACGGAGAACCCACCTAGGGGAGTTGGAAAACCCTCATTCCAAACCAATGGTGCACATGGGCTCCAGTATCCTGAAGGAACAAATAGCGTATGAACCAATTGTTGGTCACCGGCTACCATGGGACTGCATCTACTTACGATGCTCCACTGCCTTGTGGATCAGACTTTCAGGTCGAAGGCTGTGGGTGTGGCCCCCTAAGAAAACCATCTGCTTCGGTTTGAGCACCTGGGCAGTATCGCAGCCCTCACATATATCGAATGAGATTTGTGTGGCGCATATGTATTTGGTGCCTCCCTGTACCAATATCTATGTGTTAAAATAAATAAATAAATTTGGGCATGGTAAGTTGAACCGATGTACATAAGTACCAAGTACTAATGTTGCAACTGAATGAGATTATGAGTCGTCATCAACTGATGTGATTGGGACATGTGTCACGTATGCTCAGCCATTATCGCCTACCTTGAAGCGCGTTATTAACTGGTATAAGAGTAGGATAAAATGGAACTAGGAGTGTTTAAGCCAAAACGTAGCATTAATCCGTGAAGCTATTGACTGTTGTTCTGAGCAATGTTGTTAGGTGTAGACTACTTAGTTGAGATGCATGCGATAACGGCGATGAGTGATCGAAGACGTTTGGTGACATGAGTCACAATAGTGCGCATGCAGTCACTTGTTGCTGTCCCTTAGAACTTGGGTTCCAAAATCGACTTATACCTTTTGTTTTGTAGGCTCATTCTTCGTCAATCATAATTAATATGTCTAGTCATTTTTTTACTACCATTGGCGCCAATACTTTTGCTACTTCGTAATTTATCCTATTAGTTGATTTCATCGTACTCATGTGGTGTGGCAACTCAGATCGATACACTTATGTTCCAAGTTTTGTGTTGCGTGCGACTGACCGATCTACTGGTTGAAAGCTGAAACCTTAAACAATTAAGCTGTTGCTTTCTTCCCTCACCAAATATTTACGGGCTACTTTACTACGATATTAAATGATATTCACTTGTATCCCTAAATATCGGTAGTCGATGTGGGATTAGGATCTATGACTTGAAAGTCAGGTCTATTAGTAGTCTCCTGAATAAATGGATTTTTTATGAATACACTGGAAATGTACGCTTTTGCAAAAATCTTGGAAAATTTAATACGAAAACATTTTTCCACTTTACAAACAGTAATGGACGATAAAATACACGTGAATGAGCATAGTTATAGTAAGAATAGTGTGAAGAAAATTGAACAATCACCTGAATAAGTATTTGAGAATGTCTTATATATGGAATACGTGACAATAAAAGCAAATTAGATTTGGCACTGGGTATGTATTAAAACAATTCCAATTCAATTAACATAACTACAGTTAAAGTCTACATTAATACATAAAACTGTAACGAACAGCCGCAATTATAAAAAATATGACTTACTCTGACATAACAGCAACGCCCATCACCTTTAGGAATACCAGCTTGATCCTTGTACAATTTTATACGAGGTATATTAGTAAAGGGTTCATTCATGATAACACCGCATTTTGACATTAGTGCTGAGAATTCCTCATCGGTTATTGTCGGGGGTAAGCCACTGACATACACATGTGTATTTTTACTCTCGTCTATCTGAATTTAGTAAACATTGCGTAAACAATGAAAACAAATAAGTAAATAAGGATGAAAACGAAATTATTCAATGGTACTTACAACCATTTAAGAAAGTAGATTGGATGAGCACTGCCGAGGAGTCCCACAGTAGAACGAAACGGCCGTCCAGTGCTTCCAGGTTTTCTATGGTGGTCTACTTTCAACTGACTCATGATCTCAACTATTGAAATTACTACAATCTCCACAAGACCCCTTCTGGTATTTAAGTTAAATTAGTGTGACTTAGTGACTAAGTACAGATCTGTACACTCAGCTTAAATTCACTATTAGACATGAGATAAGCTATATTACACAAGCTTGTTTAAAACTGAAACAAGAAAAGCACGTTTTGAACCTGATACCCTACAGTCGAAAGCCAAGTATCTCAACTCGTAAATCATTTCTCCACTGAAATAAATAATCACAAGATATTTTCATGCTAATACCTTCACCCCCAAGGTTCGACTAACTTTTAAAGGTAGTAGGTAGGACCTATGCGCCAGAGGCTACGAATACATGGCCGCATGAAAGTATTTCAATGAGAGAAGACTCCCCCCATGACCGTGACAAAGTATTTGGGGCTAGAAGTTTGACCTTGCGGACAATCGTCACCTGGTACATTTTATTCTGATCTTATTTATACTCTCGTTCTTTCAGCTTTCTTGGCGGCTTTCTGTTTTCTTATACTGTATCGTTAAGAGAATTGAGAAGAAGAACCCACTCAATACTGTATCAACTTTTGCGTTCACCACGAATAATCTCTATATATTCAATTTTATTTTGTTTGAGCTATTCATACAATTCAATAGTAATTTTAACTATCGTCACTAGTCCAGTTTTATCAGTTTTTACGTAGATTCAATTGTTATTATTTATAAGATATCTCATGACAAAATTTCAAACATCTGAGCAAATATTGGACAATCAAAGTAGTCAAATTCCTTAGAACAGCACACGTATACTTAATATACCCTACGCTACATAACTTTTTAATTATTTTATGTAAAAACATCTAAAAAATCAACAACATGCTAATTACGTAGGGGTTTAATGACGTTTTAAAAAATACGAAGTATTCTGTCACTTCAGGAAAAATAAGAATGTGTTTATAAAACTTTAGATAAACTAAGAAATTCCGCGGATTATAGAACAATTACACTCCTTAATTAACAGTCAATAATATGATAGGGGGATGATAACTCACCTCATACCAGGCAGGAAGGGGGGCTGTCTGCTTTCTTTTCCGAGGATTATGATCACTTGCATCGTCTGCGGCAACCTGTGCTTCATCAATAGGTGATTGGTCTACACACACATTGTCTTCCAATACGTCGTTAGAATTTGCAGGTTGTGCGCCAGATAATAATTCTGCTTCCACCCTTGCCAAAACAGTATCCGGATCATCTCCTTCATCTAGGAAACTACTAAGCATACGTTCCGAGGGCTTTAGTTCATGCTTTGCTTTGTTGCTAGATTTCTTTATTTCAGTCTTATGTTCAATAGGTTGGGTATTTTGGGATCCGTTATGCTTGCAGTAATTCTCGTACCATTCTCGATAGGCTGGAGAATTATAATAAGCTGTCAACGATTCATTAGCAGCTTTCATAAGCTGTTGTACCTCCACGGAATTATCACCTTTGGTCGCTCTAAGTTCGGCTAGCTCTGTGTTGAAGCGTGTCCAGTCTACAGTACTGGGCGCAGTATCTGAAGCGACAGATGACTCATGCTGATTACTCGTAGCAACACCGTAACTCATTTGATAACGAGCAATAAAATCATCATCTATCTGCAAGTTTATGAATGGACAGTCATGGGATAAAATTCCAAGTAACAAATATATATATATATATATATATATATATATATATATCGGTTGCAACGTAACATGTGCACGTGAAGCGATGGCTTAGTTGTTGAAGTGTTTGACTTTCGGCTACTAAGTCCCAGGTTTAAACTCCATTTCACCTACTTTGGTTCGCGCAACTGGGTAGTATTACAAACTTTCAGTGTGGCCTATACCCAAGTGCCTGGTGAATGGTCCTGGTATGACCACGGAGCCCAAGGAACAACTACTAGGGGTGCCTTGTTAGTGCGATAGGTTATTACTATTTATGCATTTATTGATAATTACAAGTAACCAGCTCTCCTAAATGGTGCACAATTTTGCGTAGGTGCACACTTGGAATGTATCGCCTCAGATCCGCGGGTTAAGATTTGTTGGAGGAAAGCAAACGCTAGGAGAAATAAACGAGTTTTAGGCATTATTTATTGCGGATTAATTGGACTATTTTCAGACTTAAAAAAACCTTAGGGTACAGCAATGGACTACTCGTATATATGATTATGACAACAAGGAATCCCAAATCTTTCTTCACTCACTGATTTGGCTGGGATTAGGTTACGGTAGCACAGCTGCATTCCTTCTCACCCAAATGTTAGGTTAGGCAATCACTTTATGTTTCCCACTCCTGAATTCCATGCTTCCACTCAACTATACTGTTTATGAGATTTTCCCCTCTGTTGACACCACTAGCTTTGTTGGATCAATAGCCTGTAAAGTTCAAGCTTATATAAGAGAACTCTCGATTTGGTTCTGGTTTAGGTCGCTTCAGACCCCTTAGAGTCACTTATTTGTCTATCAAAGTGTAGCACAACAACCCCTTTAGTGATATGCGAAATAATCACTGAAAGTCGTCATTATTGTAATTCTTTCCGTAGATATATCATGCGAACCCTAGCACTTGTTATCTTGACCCGTTCAACAGGACACATCTTGCAGTGTACTTGAGTACTGGCATGACACGTAATGACAATTACACCTGAATTACATCTGTGAGTCGATTCGTCTTGGTATTCGTACTTTACGTGGTAGGACTCTACAGCGAATATCAACGAATACATTTGCAGCCCAGCTCCATGTAAATTTTAGGGAATTAAATCAGTATGCATCCTGTGACAAGGCTGTAGTTTATGGACACACCAATCAGATATAAGATAACGGGCCACGAATTTTTGGCACGAAATTCATTCGTACATTTGGTTAACTAGAGTTTTGGCATTATAGCTGATGTCAGTTCGTGATGGAAACCCAAAATCTAATTTTTAACCCTAACCATCAGCCGTAAATGAGAATTATAACTGCATTATAACCCTCATTTAGTACTAATTAGTAGGTGTCCACCCTCAGGGTCACTTCAGCGTCGTCCAAAGGTCGTCCATAAATTATAGTCTCACCGCATCCTGTTTCTTTACAACTGAAACAGTACCTATTCCACTTATGTTGAGTGACCAGTCAAAACGATGCATTGATTTGGTAGGTAGAAGTACATTAATGCTATTTAACAATAACAGTATTCAGTCAATAAACACTGAAATCAGGCCAATAGACGGTGGATGAGCAGTTACAACAAAATAAGTAATCATATGACGCTCGAATACGCCAATCCAGCAATTAAGCAAGAATTTAACCACTTCCTCAATTAAAATGTTTACGATTCCTCAAAATAAATAGTAAGGTGTGTAGCTGAATAGTAAATGGACCCACTTATCAGGTCAGCTTTCGTCATGGGGAAACACCAAGCCATGATGATTAAAAAACCCCTAGTATGGTGACCAAACATCAGAGCTGGGAAATTGGTTTAATAATTGGAGGCAAAAGAAATTGGTAGGAGAGATCAACCATTATTTTGCGATCACACATAAATGCAAAAATAGTAGCTTACTTTAGGAAACCACCCTTTGCGTTGTTCATCCCATTCCATAACAGTCCCATCTGGATCGACTCTCGTTTTCACCTCGACATCAACAGTCTGAGAATTTTGAAGTCTAATCTGCTCCTCGAAATCGCGCAAGTCGTCAGACATCTCAGGGCTTTGGCGGGGCAAAGTGACCTTGAATCACTTCAGAATCTCCAATTCCCAGAAGTCGAAGTCAGGGAGCAGAATTTTAAAAAAAAAAGGATATTTGAGTCATAATCAAGCAGATTTTCACTATCTACTAAGTGAGAAATAATGGTAATGCTATTAAATTTTGTGCCTTCTTTTGCATACCCTCCCGGTACATGTTCATAAGCGCACAAGGATCAATCCAGTCAACTGCGTTCTTTTTGTACACAAACTCAACAGCCAGTTACGTAAAAAGTGGTCGCGAAGTCCATCAACGGCGCCGTTCTACCTCACTCGTTAGACAACTAACGTTATATCAAAACAAAGATTTCTCTCTTTGGATCACATTTCAAGCAATCTACCCAACCTACACTTCTCTACATAGCTGATGTAACCTAGATCAACCCCCGAAAACCTAACTTACCCATCCAAGAGAAGTATGCTCAGTCCCTGCGTTTACCATGGTCAACGACTAGATCACTATATGCGCAACCTGGACATTACTTGGTTACATAATTACGCCTGTTAATCACAATGGAGCATAGGCCACCGACCAGCATTCTCCAACCCACACTGTCCTGTGCCTTCCTTTCTAATTCCATCCAATTGTTGTTCATTTTTCTCATGTCTGTCTCCATTTCTCAGCGCAATGTGTTGTTTGGTTTTCCTCTTTTCCTTTGGCCTTGAGGATTCCATGTGAGGGCTTGCCTCGTGAAGCAGTTGGGTGCTTTCCTCAATGTGTGTCCTATTGACTTCCACCGCTTCTTCCTGACTTCTTCCTCCTCTGGAATTCGGTTTGTTCTCTCCCACAGTAGGTTGTTGCTGATAGTGTCTGGTTAATGTATCCGAAGTGTTTAGCGTAGACAGTTGTTAATAAACACTTGTATCTTCTAGATGATGGCTTTCGTAGTTCTCCAGGTTTCCGCCACATACAACCGACCCAGAACAACCTGGACATAATAAACTCTTTATCATCGAGTCTCCTTTTATATTTATGTGCTTCTTAATCCATACACTCATTTTTCCCAACCCACATGAATTTCTATCACAATCACCTTGATAGCGCCTCCCATATTACACATGCTGCTACTGTCGTTATTATTATTGTTGTTATCTCCATTGAAATACAATATTTCTATGATGTATTTTATTACCATGATTTATTTTAATAATACTGACTGATTAGATCTTTTTATGTTACAACGAATCTGTTTGCCCTATAGTAAATAGCCACTTTAATTTGTGAATGACACAATCACGAAATATTTATGCCATAAGGGATGTAAGACTTCATTAGTTTTCGCAGCTGACGTTGTTTAATTCACTATCACCCCTTATTTTGTCCTTTGTAAAATAACACAGTAATTATGAACTTATAACTATAGAGATTGTTAAAAAAAGTTACTGAAAACAGTTGTTCACTCAGATGTTTTTTTTATTTTGAATATTCTGCGAGATTTCTGAGTAAAATGCTTTCAGGTTTCCATCCAAAAATAATTCAAAGGGTTCTAAGTTTTGGAATTCAGTGAATCTACTATTTATGAACGATGCCAAAGTGACCATTAGAAAATTCACCTAAGGATTAAGGTAGAAAGATAGTTAAGAACTATTGCAAGTATTAAGGTTCGGTATTTGAAGTTAGGGTTTGAGTTGGAATTATAATTTTTACCGCATGACGATATCGTTATGTTGCTGAAATGTATGCAAAGTAATGACCATGTCAAATCGGCCGCAATTTCATATCTAGGAAATTTATTGCTAACATTCCGTATTCTAAGTTGTTTCGTTGAGCGTGTTTTGACTTGCACGAGTTCGTGGTTTTCTCATGACTAAGTATTCTATTGACGTATGCAAACCTGATAAAGATCGTTAGAAACCTCCTAATGTGTGTTTCCTCGTTTTTATTGTCTCCAAACTCAGTAGGCGTTGTGAACAAGTGTCACAAAACTTTCATATATATAAACGTCATACTTCCGACCGATTTGAGGACTGCTTTGAAACCGCTTTTGAACAGTAGATACGAGAATATTGTGAACAAATCCTCAACACCCAGGTAAATCAGTTTTCTTGTTGATGTACGCGTGAAAGTTGTCTCTTATCGTCGATCACAATTATTGATAAAACGTATATCGAAATTTTCTTTCAATAAAAATATAAACCTAAGTTTTCCAGTTATCTATCTTTTATGCACCGGCATGTTTGCAGTACGACAATACTTTTACGTTTACCACTCATTTAACAGTATCCGATTTTAAGGTAAACATTCTGTATTTCTTCAGTACATTGTGTTGTGGTCCCTTCAATAGTGAGATTCTGTACAGCTTTTAAAGACACGATTCCGAAAAAATGCAGTTACCGAATTGATACAGCAGTGCCTTCAAACTCCCTGGTACGGTCGGAGCTGGAGATTATCCATTCTACTCGAAATACTCTCATATGACCACGTGTTTATGACGGACCCACATACTGGACTGAGTCAATGTTATTTCAGCCATACTATACTGAGTTTGATAATTCAGAAGACGGTAAAAGTAATAAATTCTTTCAACTAATGCAACAAACGTACAAAATGATCTAGACTATACTCATAAGAGGTACTACAGGAAAGAATGTAACTACAATTGAAGATAGTGGTGCAGGTATCTGATCAAACTTGGTTGTCACAATAGGAATATACCACCGTCAGTCAAGAAGTAATATTCTACTCAGAGAAGTGTAGGTCAATTTAATTTACTCAGAATATGAGCGATCAACTAGAAAGCAATTTGTATATCAGAAAGTATATTTAAGGACCCGTGTATAATCACAAACTTCCACAGGTGGAACAGGAAACGTGTTTAAAAGTCGGTCTCATGAGAAAGAAGCTATCGGGTCACAAGGCATTAACCAAAGTATGTCAATCCACCACGGTGAGTGCCATAAAAACTATTTTAAGTAAAGCAATCACATAATGATTATACAAAGATCCAAGAATATCTGGGAAAGAGTTGGGATTCAAAGTTTATAGACGATCTAATGATAATAAAAGTAGTGACTCTTAAAAATGAAAATCGATTTACAAAATGCAGACAACAGCAAATGAGGCAGTATATACTAAAGAAATACAGAGACCTAGTCACGCGAAAGAAAGACATGGAGAAATTTTCCTCGTATTTGCACGTGAGAATACAAAAATGAAGTTCACATATATACCACTGGAAGGAAAGTTTTATCAACTGCCTTCTAGCAGTGTGAAAGCTGTTTACGAAATGTTGAGGACAGTTAAATCAAGTCGGCATCCACCGAGGTTCCTACCCGGATTGTTGGCAAGCCATGATTCGAAACCAATAGTGCAATGGACGATAGGGTCCTGGGGGAACAAAGGCCGTGTAAACTTATTCTTGTTCGCTGGCTACATTGGGATCGCATCACCTAATGTTATCCCACCACCCTGCAACAACACATCAGAACCAAAGAATCAAGGTAAGAATTCTTATGAAAACTAAGTGCTTCTTTTGGGACATCAGGATAATATCCCAGCCGAAAGGTAGACTAAATGATCATTACTACTAAAAAAAACTGTTCACTCGTTAGTTCCGATGCTCTCAAACCCTACACAAAACGACTAATTAAAACGTGACAATTATATTTGTAATAATCTCAGCGACTGAAATCTAGGTAATTTGAACATTTTGTTCAACAAACTTGTCTTGACGTCTTCAGGTTAATAATCGATTGTTATTGTAATTTTCACCTAGAATGGCTTATCTGTACTCAGTGCTTAATTTATGTCAAACAGTTCGTCCTAATATTGACGAATATTCGTAGACTTGTTAATGCTCATTTTGTTTTTAAATTGCATTACCGGTCCACTTCATTATTCCTATTTTGTGCACTTTCATTGTTCGTATACTGAACACTCTCTAACCCACTTGTGTACATCCTTCTGTGAATTCGGCCATATATATCTGGTATTGATTAGTTTGGTTGAAGCTTTTGCGCCAGGATGAGACAAAGAATGAAAGTTATTATATATCAACTTCCGCATACTTTTGGGAACGAAAGGTCGCGGCATTGCCTTGGTCGTGTCACAGTAAATTAGAATACCATCGATAGGTGATGGTAATTGTTTTGGATTGAGACTTGAATTGTTTGTTTTAAGTAGGTTTTGTAATTCTAGATCCTGCTCTTGTTCGTGTCTCAACGTCTCGAAGTTTACTGTAGACTGCTGTAGCACATTCATTTCTAGTCTAGATAAAGCATCTGCCGCCTGATTGTCCTGACATTTGACATGTCGGATATCGCTTATGAACTGTGATATATAGTCAAGGTGTCGAACTTCTCGAGGTGAGTATTTACCGGCTCTCGCTTTTAATGCATTCGTTAGTGGTTTGTGATCCGTAAAGACTATAAATTCCCTGCCTTCTAACATATGTCGGAAGTGTTTAATGGTCAGGCAGATTGCAAGAAGTTCTTCAGTCTTCAGTCTTCAGTAGTAAGGATAGTAGGTTGATGAACCTGTGTTAATCCTGACACATTGCTTTCCAGTGAAGGTTCAGCTTTTCGTTGAAAGTATTCACTGATGCGGTTGATGCCACTTGTTCGGTTAAGGCGTTCCAATCATTGACTACTCGATGAGAAAAACGAAACCCCACTTTAAGTTTATTAGATCGTGGTTTATGAACCTTCTTGCTATGATCTCGGAGATTTTTAGTGCTGGAGGGAGCAAGAAGATAAGACATATTAACACCCAAATCGTAATTAAAGATACGAAATGCCAGTATAAGGTCACCTCGTGTCCTACGATACGACAAGGGGAAAAGATTTAGGCGTTTTAAACGCTCATCGTAAGGGAGTCTAGAAAGACCCTTCACTAATTTCCTTCCCACACGCTGGACACGCTCAAGGGAGTTAGTATCCTTTACCAAACACGGGCTAACTGCTTGTATACAGTACTCTAAGTGTGGTCTTACATAGGTGGGATATAAAATTCGAAACGTTTCCTCGTCAAAAGATTTGAACGCTCGGTGAAGTGACCATAACGTACGAAAACCTTTGACAGCGGCTGCTTTACAATGCGTAGTTGTTTTTAGATCATGACTTAATACTACTCCTAAGTCTTTATGCTCTTGAACGCATGGAAGAGGTTTACCCTCAATGGTGTAACGTCAACTATTACCGTGACCGATGTGCATTAGCACACTCTTCCTATAATTTATTTCTAAGCCCCACTCTCGAGCCCATCTAACTAAATCGTCTAAGTCAGCTTGAAGATCCACATGATCAGCCGCACATTTTATTGTTCTCCAGATTTTTACATCATCCGCAAACAATTATGTCGGCGACCTAAGTAACAGCAGTAACTCATTAACGTAGAGAAGGAAGAGCAGAGGGCCTAAGATGGTGCCATGGGGTGTATCACTTTTGACTGGCTTCCAATCAGATAGCATTCCGTTGACCTTCACTCTCTGTCTGCGGTCACATAAGAAATTTCCTATCCACTCATGTACAGTACCTATTATTCCGAAGCTCATGAGCTTCTGCATAGGGCCTACGTGTGAAACCTTGTCAAATGCTTTGCTAAAATCTATGAATAGCACATCGACAGACAGACCGTTATCTAGGGCTGCTGTCCAATCCTCCCTCGCAATAAGCAAGTTAGTCAAGCATGAACGCTTGTTACGAAATCCGTGTTGCTCAGGAGCTAACAGATTGTGTAAATCTATGTGGCTTAGCAACCTAACCCGAATTATCTTTTCAAGTAACTTAACGACTATGCTAGTTAGACTGACCTGACTACCCGAAAACCCTTAATGGTAAGGTTATTTTCACCATTTAATTTGCGAGTCCTCAACTCCGTAAGAGCATTCTTCCACTCGTCTCCAACCCATTTGCCAAGTCGTATTACTTTTGTAATATGTACCCCTGAAACCTCTTCAGGTAGTACATTCCTTACCACAGACTCCACTAACTGCAAGTCATGTGCATGTCTTCCAGCAGGGTCGTTGTCTTTCGACTCCTCTAGATTCCAAATAATTAAACTAGGGAGGGGTTTAGCTTCTTTTGAAACTGTGTTCACAGCTTTCGACCGTAACGTCAGATCCTGTATTTTAACTACTGGTATCTTAAGATTAGTTTTTATTGTAACAGAGTCCTGGGAGTCGGGCGAGTGACTCACAACAATGTTAGACGGAGCTTTACTATGGGACTTTGGCGGAGTGGTCTGAGAGTCCACCAAGGACTTGTCAAGTAAACGGTCATTAGTTTTAGCTATCTTTCCTAATCTTCTGCGTTTCCGTGTCATCCATATTCCATCAGTCGTAGCATCCACATTAGAACCACTCGGGACAGTAATTGTTTTATCTGGGTCACCGGTTGCTGCTGTAGCAACAAGGCCACCAATATCTAAAGAGGTGTCACTCATTGATTGTTTCGGGGTAAACGGTTTAATAGCGGGTTGCACAGGTAGATGTCTGGCTTGCGCCGTGATAGCACTTACGACACTAACGCAATCTTCGCCATCAGTACCAATGTTATCAATACAGCCCTCATCAACCTTCTCATTAGCCAACACCAGGAGACTAATTGCTTCCTGGATAAGCAATGTTTTGCTCGAGCAACAAAAACTACAAAGCCAATGAGAGTTGGGCTTTGAACACCTTTTATATGCAGTGGGGCTTAATCGGGTGCACATCTTATGGAACCACTTATTACACTCACCACATTGCATCCCTTCATCCACGGGATGAAGGATGAGTAGACCTAGCCATCTTGAAAATCAACTAGAACGGTGACGAAAACAGGATATGTAGAAGGATTTTCAAACCTTAACTAAATAAATCAAGTAAAGTCGACCAAGTATGCTTCGATGCAATAAATACACAGAAGCAAAATCGAAAAACTCAATACAATATCACTTTAACTGGGGTAGATGCAATTAAATTGTAAACAGTAGTTTTGATGCGTAATTTATGATCAAAACAGTTAATTAACTCAACGAGAAAGAATACTACTGTCCTTTTAAAAAAAGGTAGAATACCTTGTCTCTGCTGGAGCAAGTCTTTTCGAGAAGAAAGCAATCGGTTTCCAGGCGTTTTTAACCAGTTGGTTAAGGGTGCCGCCTACTGCTTTACCTGAAGCATCCACCATCAAAGCAAGTGGGGAAAGAGAATTCGGATACACCAATGTAGTTGCTTGAGCCAGTTTATCTTTAAGCTGTTTAATAGCTTCGACGGGGTCAGAAGACAGTTTGAATGCTTTTGGTTTTCCTTTAAGTGGATCTGTCAAAGGTTGCATTAATTGTGTACAACCGAGTATGAATCTGCGATAAAAGTTAATTAGACCTAGAAAATTTCTCAGTTGTGTTGGAGAACTAGGTATGAGGTATTGTTAAATGGTGTCCACTTCTTCTTTGATCGGTGTAATCCCTTCTGGGCTTATTGTGTGACCGAGAAATTCTAGAGTTCGAACACCGAAGATACACTAACTTTGATGTATGTTCATTCCATGTTCATCCAGTCTTTTTAGCATTGCTCGTACATGCTGTTCGTGTGATTGTAAATCGGGGCTGGCAATTAGCAAATCGTCTATATACCCTTGTGCAAATGGCATATCTCGAAGTAGGTTATCCATGAATTTTTGAAATGTTCATGCCTTCTTTATTCCTATCATGTGGACTTCCTTATCCTTCAGCTCGTCTTTGTTGGAAACCCTGTTCTATCTAAATGACATGAAGACACTGGTTGATCGAACGTTCATTGATTCCACTGAATACGATTTCTTACGTAGCCTTTCTGAAACCACGTATACCATTTCAACTTTTCTTCGTTACCTTATGAGTACTGGTGCACGTCGGAAACGAACGGGTTTCGCTATGTTGTCAGAAGAGTCACAACATCTATAGCTGTTATCTATCTGAGACCTGTATTCAATAATCTGTTGAAGTACTGCAAATTTGCTCTCCATCAGTCTTTTTTTAAAGCTTGTTTTGCGTACAATTATCCGGCGGCTTTTTGACATCTTCGTCTAGTTTTGGTGGCATTCATGTCTCAATAAGCACTAGAAGTTCAATAACTTATCGACCGAATATCCATTAACTGTTCAAAATGTACCGCTAGATTAGGGACCTCCATCAAAGTGAAAAATCATTGTGAGAAACGATATCGTTTCTTCATCTGTATCTACCTGTGGTTTTCGAACGAACTAACGATTCGTCTGTACTTGTTGTATGCTTGACTTTGAATCTCAATTACCACACATACGTCCGTCCTTATCAAGTGCTTCTTGATGCAACTGAGTCATTTCTGGGATTTTTAGTTCGTACCATAATCCAAATATTCCTATTTTCCTCATTGGCGTCGCGATGGAACGGTTGAACATACATTCAGATTTTGATGCTTTTGAGGATTACTTGGGAAGGTTCGAAATCAGGGCTACGACCAAGGAGATGTTGAGGATGTTAATATTGTGACACAGTTCCATAGGTTCATTGGAAAATAAGCATACAGCTCATTAAAACTGTAGCTTCAATAAAGAAGCCCGTTTTTCTTCCTTATGACTCTCAAGGAACTTTCGTGCATCTAGGTAACCCTCGTGCTATTGATAGAAGAAACCAGACAAGTAGTGAATTGGTCTTTATTTAGATTTTTGCGCAGTCACAGTGGAGCGTGGGATTGTTTGTTCAGACAAACAAAGCCTCTCAACATTCTATATAAGATAATAGGAAATATATCGCCTATACAAAATAAGGAAGTGAATGAATACTTGAACTATACTGTTTTGACATATGCTTAGTTGTTTGAGATGAAGTCTTAACCAACCAACCTAAGCTGTTACATTAGCCTCCTCCTTAGAATCGACTTCCGTAGCAACGTCGGTTCGATCAACCTATCTATCAAAGCCACCTCAGTTCTATTTTCTCAGCCAAAGGGAAAATTGTGAACTCGCTCACTGTTTGACTTCCAACCAATGTCGACTAACTCCGTCGGCAATCGCCGATAGCCCATGGATGTCTCTTCATTCGCTAGCTTGTCATCTTATTTCGTAGCATGTGATTTCTTCTACAACTATCGCTGACCGTTTGCTACGTGCTCACAAGAGAGTGTGATAATGTGAAACAAGAATTTCTGAGGAAGTGCCGCGAGCGGGCTACCCAACACCATGTTGGTGAGGTACGATTTTTCCATGTTCAGACCGGCTATCAGGTGTTTATTCACCTGCCTGCTGAGTTGCCTTCAAGTAAAAAGTAAAGAAGAATCTGCTTCCAAGGTAATGCTGAAAACCAATCAAACTTGAAGAACTGCTGTAGTGGCATTGGACCATAACCACACAATCCTCAAAGCTGAACACGAGACAACTCGGAAAATAGATATTCAATAGTTAACGAGGAGAAATACCTAACGATGGAGAAGGCAGGAAGAATGCGTTGAATTAGTTGGAGTTGATCAAATGGCATGGCTCGGCCATGCAGGCATGGTCCCTACTGAATGTTACCTTATATCGCTTATTCATATTAAATATATTGTTCTATCTCTAGCCCAAGTTTGTTCTCTATCATATGTTGGTGATTATTACGATGCAGTGAGTTGGTGTAGACGATGATGTGACTTCTACGTAAGATCTTATAGATTATGCAGTTATATCGTGACAAGTCTACAATTATAGGATTAGATCTGTTATTGCGCAGTACTAATATCATAGTAGGCCACAATTCTACATTGGTAAGCCCGACTTAAGAAACGCAACCTATTACTAATAATCCTTATTTCCACTTTTACTTTCTCGATCGATTTTGTATTTATCTTAACCCAGTATTCTAATAGCCATCTGTAACGCTCACATGTATTATCGTAATGTTATATTGATTAGTTCTCATGAAATACTAGCTCAATCGATAAAAAAACTGGTCGTCTATATAAACTAATTAACTCTGATGGCATTTACATGCGTCAGCGACATAGTCTTGTTTAAACATCAAGCTCTAGCAAATATGACCTGTAAATAACGTAAATATACATTGACTAACGATGCAATCAAGGACTAAATAGTTTTCTGGATCTAATTAGTGTTCCTTCACTTAACACCTCATCCTGTTTTAAACTATGCACTATCCTGTAATATGTTTACTTCTGACCAGTGCCGGCCTAATTTCATATTTTCAAGTTCCATGGCCAAACAACAAGGATGACACTACTCCAAAAACATACGGTGAGTTTGAGCTATAAGTTTTCTGCAATAATAATGTCATTTTAGATGGCTCATTCAATGACAAGCACACAATTATCTGCATTCATTCAATTGTCCTGATCCGAGCGAGTGGCAAAGACGTCAACGGAACCAAGCACCCAGGAATTAATCTTGGCTCAAATCTTTTTTAGAAGAACGTAGCCAAATCGTTCGCTTTGGGTCTTGCTACTCTAAACCTGTGAATGTAACCAGTGGCGTTATACAAGGTAGTGTGATTGGTCCATTACTCGTTCTCCTTTTTATCAATGATGCGTGTTCCCTCTTTCAGTATGGTAAGCTTTTTCTATTTGCTGATGACCTGAAAGTAGTTTATTCATTCTCTTCTCCCACGAAAGAAAGCTATATTTCAGCGGTAATCCAAGAGGAAATAAACGAGTTGTACGAATGGACTATTTCGTGGAATATGCCACTTATTGTTGACAAAAGTGGATTTATTCACATTGGTCGCTGTCTTAACTTAAATCTGACTGTACACACACATACACTCAAACCTCTCAACACTGTTCGTGACCTGGGTTTAAGATATAAAAACAGTCTGAACTTTTCTGAGCACATTATATCTCAAGTATCCAAAGCTAGAAAGCTGATCGGATTGATAATGATAAACTTCAATAATATCGAATCGAGATTGTTACTAAACAGAAAATGTGTTTTACCCATTCTTGAATATGGTATTTTAGTTTACAGTAATTGCAGACATATTGACCTGATTAGAATTGAAGGTGTTCAAAGAAAGTTCACCAAAGCTGTTCTGGGGTATTCCGATAACAAAGACTATTACAAAAGATGTCAACAACTCAACTTAGAACCTCTTTGGATCAGACGTATCAAATTAAATCTTGCCTTTATCTACCGGCGTATTTGTAGTGGCATTGGACAATAGCCACACAATCTACAAAGCTGTGAACACGAGACTACTCAGAAAATAGATATTCAATATTTAACTCGGGGAAATACCTAAAAATGGAGAAGGCGCGAACAATGAATTGAATGGACGGGAGTTGATCGAGTGGCATGGCTCGTCCATACAGGCGTGGTCCATTTCAGTGTTACTTTATATCTTCTATTCATATTAAATATATTGTTCTTTCTCTAGCCTAACCTTGTTCCTCGTCAGGTATTGGTAATTGATACGATACAGTGAGTTGGTGTAGTCGATGGTGTGACTTCCACGTAAGATCTTATAGATTAGGCAGTTATATCATGACGAATCTACAATTTTGGGATTAGGTCTATTATTAGAGCAGTAATAATATCGTAGTAGACCATAATTCTACATATTAACGGTATTTCCTACTCCTCGGTATCCACCCCATCATACCTTATGATATCATCCCACAATCTACGCAATAAGGAGAATATTCTAGCGATTCCAAGAACCCACACGAACTTACTTCAGAATTTTTTCCTTATTCGCTACTCAACCATATGGAACAGACTGTCAGTGAACCTCCGTTGCAGTGAAACTACAACCTGGTTCAGAAGTCTCCTTCAAGATTTTCTTTCCGAAAGTGGATTATGTCACCTATTGAATATCAGTGTATTCAATAATGATATTTATACAAACAAGGTCCATCATCCATTTAATTGCCTGAAAAGCAAAATGAAACCTTTGAAACTTTTCACGTCTATTTTATTTTATTTCCATTCATCTTAATATATGAAGTCTATTTATGTTCGTGTTTATCATTATTACCGTTATTAATATCATTATTGGTTCTTCGACACATTAGATATTCTTTTTGTATCTTCTTATCTTTCTAAACATATTTAACTCCAGATTGTCCTTTAAAATTAATTTTGACTTTCATAGCATCAATCTTAATTATTATTGCACAAATATTTATACTAATATCCGGTTTCACTCTTTATACTATTGCATAAATCTAAATGTATTCATCCGAGTGCATTAAAGGGTTTTTATTTTATTTTTTCAATTGCTGGTTTCCTTGTGAGGTTGATATTCATTACAAAATTATTATTCTTATCATGGATCAAAACTTTTCACTAAGTGTTCACTTCTTTTCTTTCTCTTCTTTACCTCTAAATAAATATTATTATTAAGATTACGAAGTTTGTAATTAAAACAATAACTTGTGTTACACTTAAATTAAATTCTCAGACCCGTTTTATCTTCACTATGCATATATGACTACTCATATACATTGATATGTTATTATCCTTTTCATTTAACTGAGACTTCCATAGCATCACTCTAAACTATAACTGCACAAACATTTATTCTAGCGTCATATCTTACTACAATTATAAGTTATGTTTTCTTAATTATTTTTTGTTACTAATTTAACGATACACACATAGTCGTTTATTCTTGTTCTGTGTTCGTAAACATGACCATTAGACTGTTTCCGTATTTCACGTCTTCTTTATTTCTATTCCCTTATTTTCTCCATCTCCTTCTTTAAACTCAATTCAATATTCTTCTCAGTTACACAGACCCGATTTATTATTATTAACATTCTACTATTATTGTTCTAAATTTTTTAGAATGGCAAGTATAATGCTGACATTATTGAAAATTGTGTATTATTGCATTTTTTGAAGAAACCCGAAATGATTTCTTCACAACACTTATGTACCCATAAGATGTTTGTGAATAATAATGATAATAATAATAATTGCTACACTGCATGTTTAATTCTGGATGCTTTTGGATCATTACTACTCCTCACGAACGGCGTTATATATGTTGTCCACTGAATAATCTAATTTTCAAAAATAATCCAGGCGAGTTCAACTATTTTACTGGATGATTTTTTGTACTTAACATGCATATATTTTCCAGTTGCTTTTGCCACATATTTGTAAGTGTCCCTAGGCTAAATACAGTAACTTCTTATGGAAGGTAGTTTAAACCAAACAGAAAGGCATTTAAGTGGGTATTTTAGTGTTCCGGCACAACGAACAGATAATTGTGATCGTCTGCTGCAACTGTGCTCAGACAATCGCTTATTTTTAGCGAACAAATTTTAAGCATAAGGAGAGACATCGTCTAACATGGCGACCCCATATATCAAATCAACGATGAACTCAAATAGACCATATTGCCATCAGTCATCGTTAGAGAGAGTCAGTAGAAGATTGTTGCTCATTCTGGAGTACCTGCTTGTACTCCAACCATGCCCCGATACGGGCACGCATCTGCTTGCGCCTCACTGGACTTCCACGTGAGATGTAATAGATTAGGCAGTTATATCATGACAAGTCTACAATTATAAGATTAGATCTGTTATTAGCGCAGTGCTAATATCATAGTAGATCATAATTCTACAGTGCTCCACTGTCTGCATAAAATAATAAAAAACAAAATCAAAATACATTGATATATTTGATAATTGTTCGGTTCCACGTGATTGGCCTCCAGGACGGATTGGTATTCTGGAAGGGAATAGACATAGTGTAGACATCTTGTGTTCGAAAAAGTATGAAAAATACTCTTTTATAATGCATATATGTAAAAGTATGAACTTGCTAGAAGTTGGACTCTTTGTCAAAACCGATCAAACGTACGGCCTTGAGCCTGTGATGACCGCCTTTTATAACCAGGTACGTAACCAGGGATGCGTAAGAGTACTCCACAAAACAGAAAAGAACACACGGTTAAGGAGGGAAGAATTATGTAGAGTACGAGGATTAAATACATTTGTGTCAAATACGCTTTTCTGGTTTGATGTGGATATGCATGATATATTGAAGCAATATTTCGTCTATTCATCCAGGTAACGAATTGGTCTGTATCTTAGAAGTGTGTAAGTCCTATTACCCATTGATATTATGAATAATTAAACAGTGTAAGTAATTTTGTAGCCATTTCCCTCACAGTCTGGTGTGGTCTATTGGCTAATCTTGCGGTTTAGCATTCTAGTGCTTGTGGGACCGGTGTTTTTGTTCACAAAACCCCTTTGTATACCATGTTTGTTGCCCGTAAGTCGCTCAGATATTAGGAAAAATTACAAGAAAGCAGACTGATATGTCAAAGTGCCGTATTGGAACAGTACAAGTTCTTTGTTTATAATAATAATACTATAGAAATACTACAAGTTTGGTAGATCTCCATTTTACGTTATAATTAAGCGAAAAATAAAAGTTATTGACATAACATGGTTCTTTTTTATAACGCTAGTGCTAAGTTCCAGGGTTTTGTGTGGACCACTCATAGTAATTAGTTTAACGTGAGCATAGCCATGATAGTCATTTCGTCAGTTCAATGTTATGATTACTTAACAGTTCCCTCATAAGTTGTGTTTGAAATTAGGCATGTGGAATCAATGCATTTAACATAGTAACCTTACAGGTAACGTACTGCACTATATCTTCACGGCTATTGATCCTGGATTGTCAGAAATTAAAAAAATGGCTTCATAGTACATAGTCACAGGGAATTTGTTCTGTTTCCCTCCAACTTTTTTTACTTGTCTACCCTTTTATGTTTTTGATTAATATCACTCAGCAATTGTTAAGGAATATCTTGCTTATGTATCCGGTATTTTAAAAGAATTTAACACAACACTTATATATCAAAAGTAAAAGATATTGGGACTTGTGGATAGTATAATATCGCAAACTACCTTTTTTTAAAAAAATGTTTTTGTTAATCAAATAAAATAGGTAAGACGGTGTGAGGAAAAAAAATATTTTTAAATAAACGCGCGACCTTAGTAGAAACGTGGTTAGATTTTATTCTGCAGTCAAAATTGTCAATATCCTTGACTGACTAATCAGATGTGCCCAGCTAACCGTTTTAGTCACTTGTAAAGATTTATTGTTTTTACATGTCGATTCCGTAACTGTTTTTTCAGTTAAAAGGTCTGACAACACGTATGGTGGTTCATGATCGAGATAAGCCAGTTTTAACCTATCAATACTTACGGAATCGATGTTTCCATGTATTTCTATCATGAAATATTTAGATTTTCTTGAGACGACTTTGAAAGGACCTTCAAATAGAAGGCTAAGTGGTGCTTTTATTTCGTCACATCTTATCCAGATCTTTAGGTACGTATATGGCTTACGATTGTTCACGAGTATTAATTGGTTTATGTTCGGACATATGGTCTCGTAGCTGATCTACGTTATTTTCTAAATTAGGTTTTTGACTGTTAGTATTAGGGTTAATAAATTCACCTGATGGTCTTAAAGTTGTTCCGAAAACCAGTTCCGCAGCTGAACATTGTGCGTCGGTTTTAACAGATGTTCGTATTCCCGACATAACTAACAGTAGGAGTTTTGTCCACTGATTGGGTTTTGAGTGAGATATAAGGGCAATTTTTAGCTGACGGTGAAAACGTTCTACCGTCCCATTTGCCTGAGGATGTTATGAAGTGCAGCGTATCCTAGTGGAGTCTAGAAGTTTAGCCAAGTTATTTAATAGTTCGGATTCGAATTTCACTCATCTACCCGTCGTTATTCTTATGGGCGTACCAAAAATGGTTACCCAGTTCTGCATGAAAACCTGGGCTACTGTTACAGCTGTGATGTCCACTATCGGTATAGCTATAGGGAATCTGGTAAATCGATCTATGCATGTAAACAGATAAAACCGTACGAACATGGTAAAGGGCCTACCAAGAAGATATGCTCATGGGCAAAACGAGCATCACGTTGCGACAAAACACCTATGGATAAATTTATGTGACGATTAACCTTTGATTGTTGGCATACTGAACACTCTCTAACCCACTTGTGTACATCCTTCTGTGAATTCGGCCATATATATCTGGTATTGATTAGTTTGGTTGAAGCTTTTGCGCCAGGATGAGACAAAGAATGAAAGTTATTATATATCAACTTCCGCATACTTTTGGGAACGAAAGGTCGCGGCATTGCCTTGGTCGTGTCACAGTAAATTAGAATACCATCGATAGGTGATGGTAATTGTTTTGGATTGAGACTTGAATTGTTTGTTTTAAGTAGGTTTTGTAATTCTAGATCCTGCTCTTGTTCGTGTCTCAACGTCTCGAAGTTTACTGTAGACTGCTGTAGCACATTCATTTCTAGTCTAGATAAAGCATCTGCCGCCTGATTGTCCTGACATTTGACATGTCGGATATCGCTTATGAACTGTGATATATAGTCAAGGTGTCGGACTTCTCGAGGTGAGTATTTACCGGCTCTCGCTTTTAATGCATTCGTTAGTGGTTTGTGATCCGTAAAGGCTATAAATTCCTTGCCTTCTAACATATGTCGGAAGTGTTTAATGGTCAGGCAGATTGCAAGAAGTTCTCGCCCAAAGATAGAATACCTTGTCTCTGCTGGAGCAAGTCTTTTCGAGAAGAAAGCAATCGGTTTCCAGGCGTTTTTAACCAGTTGGTTAAGGGTGCCGCCTACTGCTTTACCTGAAGCATCCACCATCAAAGCAAGTGGGGAAAGAGAATTCGGATACACCAATGTAGTTGCTTGAGCCAGTTTATCTTTAAGCTGTTTAATAGCTTCGACGGGGTCAGAAGACAGTTTGAATGCTTTTGGTTTTCCTTTAAGTGGATCTGTCAAAGGTTGCATTAATTGTGTACAACCGAGTATGAATCTGCGATAAAAGTTAATTAGACCTAGAAAATTTCTCAGTTGTGTTGGAGAACTAGGTATGAGGTATTGTTAAATGGTGTCCACTTCTTCTTTGATCGGTGTAATCCCTTCTGGGCTTATTGTGTGACCGAGAAATTCTAGAGTTCGAACACCGAAGATACACTAACTTTGATGTATGTTCATTCCATGTTCATCCAGTCTTTTTAGCATTGCTCGTACATGCTGTTCGTGTGATTGTAAATCGGGGCTGGCAATTAGCAAATCGTCTATATACCCTTGTGCAAATGGCATATCTCGAAGTAGGTTATCCATGAATTTTTGAAATGTTTGTGCCGCATTCCTCAGGTCGAATGGCATGCGTACAAATTCGAACAAGCCAAAAGGTTTAGTAATAGCTGTCTTGGGGATATCTTCATCAGCCACCGGGACATTGTGATATGCCCTGACTAAGTCAGTTTTAGTAAATATGTTCATACCCTGTAAACCGTTTGTGAAATCTTGGATATGCGGTATTGGGTACCTATTTGGTACAGTTTGACGGTTGAGAGCTCTGTAATTCCCACACGATCGCCAATCGCCTTCATTCTTCTTTGGGACCATATGCAAAGGGGATGCCCATTGACTATCAGAAGGACGGATAACACGCAGTTGTAGTATATAGTCAAATTCGGCCGTGGCGATTTTGAGCTTATTTGGTGCTAGTCTTCTGGGTTTTGCAAACACAGGTGCACCTTCGGTTTTGATAGTATGACTTACTTTTAGTTTGTCTTTGTAAGGCTGTGGGTTTGATCTAGTTAAGTTTGGAAATTCCGCCAGTATATCTTGAAATTTCGCTGTTGTTACTGGAGGAGTTTGAATCAAGTTAGGAGATGTGATGTGACTTTCTTTGCCTTTTGTGTAATTCGAAGTTTCTTTCGGTGTTAAGCGTCGTTTCTTAGTGTCAACTAGAAATTCGTATCTCTCTAAAAAGTCCATCCCCAGTATTGCCAGATCTAAATCGGTTACAGTGAAAACCCAGGGGAATTGCTTCCTGAATCCCAAATCTATTGTTAAAGTTTTCTGCCCGAATGTCGTGATTTTAGTTTTATTGGCAGTTTGAAGTGTAATTGGGGATGTTTCTCGACTCAGCTCAGTTGTATTTTAAGGGATGATACTAAGAACGGTGCCAGTGTCTACCAAGAAATTCAAGCCAGAGTTTCTGTCTCTAACATAAAACAAGCGATTGTTTAGGCGCTCCTCCTCAGTCGCCGCGACCTGGGGAGGGTTCACTCGTTTCCCGCTTTCTTGGAATTTTACTTAGGCTAGGCGCATAGTTGCATGCACTTGGTTGGGTTGACACCAAACTTCCAGTCATACCAACAGAACTGCCCAGATTATCTGGACATTTGTGACCTGTTTTGCGACTTGGGTCCTGGTCGTTTCGGTGACCTACTCCTGTTTCCATGACCCATTTGCATTCTGGAGACAGCCTCAGTGAGACTTTTAACACTCGCAATGAGTCCTTCTATGACTGGGTCTTTTGCTGGTCCTTCTTTTTGTGTATGATTTATCGTGCGTGATCCAGTTGGAGGACCTCTTTCCATTATTCTATCGGCTATAGGCGCTAAATGAGATAAAGAGGTTTCAGGATCTTGTGTATCCAAACAGTGTTGGACGTAGCATGTGAGAACCTGTGTCCATCCTTGTTTTAGGACTGCTTCACCCACTAAGACTTGAAGGTGACGTTAAAACTGTGACGGCGACCTATCACCTAGTGTTTCTCCTTGGAAAAGCCCTTGGATTCTTTGACTGTCTGATAATGATAAACGGTCTATTATCTCTCTTCTTAAGACGGTGTATGGTTGTGGTTATGGTGGACTTAAAATCAAGTCACGTCGTGCTCACCAGTTCCGTGCCTCTAGGTAACCCTCGTGCTATTGATAGAAGAAACCAGACAAGTAGTGAATTGGTCTTTATTTAGATTTTCGCGCAGTCACAGTGGAGCGTGGGATTGTTTGTTCAGACAAACAAAGCCTCTCAACATTCTATATAAGATAATAGGAAATATATCGCCTATACAAAATAAGGAAGTGAATGAATACTTGAACTATACTGTTTTGACATATGCTTAGTTGTTTGAGATGAAGTCTTAATCAACCAACCTAAGCTGTTACAGAACCACTGCTAGACTATGTTAAGTATACAAATTTCGAATGTGGTAAAGAAGGGAAATTTCATAAAATTATTCATCAGGACATCAAAAATTCCGCTACATTACTACGTTATCCCAATCCAATGCGTACTCAACGTTATGCTGATAATTCATTGAAGATACGTGATACAATTCACGAAACTGAGATCAAGTTTGGTAAGTGTTTATCCTGTAGCCAATTTCATACTCGTAATTCATGTGTATTTCGTAATGCTAAATGTTTTATGTGTAGTGAGATTAGACAGAGTCAGTTTTTAATACTATTTATTTCGCTGCAACTGATGCTAAGATCTGTATTTCTGACCCTGTTAAGTTGAGTGTTTCTGACGTAGTAATGTAGCGGAATTTTTGATGTCCTGATGAATAATTTTATGAAATTTCCCTTCTTTACCACATTCGAAATTTGTATACTTAACATAGTCTAGCAGTGGTTCTGTAACAGCTTAGGTTGGTTGATTAAGACTTCATCTCAAACAACTAAGCATATGTCAAAACAGTATAGTTCAAGTATTCATTCACTTCCTTATTTTGTATAGGCGATATATTTCCTATTATCTTATATAGAATGTTGAGAGGCTTTGTTTGTCTGAACAAACAATCCCACGCTCCACTGTGACTGCGCGAAAATCTAAATAAAGACCAATTCACTACTTGTCTGGTTTCTTCTATCAATAGCACGAGGGTTACCTAGAGGCACGGAACTGGTGAGCACGACGTGACTTGATTTTAAGTCCACCATAACCACAACCATACACCGTCTTAAGAAGAGAGATAATAGACCGTTTATCATTATCAGACAGTCAAAGAATCCAAGGGCTTTTCCAAGGAGAAACACTAGGTGATAGGTCGCCGTCACAGTTTTAACGTCACCTTCAAGTCTTAGTGGGTGAAGCAGTCCTAAAACAAGGATGGACACAGGTTCTCACATGCTACGTCCAACACTGTTTGGATACACAAGATCCTGAAACCTCTTTATCTCATTTAGCGCCTATAGCCGATAGAATAATGGAAAGAGGTCCTCCAACTGGATCACGCACGATAAATCATACACAAAAAGAAGGACCAGCAAAAGACCCAGTCATAGAAGGACTCATTGCGAGTGTTAAAAGTCTCACTGAGGCTGTCTCCAGAATGCAAATGGGTCATGGAAACAGGAGTAGGTCACCGAAACGACCAGGACCCAAGTCGCAAAACAGGTCACAAATGTCCAGATAATCTGGGCAGTTCTGTTGGTATGACTGGAAGTTTGGTGTCAACCCAACCAAGTGCATGCAACTATGCGCCTAGCCTAAGTAAAATTCCAAGAAAGCGGGAAACGAGTGAACCCTCCCCAGGTCGCGGCGACTGAGGAGGAGCGCCTAAACAATCGCTTGTTTTATGTTAGAGACAGAAACTCTGGCTTGAATTTCTTGGTAGACACTGGCACCGTTCTTAGTATCATCCCTTAAAATACAACTGAGCTGAGTCGAGAAACATCCCCAATTACACTTCAAACTGCCAATAAAACTAAAATCACGACATTCGGGCAGAAAACTTTAACAATAGATTTGGGATTCAGGAAGCAATTCCCCTGGGTTTTCACTGTAACCGATTTAGATCTGGCAATACTGGGGATGGACTTTTTAGAGAGATACGAATTTCTAGTTGACACTAAGAAACGACGCTTAACACCGAAAGAAACTTCGAATTACACAAAAGGCAAAGAAAGTCACATCACATCTCCTAACTTGATTCAAACTCCTCCAGTAACAACAGCGAAATTTCAAGATATACTGGCGGAATTTCCAAACTTAACTAGATCAAACCCACAGCCTTACAAAGACAAACTAAAAGTAAGTCATACTATCAAAACCGAAGGTGCACCTGTGTTTGCAAAACCCAGAAGACTAGCACCAAATAAGCTCAAAATCGCCACGGCCGAATTTGACTATATACTACAACTGCGTGTTATCCGTCCTTCTGATAGTCAATGGGCATCCCCTTTGCATATGGTCCCAAAGAAGAATGAAGGCGATTGGCGATCGTGTGGGAATTACAGAGCTCTCAACCGTCAAACTGTACCAAATAGGTACCCAATACCGCATATCCAAGATTTCACAAACGGTTTACAGGGTATGAACATATTTACTAAAACTGACTTAGTCAGGGCATATCACAATGTCCCGGTGGCTGATGAAGATATCCCCAAGACAGCTATTACTAAACCTTTTGGCTTGTTCGAATTTGTACGCATGCCATTCGACCTGAGGAATGCGGCACAAACATTTCAAAAATTCATGGATAACCTACTTCGAGATATGCCATTTGCACAAGGGTATATAGACGATTTGCTAATTGCCAGCCCCGATTTACAATCACACGAACAGCATGTACGAGCAATGCTAAAAAGACTGGATGAACATGGAATGAACATACATCAAAGTTAGTGTATCTTCGGTGTTCGAACTCTAGAATTTCTCGGTCACACAATAAGCCCAGAAGGGATTACACCGATCAAAGAAGAAGTGGACACCATTTAACAATACCTCATACCTAGTTCTCCAACACAACTGAGAAATTTTCTAGGTCTAATTAACTTTTATCGCAGATTCATACTCGGTTGTACACAATTAATGCAACCTTTGACAGATCCACTTAAAGGAAAACCAAAAGCATTCAAACTGTCTTCTGACCCCGTCGAAGCTATTAAACAGCTTAAAGATAAACTGGCTCAAGCAACTACATTGGTGTATCCGAATTCTCTTTCCCCACTTGCTTTGATGGTGGATGCTTCAGGTAAAGCAGTAGGCGGCACCCTTAACCAACTGGTTAAAAACGCCTGGAAACCGATTGCTTTCTTCTCGAAAAGACTTGCTCCAGCAGAGACAAGGTATTCTATCTTTGGGCGAGAACTTCTTGCAATCTGCCTGACCATTAAACACTTCCGACATATGTTAGAAGGCAAGGAATTTATAGTCTTTACGGATCACAAACCACTAACGAATGCATTAAAAGCGAGAGCCGGTAAATACTCACCTCGAGAAGTCCGACACCTTGACTATATATCACAGTTCATAAGCGATATCCGACATGTCAAATGTCAGGACAATCAGGCGGCAGATGCTTTATCTAGACTAGAAATGAATGTGCTACAGCAGTCTACAGTAAACTTCGAGACGTTGAGACACGAACAAGAGCAGGATCTAGAATTACAAAACCTACTTAAAACAAACAATTCAAGTCTCAATCCAAAACAATTACCATCACCTATCGATGGTATTCTAATTTACTGTGACACGACCAAGGCAATGCCGCGACCTTTCGTTCCCAAAAGTATGCGGAAGTTGATATATAATAACTTTCATTCTTTGTCTCATCCTGGCGCAAAAGCTTCAACCAAACTAATCAATACCAGATATATATGGCCGAATTCACAGAAGGATGTACACAAGTGGGTTAGAGAGTGTTCAGTATACGAACAATGAAAGTGCACAAAATAGGAATAATGAAGTGGACCGGTAATGCAATTTAAAAACAAAATGAGCATTAACAAGTCTACGAATATTCGTCAATATTAGGACGAACTGTTTGACATAAATTAAGCACTGAGTACAGATAAGCCATTCTAGGTGAAAATTACAATAACAATCGATTATTAACCTGAAGACGTCAAGACAAGTTTGTTGAACAAAATGTTCAAATTACCTAGATTTCAGTCGCTGAGATTATTACAAATATAATTGTCACGTTTTAATTAGTCGTTTTGTGTAGGGTTTGAGAGCATCGGAACTAACGAGTGAACAGTTTTTTTTAGTAGTAATGATCATTTAGTCTACCTTTCGGCTGGGATATTATCCTGATGTCCCAAAAGAAGCACTTAGTTTTCATAAGAATTCTTACCTTGATTCTTTGGTTCTGATGTGTTGTTGCAGGGTGGTGGGATAACATTAGGTGATGCGATCCCAATGTAGCCAGCGAACAAGAATAAGTTTACACGGCCTTTGTTCCCCCAGGACCCTATCGTCCATTGCACTATTGGTTTCGAATCATGGCTTGCCAACAATCCGGGTAGGAACCTCGGTGGATGCCGACTTGATTTAACTGTCCTCAACATTTCGTAAACAGCTTTCACACTGCTAGAAGGCAGTTGATAAAACTTTCCTTCCAGTGGTATATATGTGAACTTCATTTTTGTATTCTCACGTGCAAATACGAGGAAAATTTCTCCATGTCTTTCTTTCGCGTGACTAGGTCTCTGTATTTCTTTAGTATATACTGCCTCATTTGCTGTTGTCTGCATTTTGTAAATCGATTTTCATTTTTAAGAGTCACTACTTTTATTATCATTAGATCGTCTATAAACTTTGAATCCCAACTCTTTCCCAGATATTCTTGGATCTTTGTATAATCATTATGTGATTGCTTTACTTAAAATAGTTTTTATGGCACTCACCGTGGTGGATTGACATACTTTGGTTAATGCCTTGTGACCCGATAGCTTCTTTCTCATGAGACCGACTTTTAAACACGTTTCCTGTTCCACCTGTGGAAGTTTGTGATTATACACGGGTCCTTAAATATACTTTCTGATATACAAATTGCTTTCTAGTTGATCGCTCATATTCTGAGTAAATTAAATTGACCTACACTTCTCTGAGTAGAATATTACTTCTTGACTGACGGTGGTATATTCCTATTGTGACAACCAAGTTTGATCAGATACCTGCACCACTATCTTCAATTGTAGTTACATTCTTTCCTGTAGTACCTCTTATGAGTATAGTCTAGATCATTTTGTACGTTTGTTGCATTAGTTGAAAGAATTTATTACTTTTACCGTCTTCTGAATTATCAAACTCAGTATAGTATGGCTGAAATAACATTGACTCAGTCCAGTATGTGGGTCCAACATAAACACGTGGTCATATGAGAGTATTTCGAGTAGAATGGATAATCTCCAGCTCCGACCGTACCAGGGAGTTTGAAGGCACTGCTGTATCAATTCGGTAACTGCATTTTTTCGGAATCGTGTCTTTAAAAGCTGTACAGAATCTCACTATTGAAGGGACCACAACACAATGTACTGAAGAAATACAGAATGTTTACCTTAAAATCGGATACTGTTAAATGAGTGGTAAACGTAAAAGTATTGTCGTACTGCAAACATGCCGGTGCATAAAAGATAGATAACTGGAAAACTTAGGTTTATATTTTTATTGAAAGAAAATTTCGATATACGTTTTATCAATAATTGTGATCGACGATAAGAGACAACTTTCACGCGTACATCAACAAGAAAACTGATTTACCTGGGTGTTGAGGATTTGTTCACAATATTCTCGTATCTACTGTTCAAAAGCGGTTTCAAAGCAGTCCTCAAATCGGTCGGAAGTATGACGTTTATATATATGAAAGTTTTGTGACACTTGTTCACAACGCCTATTGAGTTTGGAGACAATAAAAACGAGGAAACACACATTAGGAGGTTTCTAACGATCTTTATCAGGTTTGCATACGTCAATAGAATACTTAGTCATGAGAAAACCACGAACTCGTGCAAGTCAAAACACGCTCAACGAAACAACTTAGAATACGGAATGTTAGCAATACATTTCGTGGATACGAAATAGAGACAATAAGAACGATACAAATTATAGTTGTCGTTAATGGCCCAAAGTAAACCTAAAATGAGCGGAAAACAGTACAACGTTACACTTATCTACTAAGAAGAAAGTGAAATAGTAGTGAGCTTCGAACTAGCCAATGAAGTCATAAGTTTTTGATACCACTCCGCCATGATAATAATCGTCCTCATCGCAACACCAGTTTGCGTCGATCATAGTTTGCTGTACTTTATACAAACCTATGCCAAGGTTTTCTTTCCCTCTTTCTGTTTTTAGCTCATTGTAATTAATTTTGCATTATTATTTAAGCGTCGCATTCAAAACGTCTATAAATTGTCCACAGATATACTACTAGACTGTAAACATGGTGCTAGAGACCCCAGAGTCTATATGAAAGTTATAGTCAGAAAACGTTATCTCTTTCTAATCGTAAAAACAATTTGGTTAGTACAATAATTAATGGAATTATAGTCATCAAGCAACGTGGATAATCTACAGACACACCAGACCAGAATTACGTCGTGGGATCTTAAGCAACGATTTGGTCAGTTAGTTACGGACATATCTAACATCGAGATCGTGTCGCAAATGATTCCACTATCACACTTCACTTTTGATCATGAAGTGTCGCTGCACGACATATTTCTATTTCCTCGTATTAGCGTCCTTCAACCATCAGAGAGTATTCTGTCATGAAATCTACTTTCAAAGTGGTATGTAGCTTCACTGAAAAGCATTTCACGACCGTGTGCAGTAGTGGCTCCATACCACAAGGAGAATAACGTTATCATTTACCGCTAACTATGGGAGTTATTGTCGCCATGGAACACTAAGGGCAATGCAGCCAAAGTGGTTCTCGGACGATGGAATAAATCTCAGCTTATACAAAGATAATGTCGTTGCCTTCAATTTGATACGGAGCGTCTGACATCAATTCAGCATATCTTTCAAAGTTCTACTAATTATAACAGAACCTCCATGGAATACCCGAAGGAACGTAATTCAGCGAGCACTTATAAAAATGCATGCGGTCTTTAGTCAAGACAGTATTGAGTTTGACAACCATAGGTTTAATTCATCGTAGGCTTTTATTTTTATCTGCTAGTTTCATATTCACAAGTTTTTCACGTCCGAATACGGTAATTATGTCGTTTTGCAGCCAAGAATCTTCTCTTAGAATCCAGATTTAAGTCTTACGTGACTGATAGTTCGATCTTTCTGTTTAAAAAAGTTTTATATATGAGGAATAATAGTACAATACTATCCATTTTCATCAAGACTTATCATTGCCCTGAACATATCATGCAGTAAACCACAAGTGGCCTTGATTATGTTACCCAAAGCACTACATAATACAAATTTACAACTCCAGACTGTAAGTGCTATGTTATATCCCGCAGTCAAAGTATAATTTCAGACCATATAACTAACGAAATAACTCTGAGAGCAAACTATGGTGACCATAAACTCACCAAAATCTCAAACAAACCTCTACCTTGGAAGGCTAACCACCGAACGCAGCACCAGCATCCACTCAAAACTCCAAGCCTGAAGTTCTATATCTAACTTAAAACAAGCGATTATTTAGGCACCCCTCATCAGTCGTCGACATGGGGTATGGTTAATCGCTTACTAAATTCTTGGGAGTATTATCAGGCCGAGCTCTTGGTCGACTGCGCTTGGTTGATTTAGCAAAAAACTTTCAGTGATACTATTAAGACTGTCCAGATTGTCTGAACGTCTGTGACCTGTTCCGTAACTTGTATCTCGGTTGTCTTGGCGACCTGCTTCTGCTTCTATGACTAATTTGCATTGTAGTGACAGTTTCTACAATACTCTGAACACTCGAAATGAGTTCTGTTGTAACTGGTTCTTTTGGTGATTCTTCTTTTTGTGAATGATATATCATGCGTGATCCAGTTGAGGGATTATCTCCCATTATTCCATCTGCAATACGCATCAAGTGAGATAAAAAGGTGTCAGGGTATTGTTCACCCAAACAGCGTTGGGCATAGCATGAGAGAGCTTGTATCCATCCTTGTTTTGGGTCTGTTTCACCCACTGTGTTTTCTCCCACCAGGACTTGGAGATGATGTAAAAACTGTGATGGCAACCTATCACCTAATGTTTTTCCTTGGAGAAGCTTTTAGTCATTTGGCCATTTAACAAATGCAGACGCCTCACTAACTCTCGTATTAAAACGGTGTATGTCTGTTATGTTGGTGGTCTTAGAAATAAGCCGCGAACTTCCTTAGCTACGGAAGGAGGAAGGACGGAAAATGAATCCCGGTAGCGAATTCTCTCAGATTTAATATTGTTTCTGGGAATAATGCTCAATTTGATCGAAGTTTTTGAGTTCGAATCTTGTAGGTATAAAAGTGTCTACCTCTACCGATGACAAATTATATTCATCCTTCAGGCTTCTGGTTGTATTGAATCTGATATGTGGTATACGACCAGTATATTGACATGATATGAATGAGACAAAATCATGACTACAACACGAATACTTTGCGATGGAGACAATATGTATAAATATTTACATGAAATGTAAGTTAAATATAACCGGGTCTACTTTTACAACTAAGTAGGAAACAATAATATTAAGTAAAATGGTGCTTAAAGTTTTGATATGAAATCAGTCGCTTATTGAAATAACCAAGTTCAACCATGAGCAGTTCGAACCAATTCATGATCACAGATGGTGCACAAACAAGTTCACTGTTATTACGGTCATTCATAACAGTCAGGGTTTAGGGTTGGATCATCATATGGTTAATCTTCTTGTTAGAACTTCCATTTTCTCCTGATGTGGTTTTTGACATTCAAATGTATCCGACCTCTGAGATAAGTCATTTAAACGAAACCACTTTAACCTAAATACCTTCAACAGTCTTTGTACCTGATACGTTTCCCTCCCCTGTCTCTCCTTAAACTTCGCTAAAATTGTTTAAATTGGTCCATTTTTATCTCACCGGCACTTAAAATAAAATATACAGCACTAAATCGGTGACTCTGTAGCATCGAGTCATGAAATCACAAAGTAACAAAACAGAATTTCTGTTTTATAAAAGTCATTCCTGATTTCAAATTTGTTAATGACCATTCTGGTCTACTTTTTCTCCTAGATATCCTGAAACGGATAGCCAGTGAGGCTATTAAGTTGGAAAGCGCTTAGAATACGCACAGGAAAGTTGAGTAGAGAAGTTGTGTATTACCGAAAATGGAATATTTTCGTACTGTAAAACTACACTCCCTGGAGATTTATCTTCTTTATAACACACTATGGTGAATTGGCGACCCTATAACTTTCGTATAAGATAACAAAACATGGTTAAAGAACAATACCTTAACCCAATGATACTAATTGTGCGAAATACCTAAATGACTGGCGTTATCAGACTATACGACCAATGAACAGTCGCAGAAAACTTGTGCAGTCGAATTAAGCAAGTGGTTAAAAAAATACAAAAGTTGTTACCTATGGAAGGGAAAATCTGTCGGAAAACAAGGAAGTCATTTCTGTTTGCTGGTTATTGAATAACATTGTTACATAAGTGCAGATATCTGAACACGATGAGTCAACGTGGCTACTATCACGAAATAGTGTTCTGTAAAACCGAAGACATGACAGTCGATCTAAAGAACTTACAATAGCAAAGGTACAAAGAGAACCAAAATCGTAAAGGAAGGAAAGACCAATAAAAACTGTCACCGTTAAAACAATGATATGCATGATATATACGAACTGAGATTTCTCGTGAAATTGCACCCTCTCACGCGATAGTTATGTAAATTGAGCTCACTAACATTGTTTACATGCTCTACGGTCTAATTGCTGTTGCCTGAGGACAGGCAAACTATTAATAGAGGGGTTTTACATTTCATACAAAAATAGAGTTGGGATGTGGTCGCCTTTGCGCAGGTGAAATCGTTCCGACGATTGATCGACTTGCATTGGCTTTTCATGGCGTTAATAAGGTCCGACAGGCCATTAAATAGATATCAATCAGCTTTCTAAAGTAGAAGCGGAGCTCATTGGAATTTATTATCTTGAACATGGTCTAAAAAAGCTTTTAGAAATTGACGATTTTCGTTTCGCAGGATTACAGATTACCCAAACAGCATCTCGAGTATAAGAACGTCCTAATCCTATCCTTTATATAAGAATGTCCAAAAATCCAGATAACACAGTACCCATGGAGCTGCGAAGTACAGATTTGTTGAACCATCTGACTCGATCAAACTATACATACTGTTTAGCTTAAAACCTTTTACTTTTAATCAGTGTTGTTAGTGATTACATGAGATCGAAATTCCAGCGCTAAATATTTTGGGAATTCGTACATTCAGGCAATCAGCTTGTTAGGCAAACTACATGAAATGAACGAGAAATGTAGCAGTATTCGTAGTTATAACAACACAATTTGACCAGTGTACTGCTTCCTCAATTTATTTATAGTCTAGGTGATTAAAAAACAATATAGTGAAACTGAAATAAAAAAGCAAACATGTGTATAGAATATACGTAAATGGATAGTTGCTGTACTATATAACTGACAATATTGTAATATTGCATATAACTGTCATAAAATTTTTTAGCTTTGAATCAGTCTACCTTAAAAATTGTTGCAATCTGCCATGACGAGTCGTCATGTAATTGTGAATTTGAATAAGTACTTACTATGTTACAAGTATATCGGGCTCATTAAAAGAGCATGCAGTTGTGTAACGAATTATTCCACACCTTAGTGAATAATATTGAGGAGTAAGTGATCCTTTACAGGTATTCCTACTATTTTTGCCTCGACTGCCCTCAAGTTTTAAAAGCTGCATGAAATCTCGGTTAAGGTATCTTTAAAATGCCTTAAACACTCATATTCGTACATAAACCAAAGGATTAATATTCCAATATTATGGGGTGATAAGAGTGCTTCGTAATTATTGGTAACGACAATGGTAGATCTCAGGTATTCTCAACCTTCTTCAGCAAAGTATATAACGTACAGACATCCTTCCTTTCAGTTCATACAAGCACGCCCTCAGACACTGTATCCTATGACCACTAAAGTACTCGATGCCTTTGGTCTGCTTAATGAGCTTGATTTAAGCAAATCTATGGGACACGACGAAATGCTTTCTGGATTAGGGGAAGAACCAGTTGATTTTGTCGCAAATCTCTTGAGCATATGTTTTGATGTATCTAAAACCCATGGTCGATTACCAGGAGACTGGAAGAATGCCACAGTAATTCCTAAATTTTAAACAGTGCCCAAACACAAAGAAGAGAACAAACGGTATGTAAGCTTCACCAGAGTGATTGTTAAAATGTTAAAGAAAGATTATTCGGGAAAACCTGTTTAAGTATTTTAACGAAAACATGATTTTTTCTGAAAATCAGCATAGCTCTAGAACAGGTTATTCCTGTCTTACCAACTTACTGGTAGACCGTGAAAGTTGGTACGCTTTTAAAGACCGAAATTTACGGCTGCAATTAAACGCAACTCAATTTCGTAAATGTGCCCTCCAGCTTAGCAACCAATCAGAATGAGGCGGGAATTATTACATCCGCCATCTTCGTAAGCAATGGCGGTCGGCTTTCTTCGTTCTGTGCTTCTTTCAGCTATTTCTTTTGTGTAGCTACGGAATTTGATGTTTCAGTGTGCTAAAATTCAAAAGTTAGTGTAATACTCTGAACGTTGGAGCAAAGTTTTTCCTGATTTTGCTTTGTTTTCTGGGTTTTATCTGCTGCTAATGAAGTCACTGTATTTATTCAGCTAAGCTGGCTAGTACTAACATAAGACCTTACGTTTTCAAACGACAATCGGTTATGTTTTATCTTGTTTTCTAGATATCCGAAGTCGAAGTTCGTTTTTATTTAGCTAAAATAATTGTTGCTGCCGCCTGTGACTCTAACTGTTCGCATGTTCGTTCCTAACTATCCTTTATGATGTTATCGGCAAAATGAAAGGAAACAATCTGCGTTTTTTAATTTTCTTCAGTATTATGGACAACACTTCCACCAACGAGTCAAACTAATACAGAGTGCCCAGCAGTAGGGTATATCGGTACTGATTTCGAAAGGACCCAGACTTCCGACAACTATAGATGAAGTCACAGATGCTACCAATCTATTGCAGAGGGTTTGTTATGAAAAAATATGCCATATAACAGTAATAGAGGGGTTGTACTCACTACTCAGTGCGTTAAAGCAAGCTTAACATTGAAAAGCCGGAAATCTGCTACCAGTGTCTAGTGTATGTTTGCTGTTTTGGCCATAAACGGTAACCGAAGGGTCATGATCAGGGAGTAAAAAGGTAATTAACTGTTATTAAGCTCACTTTTTTATAGATCGTGTTTCACCACTCGCAAATATGCGTTTTCTTACGGTATGATGTCAACTGGTACCTAATATGTTCACCCTTACGATGAAAAGTACCTGCAAATTTTCACCTCCATATTCGAATTTATTTTAGACAACTGTCTTACAGACTGAGTGCTTCGTACGCCCCGAGAAACATTCGTAGTTCCAGTATAACTTTCTCAAGCAGTAAGTTCAAATTAGGCACTAGTCTTTCTAAATAAGGCTGTTAATCTAATATCCATATTCTCTATTTCAGTTAATCGATGAAGACATGTACCACTTGCATCTGTTGTATACTGCCATTTTACTCCAATTCTAACTGTTATACCTTACTTTTGAATAATAAAATTGCTATATGCTGCAAATACAGACTTATTTGTTTTGATGGAGGTAGGGGGGCTCATGGGATTTTCACTAAAGAGCTAAGCGAGTGCGTAAACCAGTGTAAGGTACCATACGGGGTGCATTTTAGTTACTAGTGTTCCATAAGTGCGGGTAGGGGCATTGCTTGCTTGTCATATGGCATTTGAATTAGAAGCTATAAGATAAGACGCAGGTACGGTTAGGATGTGTAACGCGTGTCCATCCATCAGTTGGTGTGACAACCCATGGTGGTTAGAATAAGCTATGAGAGGACCCGAGTCTGTAGGTCTCCCAAGGAAATGACGAGGATATGCACCAAATCACTTAACCTCTACTCATTACAGTATAGACGTCTTAGAGGTGACCTAATGGCTTACAATAAACCTTAACACTTCTGGACATCCCCTAAACACCTAATTAAGCTTAGTTCCAACACTAACCTAAGGGGTAACACCCAGAAACCACAGACACAACACAGCAGGACGGACTGTAGGCACAACTTCTCCTCCTTAAGAGTTGTCAAATGCTGGGATTTTCTGCCGGCCGAGCTAATCCAAGCGACTTCTCAGGAGTCCTTTAAGAGGCAACTGGGTTCATTCTTAAGGACTAAGTATAGTATCATACTATGATTTACCAATTTCTTTTTCCTCTTTTATTGTTAACATACCAAATTTTCTGCCTTGAGGTATTGGTGATCCCCTGCTACTATCCACGGAAGCCTGTTAAGCGAAAGCTTCTTCTATTCAGTCCACAACCATCTGAACACATGAACTAGGTGCTGAGAGGCTCGCTTATCACAAGTTTCTTGCAACGATTAAGTAGATAAAACAGAGTAGCATTAGATTCAGAAATTTATTCAAGAACTTTCATTAAGAATCGAATAGCAAACAAAGGTTTAAACCAAGTTCCAGTTTAAAAGTTGTATTGGTAATGTTAAGCTGCAGTTTTTGTTGTATTTTTCCAAACGAAAGAGTAAAAGAAGTCACAAAATACTGGAAGTGGTTGTGAGACTAAAATGGAAGTACAGCATCCTTTTTATCATCTGCTGTTCGTTGGATCTCCCGTAAACAGTTCCATAGGGCCATAGTTCTAAGGGCGAAACAGTTTTTATGATCTGTGAAGACTCACTCCTGTTGCATTCTAAATGAAAAAATGGTGATGAATTTAGTCAGAAATGTGGAATATATATATAACCAAATTACATATTTTTTAGCAAAGAATTTATGCAGTTGTGATTTAACTTGAGTTCATGAATATTAGGTAAGGTCAGCTACTATTACTTGCGCAAAGCGTGACATGGGCTTAGTACCGTATTGCAATGCTTTTATTATTTTGCTCCCATTTAAGTATTCCCATGCATCTGCGTCTAGTTTAACAGGACAACATACAAGCAGAGTAAGTGTCTGATAAACTGAAAGTCCCAGTTGTCAAAAAGATTCTTAACCTTTGTCCACAGCCAGCTGCATTTAATTGAGACACAGAACACTCATCTTCTAAGACTGTATACTGCTGTTTTGCGGGCAACTAAAAGCTCAGACACTTAGCTATCTTGCTACCGATGTTATTGATGGGGAAATTGTTTAATGACAGTGATCATGAAATATGGTCAGTGATAGATGTACAGTTTAGAAATAAACACCAAACATACTTATCGCTATCTTATAATGTATGATATCATACATGCTATATAGCAACAGCATCAAAGGCACGTTTTTTCCTATTTTTAATCAGGCTGATCTGAATCCGTATACACATTGGAAACAGGCAACTCTATAGAGTATACTTACTAAACTGATCTGTTTCGTTACAGGCTTCAAGCACTATACTTAATTATATCATAATTCCTTCAACTAAACTGAATTATACGACAAACAAGAAAATCAAACTAAGCAAGTGTCATAGTTATTGTTTCACTTGCAAAGACATGTTGCTCAAAGTAGGTAAATGGACATAATTAAGCCGATAAAACCAAAACACGAAATATAGGCCAGCTGAACTTACCTAAGAAAAAAAGAAGGATACATATATACTGCTTTAAAGCAGTATTCAGTATGAATTCATACTGAAGACAACAGGAAGTTGATCATAGAAACACAGTTTACAGTACAACAAACCTTTCTTCAGTAAAATCATGCACTGACAGTCTATCTGGAAACAATCAACTATGTGAATAAAATCACTATGACTTGAGATATCATTTCAGCGTGCAATGGACGTACAGTGTAACGCAGTCGGACGTGGCGAATAAAAATTAAAAACAGAGAAAAATTAACTACATAATCTAGTTATTTAATTAAAAATACATTATGAAATGACAAAATATGTGGTTACTTGAACGCACAAATGACAGTATGCGATACATTAAGTTTACATTGGTTGCGTTGCGGATAAGATCACCCAAATTTACTTATAGAACTAGCCATTGGTGACTTGAGTAAGGCTTTTGACAAAGTTTTTCCTAAACGAATGCTATATAAATTAAGTAATATCGAGATTCAAGTCAGTTTATTGATGTAGTTAAGGGATTTCTTACTTGGACGTCAACAAAGTGTATGGGTGAACTCAAAGTTGTCTAACTGGAGAGCTGCTTGTTGGAGTGCCTCAGGATTAAGTCAGGGGAAGATGTTGTTCTTCTTGTATGTAAATGACCCTCCCAGTCTCCTATCATCATTGATTTTGTTACATACTGACGATGTCAATATATGCAGAACGATAGAATGCATGTCGATGCCACAACCCTTTTGACTTTGTATATAGCATTCGTGCATCCTTAACTTGAGTTCTGCATACAAGCAGCTACCACTCACATTAGACGAGGGAATGAGCTTTTGAAAAAGGTTCACAGAACAACAGCTAAGCTCCCGTATGATGCTGAACTAGCTAAACTGAATATATTTCTTTTGTCCTATGGACGAACCAGAGGCGACTTGACAACAGTTTTTAAATGAATTAGTGATAGATTTGTAACCGGCATACCACCAATTGCGTTCCAAAACACAAAACTTGCGAGAAACCTCTTGAAAATTTCATGGGCCTAGAAAAAATTACTTTTCAAATGACCATCAACTCAACACGTGACCAAAGCTCCATTTGTCGACTCTTTCAAAAAAATTGATCGACCGAGAGACAACCATTGCCAGGAGTAACACAGGCCACTCAAGCATTCTGTCTTTACAAAATGAAAGTGAAACTGATTCTTGTGCTTTTTGTAAAGCATTTAAAAGCTAAAAATGTAGGCGCTGAGTTTAAGTTCAAGGTTTTTGGCACGTTCGAAATCGCATATATTGTCGGTAAGTTGTCGTTTGTTTAATATCATGTTATTTTCGATTAGTAACAATTGCTTTTATCATGACTCGTACGCTTAGTTGGACGCTCTCTCGTTTTCCCTTTGTTCCATTCTTTCGCAGTCCTCACTGGTCTTCACTCTTCCAAAATACTTCAAGTTCCATCTGGTTAGACTTAAACCGCTACATGTTAGTACTTGGGTTTCGGGAAATTTTTATTAAGCGTTAAGTCACTTGGCAGATACTCCATCTTTTAAATGTCCTTAACGAATCTGCAAATGGCCTTACTTCAATCCATATATATCAATCTTTACGGAAAAGTCCCGTTTCTTTTACCTTCTCTCTCGTAAATCAATTTAACTGAAACGTATCTCAGAGAAAGATTTGAGTGACTTGGTGCGATTCTTATCAATCCATGTTGCAAGGCTTTGAAAATGATAGGAGCCCCTATGATAATTGTATTTTGGGTAGTACGAGTTCTGGAATTGTTTTGAAACAATTCGTCTGCCTAGTTTTCAATAAGACTGCTTAGTGAGATAAAACACAAGAAAATTCACTATGATAATCTTTTTAATAGTTAATACACTATGAAACTTCTGTTATAACCTACTTTATTCATCCATATTTTACATGACTCTTAGTCTCAATACTTTTGGTGTCTTTTTTAATGAACTAAAAACCTGTTGAATGTCAAAAACAAGAATGTGATTCATGTATGAAATCTCTCCTCTACAAATTCATTTTTAGACGCACAATAATCACATGTTTTTGAAGTGATACGTAATAATGGCAGTTAAGCATAGGTGTACATTAACTGTTATCATTATATAAAGGCTTATTCAAGCTAAAATAAAATGCCATACAAATTAGGTGAATGATAATAATTATGGAATTCGGTGGTACACCATGATAAGGTAAGTTTTGAAAATGAAATTTAATTGAAGAACGAGTTGTAAAGAAGTATAGATCTGTTTGGATCGAAAGCTTAACAAAGTGGCTAAGACCGATTTTTAGTATTAAAAGAGTGAGTAAAATACATATTTAAAGTCAAACTTCGTATATAAAGTTCATGATAAGTACAAGTCCTCTATACTAACAAGGTGATTGATCTATTGTGCAATAACTGGTACCGTTCATTAACCATGCTGTCCAGTATTTCTTCATCTTCGTGAACAAAATGTTCATCGAGTGACTAGTGTACTTCTGTTCACAGAAATAATATGAATTGATAAATACAGGTTAAAGAGGCTAATTACGAGTTGACCATCATATACGAATGAATATCGGCTCATCCTACTCACGAATTCTTGAATTTGAACAAAAAATTTTCCGACGATCTCTTGTATCATAAAACTTGTCAAATAAACACATCAAAACTTCTATCTTAAAACCACTGAAGTTCGACATGAATTCCCAAGTGATCCTAAAACGTTTATGCTTATATCTTAGAATTCCTCATTACCCGTTCTACATTTTTACAATTTCCTTTTGAATTATCAGCAGATGTATGGATAAAACAAAGCGAAAAACTTTTATGTTTATTCCTTCTGAATTAACTGAACTCAGTCTACTGAGAAATCAAAATTCAAAATTTTCAAATACCACCGATTTTTACTCACTTGGTTATAAAATACCTGAAATATATGGCAATAAATCAAACGACAGTGAAGTTGTACTGATTTTGGGATTTTACGATTCATTCGCTGAGAAAAATGAAATATGCCCTTATTGTTGTAAGTCGCTTTATTTTAATTTATAAGATTTTGTGGAGATGGATTTAATTTATGGGTGGTATTTGCTACAAATCAGTCTCATTTGGGTTATCACTGAAAAGTTGGATTCTATCTCAGTTATTCTAATGGTTAAGTGTTCGGGACGAGACATCAAGTTCCTTTGCGCGATCCATGATGGGATTGCGATTTCATACTCCCGGAGAGCCTCGTTTTAGTAACTATTTCGATTTGGCGTATACTTAGTATTATTAGTCCTCGCACTTAGAGTGTGCCTCACATCCAAGTACTTGGTGGATTAATTAATTTAAATTTTTTAAGGAAACAACTGTCATATACTTCCTCCTTTTTAACAATATCTTAATTGAGACTGCTTGACGAATATAATCTGCAAGTTAATTTATCTGTTGATTTTCATTGGTCTTTCGATTGAACTAGTTAACCTGATTTAAAGGCGTTAAAATATGTACCAACTGGATAATTTTCTAGAACCTTAGTAAATTGAATAATAATTTTGTACTAGTCTTGAAGTTCTCCAGTTCCATTGTGTTTTTAAGTCATTAACTTTTTAAGTTTAGCCACAAACTTCCTTGGAGTGCAATGATGACTGATGTAGGAGAAAACTGGAAGACTAATACACGACATTAATCAGTAAAATGATTCATTGTTAGCTTAATGCATGTCGGGAAGTATTAATCATTTTGTTTGGGTTTGTGAGACAATCACGACCCATGTTTAGAAACCTTATTTAATGTGATTTAGAATCGATTATAGCTGCAATGGTATATTCAGTCTCTATCTTTTCTTAAAACTCATATACTAATATGAGTACGTAAACTCCGCCAAGGCATGCTCTTTGTTTAGTTACTATCATTCATCGTAATATTATTTCATCTTTTGTTTTTATCTGAACGTATTCTCTTTCTCACTGTGATGATGTAAAATATGGAAACTCCTCTTGATCTTCGTTCTTGTCAAATCTTTTCAAAATTAACCTCTCTTTATGATTTTCCTTAGCATTGTTTCGTATATTCATCCACTATCTCCATTTATGATTGAAATAACATTATTGACGTAAAATTTGAGATGACATTTTAAAGCTGGCGAGAATTTACGTTTTTTAAATTTCTTACTCAACACTGTTTACCTGATTCAACTCATCGATTTAAATATCCCAACTGTTTTTTGTATTGTAAGCAAAGATAGATGGTGAATAGCAGTGGAGTCCAGGACGCATGTTTCGTCCGATTTCGGGATTCGCCAGCCGTGGTACGACCGAGAGTGGGGAGAGTCAGCTCTCCCTCTCGAAAGGCTCTGACATAGCCACGTGCATGCAACCACTGCTAGCGAAGTTCTAATCATTGGCTTCTCGTGGCAGGGGTGCTTTTTACGATGTCGAGAGGACGAAAAGCGAATGCCCGACTCATTAACTGGGTTGGTGGATACGGAGGGTTCATCTACGTGAGTTGGAAAACCCTGATTCCAAACCAATGGTGTACATGGTCTCCAGGATCCTAAGAAAACAAATGGTGTATGAGCCTATTGTTGATCACCGGCCACCATGGTAATGCATCTCCTGACGTTGCTCCACTGCCTTGTGGATAAGCCTTTAGGTCGAAGGCTCTGGGCCCCTAAGAAAACCACCTGTCTCGGTTTGGGCACCTGGACAGTATCCCAGCCTTCACATAAATCGAATAATTTATGTGACGCATATCTGTTTGGTACCAATGTTTATGTGTTTAAATAAATAATAAATAAATGTACATGCATGCCAGAGTTGATGTTCACTCCAGGAAAGTCCTAAACATCAATAGAATGATTCAGACAAACAAAACAAAATGTATTTGTTGTGTTTCAAGAAGTTGATCACATGAACGTTTCTTATACATGTCTTTTACTGACTAGTTTGATTAGTATATCTTAGATACAATTGATCATTAGAAAACTTTATCCTCATGCTCTTTATAAGTTACTATGTGTCTACAACCATATAATATCGTCTATCTAAGCAGTTCAACACTATAAAAATACTTTATTATTCTATCATAATTGAAATTAATCACAGTTTGGATCAATAGTCAGTATTGTATATTTAGTTAAACGACGACGTAAGTCATTGAAGTCATTGTCTCAACCATGATTGATTCATCTTTATAGAATAGACTTGACGCATATATATTAGCGCTCTCTTGTACCAATATTCATGTGTTCAAATAAAAAAAATAAATAGCTGTTATTCCCTAATGAATATTTATAATTTAACAACATTCCTTTACCTTCCTTTGGTTGATAGGTGTAAAAATTCAATCTAATGATAATCTACATATTTGTGCTCAAAGTCTTAAAAAGTATAAATTTGATCGGTAAGTTAACATTTTAATTTCTAAGCGGTTTTTAAACAATAAGAATTTTGCGTGCTGCTGTCATTACAAGAAATATTGATCATTAGTCTTTATTTAAAAGCACTATTGTACTAATCAACCTTTATGACTTTTCTCCTCATCACATAAATTGTAGGACGTTTGTTTCTGATTACTGATTATACTCCTACTACCTCTACCACTACGGGATTTGAATTGACAATTGTATCTGTGTGCTAATGTGGTATGGCAGCTCGAACTGATGTACGTACATACGAAGTTCTACGTTGTTACTGACTGACTGAGGACATTTGAATGTAAATTGGGTTGCATGAATTCTGATGAGTAAATAACTAAATAAGTATTTCCAACTGTCGAAGTATTTCCTTTTGAATTTTGTAGTATGTATCATGGTGATAAATTCCAAGCTCTTCTTCGCCTAACTCTGTTCAATTACAACCATTTGAGATCATTCAGCCTTAAAATTACGATGTCTCACTAAATGTAGGTTCATTCACTTAATTGTGAGTCATAATTTTGTATTAATAATAAATACTAACTGGAAAGGATTGCCCAGGATAGAGTTGGATGGAGAGTGCTGGTGGGTAGCCTATTCTCCTCCATGAGGAGCGTATTCGAGATATCCGTCTACCAACCAAAGGGATTTACTGCTCAGCAGTTCGTTCCGCCCTACTTTATGGCTGTGAAACATGGCCGGTAAGAGTAGAGGATATTTGTAGGTTACTAGTATTCGATCATAGGTGTATTTGAACCATTGCTCGTATATCTCGGGACCACCGAGTAAGTAATACAGTTGTTAGGAAACGGCTACTAGGTAAGTATGACAAATCAATTGATGAAGTAGTGAAAATTCACCAGTTGAGATGGGTGGGACACGTGTTACGTATGTCCAACCACCGAATGCCCCGACGTGCGATGTTTTATGGTGTAGGAGTAGGTTGGAAGAAAGCTAGGAGCGGCCAGATGAGAACGTAGCACAAATCCATGAAGTCACTGACAAGTGGACTGAGCCATGTTGGTATGTGTAGACTACCTGGTTGGGATCCGCGAGATGATAGCAACCGACGGTTAGAGACTTTGAATGACATTAGTAATATAGTTATTTCAGTTTATGTGTTATTCGACTTTTTCTCAGGTTATTTATTGTCATGGATTAATTGTATCCCATTGAGTTTTCCTAAGTTTTTACAAAATCTATACAAGATCATTTGGTGAGATTATAATTTATGGACGACCTTTGAACAACTCTAGACTGACCTTGAAAGTGTCCACCTAAAAACCAGGATCTAATGTTTTACAGCTGATAGTTAGGGTTGGTAATCAGATATAGGTTTTTCATCACAAACTGACATCAGTGGAGTTCAACCAGGTCTGTTGTGAGATATCAACTCACTGAAGACAATCGTGGACGGTGGCGCAATTTCATGGATTTGTTAAAGTTGGACATTAACATTGTTAGATGCCGGCTCAGTGGTCTGATGGTTAAGCGCTCTCGCGCGACACTGATAGATCCTGGGTTCGAATCTCGCGGTTGGGGGCGGGATCGTGTTCGTGCATTGCTGAAGAGTCCCATACTAGGACGAAACAGCCATTCAGTGCTACCAGCTTTTCCATGGTGGTCTAGCTTCATTCAACTCATGATTTCAACTAGTGAAATCAGCTATAATTGCCAAAACTTCTATTTAACCAAATGGATAAGTGAATTTCGCGCCAAAATTCAAAATCTGTTATCGTGAATCTGATTCATTCGTCCAATAAATGATAATCTCGTCGATTATTTTCTTGATGAATAAGCTCATTCTTATCCTTTCTTCTTTTTTTTTCTCTCTCACTATAGTTCATGCATTAGAACCTATTATCCTTTATTAACCAATGAATCTTATATATGGATTAGTCTTGATATGAATAAATTACCATCATTATTGAAACATGGTATTCTCATGAAATATTCTAGATTATTTTATTCTCAAAACCATAATTGGTTATATTCAATTATGAATTATGAAATTGGTCAATCATTATGTACACTTATTCTATGGTCTAATCAATTTACACTAGACTATAATACATCTTGTTGTGATCAATTGAATTATGAAAGAAAGTAAGTTACTTTCATAGTCTTACATATATATGTATTCTTACTAGAAACTAAATTGTTTCAACCCAAATCAGTTATAATCGAATCCAGGACTATAGGTTTCGCGCTCAAAGTTTTAGTGGAAAATCGTGACCAGTGGATTTCAACCATGTCATGTGTGAGATAGTTATCTACCACAGAGAGTTGAAAAGAGTCGCGTAATATCGTGTTTTAGTTGAAATGAGGTATCAATTGTTATAACTTGTGAACTTGTGTGCCCTGTTTATTGTATAACGCAATGATACCGTCAATCAGAGAGCAGCGAACAATCGACCGAACCAGTGACGCATAAGACACCTGCGAGCAGCCTAGAGTCCTGATTAATCCTGCTTTCCGTCTAGCTCAGCCAGTTGAGTCCAGGACACCAATCTCAGCCTCTGCAACATGAATCATTTATTTTAAACATACAGGGTTTATATACCAATCAAACAGACCACAACGTACATTTGTAAAATATTTGACCAAAAGTGGCTGTGAACGAGAAAGGTAGTGATTAACAGACAGGGAATAATTCAAGAATGATAAGTCGTATAATAATAGTTCATAGGTCAAAATAAAACTCATAATAAGACGGACGTGAATATGAACAGTTTAGTTACATAACAATTACACGATAAAAATATAATCATAGCATTGTTCCATAAACGGATCCCAGAAATTACCATTCATTATTCTTATCGGGATATAACATCAATATCGTTGAATGCTAGCTCAGTGTTCTAGAGGTTAAGCGTTCGTGCTCAAAGCCGAAGATCTTTAGTTTGATTCCTGTTAGTGGAGTTGTGGGTTGGTATCACTTAGGAGTTTCACACTAGGACGAAACGGCCATGCAAGACTTCCAGGTTTTTAGTAGGAGTCTAACTAACTTTGAAAATTCTATGAACAGAACACTAAAATCGAAGGTGCCTTCTCAGTTCCTAGTAATCTACCAGGACGCACAAGATTACTCTTACTATGTATTAGGTGAAGAAATTAGCATCAATTCAAATAAACTTACCTTATGTATATGGAAAAGATTAATTTAACCCCGTCGTTTACCTTTTCCACCACAACTGAGTCGTTTCATTCCTAGTTCTGATCATTCTCCTTTCGCCTTCATCATGATTTGCCATCCGTTGCAAGACATTCTTCTTATTCTTAATTGCATGATGTCCTTATTAATTATGATTCTTAGTGTTCTTCTTCTTCTTCTTATTATTATTATTCTTCTTCTTCTTCTTCTTCTTCTTATTATTATTATTATTAATTATTGTTATTATTATTATCATTACTATTATTATTATTACAACAACTACAAAACAACAATTCCTATCTTTCATGGTTTAAATCATCAATCGATCTGGGTTAGACCACCATTGAAAACCTGAAAGTACTGGACGGCCATTTCATCCTAATATTGGACTACCTAACAGTGCGCATCCACAATCCTGGACACAGGGATTAAATTTAAGACTTTCGGGCTCGTGCGCAGACGCTTAAACTCTAGACCAATGAACCGGCATCCAACTGTGTTAATGTTTAACTTCAATCAATCCATGATCTTGCGCAACCGTTCAGCATTTGACTGTGGTGGATAAACTGTCTCACACCCGACACAGATTGGACTCCACTGGTCACGGCATTTCAGGATTATAATCTACAATCTAAACTATGATTTAAGGTTGGGAATGCTTGTTAGTAGTTAGAAATAATGATCTAGAAGTGAGTTGAAGAGTGCTGTGTCATCCCGAAAGGATGAATCCTCTTGCAGTTAGTGCTGTGTGCTTTGAAATATCAATGACTTTGAAGTTACTTTTAACAATGTATAAATCATGATCTCTATATTTTAGTCTCACTGTGTTTATCAATTTAACGTTCTTAATCACTAAGTATCAGTAGATTTTACTGATACCTTACTTTGCTCCTAATGTGTTATGTTGTATGCTGCTTATATTTGCAGATATAAGTAGTATGTAGCACCAGTCGGAAGTGCAATGTTTGTGAGCAAAAGGTTGAGAAGATTGATATGAAAAGCAAGGAGAAGGAAACTGAAAGCAATTAAGATAACAATAGGAATGAAGGAACAATGAAACTTATGAGAGACAATTCAGAGATGATGTGCGAATGATGTATTTGATGTATATTTTTCACACTTTGTTAAACCATTGTGCGATTGTGCTTTAAACAGCAAATTGCTTTTCACCACTTGAGTTCTTGTTCACTACACTAATAAGGTAAATGCTATCTGTCATCGCTTTCTGAGTTGTATTGTGTATAGAAGACACTGACCAATATCACGTTTTAAAATGACCGGTCAGAATTCTAATTTTGTCTGTTCCTCGTCTACCATTCATTCCATGGTCTGTTGATCCAAACCTGACCCAGCGTACGCTTGACCAATACCGTTGACCTTGAGCCAACTCACTTAAGCTCCTATCAATTCGATATCCTCTAGCTTTTCTCTATGCCTTTCCTTGGGCTTCAAAAAGTCAGTAACCAGTTTCTCTTATTTCTATGGTTCAAACAGACTTGGATTCACATACAAATATGCTGGACGGCATTACATCATAAATTGAGAAATTAATAAATATAAAATAAAATTTGGTTTAATAATAACTTGATAAATGTTTCCAATAGCTCCAGCTTCTACAATATTCTTCCAGTTATAAAGATTTGTACTCTAAGATCACACAAAAACATTGATACAACGAGTCACCAAATAAATATACGCTACATAAATCATTCGATTTGTGTGAGGACTGGGATACTGTCCGGGTTCCCAAACCGAAGCACGTGACTTTCCTAAGTGACCACACTCGGCGCCTTCGACCTAAAGGTCTGATCCAAAAGGCAGTGGAGCAACGTCAGGAGATGCATTAGTGTGGTGGCCGGTGACCTCCAATGAGTTCATACTACCATTTGTTCCCTCAGGGTATTGAAGTCCATGTACATCATTGGTTTGGAATCAGAGTTTTCCACCCCCCTAGGTGGATCCTCCATACCCACCAACCCGGTTAAAGCACCGGACATTCGCTTTTCGTTTTCTCAATTTCGTGATCACCACCCCGTTAGCGAAGCAGTGACCAGGACTTCCCTGGCAGTGATCAACCAAATGTTATCTTAGCTCTGATATATTAGTACATTCAGTAAAGTGTTCATTCGTTTATCATCAAATTTCGTTTTTTTCTTTCCCTCCCTAGATGTTCACGGCAATATTCCCGTTTCATTGAGATAATAGTACGGATTTTCACCAAGTTGTTTAACAAAACCATTCAAATGAGCTATACCTTATTGTTAATTAAATACCAATATGATACGTCAAAGAAATCATCTACATTCTGTACAAATTGTTTAAATAAGTTATCCAATACTACCAATACTACAACTACTACTACTACTACTGATAATAGTAGTAACATCAGTACCACAAATCATTCTTCCATGCTATATGTCCACCATTCGAAAATGTTATCATTGTCAACTTTTGTACCAGATCCTAGTCTAGTTATATTTTGTGCTATACAATTATTAATTTTAATGTTATGTTTAATTACAGTACCGCATAATCATCATAGTGATAATAATTATGATTTTGGATGCTGTACACCTCATGTGAATAAATCATCATCTCAATTATCTTCATGTAATACTATTCAATCAAATTATCATACTATTACTACTACTAGGACGACTACTAATACAGCCATTAGTAGTAGTTGGTTACCGAATGATTTAAATTGTAAAATTATCCCTACATTAGGCTTATTTTATTTAGATAAGAATGAAGAAAATTATACATTGACATTATCATCAGCAAATCTCTCATCATCTTCATCATCTCCATTCATATTATATAATTCCACAAAAGAATTAATGAACTATCTGTCACCATCAACAGATTACTGTCAAATGAATATACTTTATCGTTATATTGAAGTGAGTATATTATGAACGATATATACAGATTTCTTTCTTTTATTTTCAATATTTAAATCGAATGTGATTGAATAAAATAAGTACAAGCTTATTTCGATTGAATAACAGTGTAAATGATTAGATGGTAGTTGGAGGTAGTCGACAGGGAACCCTGGACCCGGGTTTCGTGCTACTTGGCACTCGTCAGCAAGGTGTACCTGTAATCTTGAGGGAACTGGTTCTCCCTGACGGATTCGATCCCGTGTCACCCAGCTTCACAGTCAGAGATGTTATCGTTGAGCTATCCGAGCCGCGACCGACGTCCTGTAGGACTGAGATGTCAGTATTGAAATTGGGGAGATTGTTACATTTCATTGAAATCATGAATCGATCCAAATTAGACAACTATTTAAAACCTGGAAGTAGTGGACGGTCGATTTGTCTTAGTATGAGACTTCTTAGGAGTGCACGTTCGTAATTCCGTGATCGGGAATTAAACTCGGAACCCGTGGTCTCGTGCACAAATGCTTAACCTCTAGATCACCTGTTTCTGTTTGGGCACCCGGGGAGTATCCCAGTCCTCACACAAATCGAGTGATTTGTGTGGCGCATATGTATATGATACCTCCTTGTACCAATGCTTGTGTTTAAATAAATATATAAATAAGGTCACTGAGTCGTGACCTAGTGGTTTACAAGTTTGGTGGGTTGATTGAAGGTAGACTTTTACATCACTAAATCTCAGTTCATTGGTCTAGAGATTCGGCATCCATGAGCAAGCCTGAATGTCTTGTGTTCGATTCTTGGGTACGAGGTGGTGCACACCTACTTTTGAGGAGTTCCACACTAAGATATAACGCCGTCCAGTAATACCAGGCTTTTGATTATTATTTAACTCAGATCTGTTCGTGATTTCAATGATATTTGTGATGTTAGAGTGATGCATAAAAGATTTTGCTTCTACTTTGAAAATTGGATTTAGCTGATTCAAATTAAGTACTTTAACACAGTATCTTAACGCAGAAACAAATACATTTGCTCTTTTGATAACACTGTCCAATCACTAAGCATGTAGTATGGTAACAATTCATTATTGTTAGGTATCCAGTACTGATGTTTTAAAGCATTTAATGGGCGAAACTGACAATTTCCTGGTATTGTGAGTTTCATATGTGAACGATTCTGATTTTAAAGTCGCTGATGAAGGATCACTTCAAGTCGTTACTTCTGATTTGTAGTTCGCATTTGCAAAAATTCACTGGTATTCGAATATCTTTACTGAGCAGCCGTATTAATCAAGACCCGAAGCTAACATCAAGCGGTATTGATAATGAGCATCAAGAGTTTGTCCTTGTCTTTTCAGTCTCTATCAATGAATCTTTTAAGTAGTCTCAGGCCTCTGTGTGTTTAGCAAGGAAAATGTTATACAGGGGTCTCATTGTCATTAAATGTTGGAATTATACACTATTCGTCTAGCTCACAGACTCATTACGGAAGTCATCAGTTAGCTAATAGTTTGTACTTGACCGACTAAATATGAGTAGGGGAAATGGAATTCAAATTTGTGACTTGATGATTTATAACTGAATGGGATCAACTAATTAAAGCGGTGGCTTAGTGGTTAAGCTTTTCGACTTTCATCCAAAAAGTTCCAAGTTCGAGCCCCACTACACGTATTTTGGTTCGCGTAATAGGGTAGTAATGTCATTAGTGCTTCTTGGGGAACATTACGATTTAATACATTTGTTGCATTGTGACTGATTCTCAGCCTCATTTGGTTTAACACAAGAATAAGGTCATATAAGTCGGTATTCGGATTGGCAATTTTCTGATGTGATAATTAACCGGGAAAAATGCATAGCAGTTTGAAAACTCAAATTCCTTCTAAACCTGTGTCCCGGGTTCGAGTTCCGTGTGCGGGATCATCGATGCTCACTGCTGAGAATTCCCATACTAGGAGAAAATGTCCGCCCAGTGCTTCGAGGTTTTCAATGGCAATCTAGCTTTGACTGACCGGTGAATCCCGACTGTAGCTCCTACCTTGACGTGGTGGTTGGGCTTGCCTATCGTGACGAATCAATCGAGCCATACTGGAACAATCGCTCCTCGATGTCTTACCATGCCAGAGAGGTCCGTTGAAAAACGGTCAGACTAGGAGCAGCAAACCTAAGGTCCGAAGGCGAAGTTGTAATGCTGACTGTACAGAGGTGTGACGGCAGTAAGGTGTTTCCTTCAAACAACCAGCATGACAGCGATACTGCCTTCCCACAAAGAGGGGTGGGTGGGGTTAGAAAAGGTCGATCCTAAAAATGCACACCTCACCTTATCCCACTGATATCCGTCTCCGGTGGTAAGGTCTCAACAAATACGGAGCTAACACGAAAATTACCAACAAAAATGTCGTGTGTGACCGACCTCAAGCAGTTGTCGCCTGGGCACTGCGTTCACGCCCTCAGGTCACTAGGACCACCTCCAATCCAATTTCTTTTTCAGGTACCCCCAGAAGAACCCTTCCACGATGTGGGCAACCGGGAGGTGATAACCGCTTTCATACCTCTATCAGCACTCAAGATCACTGTATTCATAATATAGAGTTTTCGAAACATTCTTGACTTACGGCAGAATACATGGATTTTCGACTATTGATAGAATGTAAGAAATATGTTTCATCCCATTTGGAAATCATCACCAATAGGGTAATCCAAATTCTTTTCTAGTAATGATATATCCGAAACTTTATCATTATGGGGTTGCAAGCCAATGTTTGTATAGAGAAGCACATTAAAAAAATCTATGTAATGAGATTATCAGTTTGGAAAAACTAAATAGTCTATATCAAACTATCTTATACGTAACCAGATTGACACTCAGAAGTATACAAATTAAGTATTAAAAGGGGTTTTTATGGATATTATACTCAATATTATATGGAACTCTTCAACAGTGCACATCCACGACTCCACACCAAAGGGACTCGAACTCAGTACGTTCGGTATCACATGAGAACACCTAAACTCTAGACAACTGAACGGGCCCTGTATCCAATGATGTTATTGTCTAACTTCAACCAATCCATTGATCTAAAGGTTAAACGTTCACTCACGAGACCTACTCACTGCCTTCTCGTGGCGGGGGCGTTGTTTACGAAAATGAGAGGACGAAAAGCGAATGTCCGGTGCTTTAACCGGATTCCAAACCAATGGTGCACATGGGCTCCGGTATCCTGCGGGAACAAATGGCGTATGAACCAATCGTTGGTCACCGGCTACCATGGGACTGCATCTCCTCACGATGCTCCACTGCCTTGTGGATCAGACCTTTAGGTCAAAGGTTCTGGGTGTGGCCCCCTAAGGAAACCACCTGCTCCGGTTTGGGCACCCGAACAGTATCACAGCCCTCACACATATCGAATGAGATTTGTGTGGCGTATATGTATTTGGTGCCTCCTTGTTCCAATATCTATATGTTAAAATAAATAATAAATAAATAAGAGACCAATACATCGTGAGTTCAAATCTCACTAGGCGGGATCATGGATATGCACTCCTAAAGAATCCTACACTAAGATGACACAGTCATCCAATGCTTCCATAATAGTTTAACTTCAATTAATAAGAACGAATTATTACTTTCATTATTATCTTTTTTTTTTCTTCTTTAGTATTTCACATGTGAATTAACTCGTCTTCTATTATGGCTTGAACAAGGTAAACCAGCTGGTTTAAAAATCAATATTCATTTATCCTATTTAATGGGACAATTTTTTTTATATCATATATTAGCATGGCGTTCTTATGTTACATTTATTATTTATTTATTAATTGATTTAATGAATCAATTAAAACAATTCACTGGAATTGATTCATTCAATAATCATAATCACGATCATCATCATCATCATTATCATTATCATTATCATTATATTTTAATCAATATTATAACAATCATATGTTTATTAATGAGTACAATTTACTTAGTAACAACATTATCTATATATCAATATAAACACTATTATCCCCCTCTTCCTCCTCCTCCTCCTCGTCCTCGTCCTCGTCCTCCCCACTATGTTTATATTGTATCATTATTGAGAATGTTTATGATTTATATATCAACAATCATACGTTTATTATTTAGTTTATTAATTTGTTTATTATTAGATACAATTGAATTGATTACATTGCATTTAACAAGCTTTTATATATATGCTACACAGTAAGTTCATTTCTATATTTATAATCTATATTGTCTTTTATTTATTTTGTTTTATCAGATGGGGTTTTATAAAGATTTTAATAATTTAATTAGTTGAAATTATGAGTGAATTCAAACTAGACCAACATGAAAAACTGATAGGTCCTGAGTTCAAATCCCGTGTGTGGGGGGCGATCGTGGATGCACACCGCTGAGGAGTTCCATACTAGGCGGCACCAGATACATATGCGCCACATAAATGTCATTTGATTTGTATGAGAGCTGTGATACTGCCCAGGTGCCCAAACTGAAGCAGGTGGTTTCGTTAGGGGACCACACCTGGAACCATTTGATCTAAAGATCTAATCCACTAGGCAGTGGAGCATCGTAAGAAGATGCAGTCCCATGGTAGCCGGTTACCAATAATTGGTTCACACGCTATTTATTCTCTTAGGATCCTGAAGCCCATTTTCACCATTGGTTTGGAATCAGGTTTTTTAACTCCTTCAAGTGGACTCTCCATATCCACCGACCCGGTTAAAGTGCCGGACATTCGCTTTTCGTTCTCAATTTCTCAAACAACACCCTTTCCACAAGAAGACAGTGAGTAGGACTTCCCTGCCAGTGGCTATATACGCGTGGCCATGTGAGAGTGTTTCAAGAGGGAGAGTGGGCTTTCTCTACACTCGGCCGTACTAGGGCATTTGGGGGCAAGTATGTAGTGAACAAGAACACGAATGGGGACAATCGAAACAGCTAACCAGAGCTTCCAGGTTTTCCATGGTGGTCTAGCTTCAATTGACTCATAATTTTGTTTTGTCAAAAAAGGGTTTTTCTGTAGTAATTTTAATAGTTGAATTCATGAGTCAATTGAAGTTAAACTACCATGTAAAACCTGGAGGTACTGGTTGACTGTTTCGTCCCACTGTGGGACTCCTCAGTAGTGCGTATCCACGATCCCTCACGTGGGACTCGGTCTCGCATGCGGACGCTTAACCTCTAGACCATTGAGCCGGTCAGCATCCAACGGTGTTAATGTCTAACTTCAACTAATCTAAGAAATTGTACCACTGAACACTATTGTCTTCAGTGAGTTACTATGAGGACGGTTCACGGATGAACTTGAGGAAGCTGTATAAAGCTCAGAAACAGCCGAAGATATTCTACCCAATCACCTTTTGGAAGAATATTCTAGAATCTCTTCGTGTAGCTTCTCGATTGAACAATGCCAATAACCCCCCATGTGTGGGTTGGAGAACTATAATGATGCTTTCGTTTTTACTAAAAACTATAAATACTTGACAGTTTTGTACCATAATTGACACTGTTTTGAAATATCATTCCTTTCATTTGTTTTCTCATTTGCGACTTGAAGGGTTCTAGCGCTCGAGTTGGTCAAGTTGTACGCAATATAATAAGAATCTAAGCACTAGATATAACAATAGACCGTAGGTCCTGAGTTTGAATCTCACGAGGCGGGATCGTGGATAAGGAGTGCCATACTAGACCGAAACCGCTGTCCAATGCTTCCAAGTTTTCCATAGTGGTCTAGTTTCGACTGACTTATGAATTTAACTATTAAGTTTTATTTCGTTCTGTTTTTTCTATTTTAGAGAAAGTATTTCTCTTATTCAATTCATTTTTGTATTGGTTGTTTAAAGGCAGGTAATGTCGTAGCAATCTGCACAAGATGCATATATGTCTATAATAGACTGATCAATTACTGTCTTGAATGTCTATGGAAAGATTCAAATACCTACTTACTAACGCTGTTACTCCTCGTGGAAGGGCATAGGCCGCACACCAGTATTCTCCATCCAACCCTGTCCTGGGGGAATCCTTTCCAGCTCGTTCCAGTTGTTATCCATCCTTTTCATACCTGATTCTATTTCCCGACGTAATGCGTTCTTTAATGACAGTTACTGGTCAATAGGATTAAAAATGGTTGCTCACTATAGCAAATTGGTTGGAATCAGGTATGTAGATTATTGCATACCCGGTCAGTGGTCTGAAGGTTAAGCGCCTACCGCGAGACCGAATGACCCTGGGTTCGATACTCGAGGTAGTCGTGGATAACAGTGTCCGAAGGGTCCCCCAAACCAAAAAGAAACAGCTGTCCAGTGCTTCCTGATTATCCTGGTAAAAGTAGTCAGTGATGTAGGCTGTGAATTTGGATTATTATTTATTAATTACTCGACATAAATCAGTAATCGTTAGACATCGTATTCCTTGAGAAATTTAAAGACCGTGCACAGTTGAAGTATCCAAAGTAAGTACCCATCATCTTGGATCAAATTAAAGTCGTAACTTTTGTGGCAAATCGATTGTAGGCAGGTGCGTAAGAGATTTCCTGAATCTTGATTTATCATATGGAAATGTTTACAATGATAGAGAGAGAGAAAGGAAGCCTATTCTCACTACTTCTGAATATACTAGGTCATTCATGAAGTCATATGATTACGGTACATATATTACGTTTTTCACACCTCTGGATTCACCATTACCTCCAGCCTAAAATATTCGATCGATGATTGAATACTTTAGTATATTGTTCGTCGTGTGTACTATGATCGTTGACCTGTGCAAGCTATGATTGCATGGTTTAAACACTTAATATACAACCATTGAGGACCCAGTCATTCGACCTTAATGTGAACAAACAGATTGTATAAGTGATAATTATGTAATTGAGTTTTGTCATTACTCATTGGCGAAAACCACCGCCTATACACATTCACTGCATTCAATTGTTTACAATTGAGTCCTACTGTTAAGTCCTACCCTAACCGAAATAAGTACTATTTCAGTACACATTATTGATGTTATGTAGAGATTAGTTTCCAGTAGGTTTTACTGGAAATCTCTCTTGACCTGCGTAGTCAATCTAGTTTAGAATGAGATGAATTTTTGACGGTTACGACGAAAACAGAAACAACAACACTATCTGACAGGTACACTATAGTTCGAATTCGTTAAAGTTTGAAGAATGTAAAGTATGAGAGTCTGATACAGTAGTGACTAAGTAGTAATATGTTCCCGACAATAGCACTTTAGTCTCTTGTTAGTAATAGGATTTAATTGTAACCAGGATTATTCTGAGCGCTGTTAGAAGCATGAGGTGGTATGTTGCTTCCCGGTTGTCCACACCGTTGAAATATGATTTTTCTTGGGAGACCTGGAGAAAAAAATGGATTGGTGATGATCTCAGCGACCTAGGAGCGTGACCGTAAAACCCAAGGTATAACCTTTTAAGGCCAGTCTTACACTCCATTTTGTGATTAGTTGTTAATGTAATACCTCCGTAATTCGTAAGGCTTTATCTCTGGAGATTGAAATCCTTGAGACAAATTGTGGTTGATTGTTTTAGTTCCTTACTTCATTTATGAGAAGGCAACATCGCTGTTGTATAAAGAAAATTACATACCACTGCCACACCCATGTGCAGTCAGCAGTAAGATTTCACCTATACACTTTACTTTTCTCATTTCTAATCTTTCTTCAACCGATCTGGTTGGTATTGTAGAAATCTCCAACATTTCCGATAACAGTACAGTTGCTTTAAAATTATTTATAATATTAGCCGTGACTGGTAGAGTTCAATCATATCCATATTGAAAAACGTCACTTATGATACTCTCGAATTCCAACTCAATAATTCAGTAGTAATCTCGTGTTTATTTTGATGTTCGATCTTCTATGTGGTTCACATAACTGATAAGTCTAAAGTAGAATGAAACAGGCTGTTCAGTGGTTCGTGACTCTCAACTGAAATCAATTCATGCTGAAGGCTAACTTATGGAATAGTTTAGTGTTCTACTTTTTTACAGTAATCCTGTCCAGTTTGTTTTTCTGCTATACAATTTTTTGTCGATATCATACTTAACTTTAAGCTTTCTGGAATGTCGACAGTGAAATTCCACTTCATAAACTTCGGTTCAAACAACACCACTCAAAAAGTGTTTCCTAAGATTGGGTACATAAACCTGTTCTTTGTAAAGTATTTACCTTAAATGGAGCGGCGGCTAAATGGTTTATACACTCACATTTTAACCGATATTAGATCGCAAGTTTGAACCCGACTGTACTTAATTTGGTTTTGAAAGTATCAACGATTCTCCCAAAAGCTCAAGACTTAAACTTGCAATTATACATTTAACCCTTAGGTGTTCTGTTTCGTCTTGAACAAACTCAGTGATACCCTGGATCATGAAACTGGGTGACCCACGTTCTTATCCCCCTGGGAGCATCATTTGCCTCAGGGTTGGCCAGTACGCCTTACTGACGAGGGCCGACTAACATGAAAGCTAGGTTGAGCAGGATTTCTCTTAATATCTCTAACCATCTTATATCATTACCAATTTGTTTTGCAGATATCCTTCTGTAGGTATATTAGACGCTGTGATCATACATTGTAGAAGTGTCTAATGGTCGAAAATGCTGTGATTTACTCATCTACAAACTTATATCATTGCATACAGTCAAATAGCGTAATTAGATGGTGGTTGGAGCTAGTCGACAGGAAACCTTGGACCCGGGTTTCGTGCTACTTGGCACTCGTCAGCAAGGTGTACCTGTAATCTTGAGGGAACTTGTGCTCCCTGACGGATTCGATCCCGTGTCACCCAGCTTCACAGTCACAGACGTTACCACTGAGCTATCCGGGCCGCGACCAATCGATCTGCACTAATAAGGATCTGACACACATAACATTGGTCACCACTCATTGATCAATCAATTGTGAACAGTGTAATTGCATATGTAAGCTTCTCTATGAATGCCTTCACTGGATTTTTCGAAATGAATGATTCAATGGTTTCTAGATGATATGAATAAAAATTGGTCTCAAACATATTCACTACATTTCTCTCTTAACAAAAATGTCAATATTTGTGTATACTCTTCAGTGATTGTATCTAAGGTTTATATCTCGTCCCCATTAGATCAATGTAATTAGCTAGATATAATCACTTACTGTCACCAAAAATATCCGCTTGCATATTCTATATGTATATGTATTAATGTTACTTTCTTCTCATTTGAATCTCCTTATTCACTTTTATTATAGTTTACTTCGTTTACAATTGAAAACAATAGCTGCTTCATGGCGTCTATGTCGTAATAGTTCTAAATGGAATCCATTACGTAATCGTGTTGATAAAATACCGGATATGTATCTTGATTCTAATGAATTTTTCTTATCAGTTAGTTCATTACAGAAGAAAATTTCATCATCCTCCTCCTCATCATCTCCATCATCACCGACAATATTATCGACGGCTACTACTACACCAGGATTTTTCAACGATAAAAATCACTACCAAAAACAACAATCAGAAAGATCAATTGTGCGACAAGAAAATGTATTGTATAAATTTATTTCTCATAAAAAAGATTCTGATATTATTCTATGTGATCAATTAACTAAACAAACATGTGGAGTATATCTGGATCGTTTATTAGTTTCCACTTTATTGGGTCTTGCTATTGGATTATGTTTATTTACTACAACAATAGCATTTTATATTACATTTGCATCTGTAAGTGAACATTATGTATAGTTGTATTGAGATGATAGAGATGATTTTGGTACAGTTTTGTTCTCTGAGCTGGATGGTTTAGTTGTAGAGCATTCATCATACTTTTGATTAGTATCATCAAGATAAACTTCGGTTTTGAAGTGAAGTATTCAAATCTCTTCACATTTGAATAACAGTTTGTCACGTTGACCTCAATTTTGTTTTTATTTATTTGTTTGTTTGAAGACATGAATACTGGTACAAGGGGGCACCAGATACATATGCGCCACACAAATCTCATTTGATTTGTGTAAGGGCTGTGATACTGCCCAGGTGCCCAAACCGAAACAGATGGTTTTCTTAGGGGGCCACACCCCGAGCCTTCGACTTAAAGGTTTAATCCACAAGGCAGTGGAGCATCGTAAGTAGATGCAGTCCCATGGTAGCCGGTGACCAATACGCCATTTGTTCTTTTAGGATACTGAAGCCCATGTTTACTATTGGTTTGGAATGAGGGTTTTTCAACTCCCCTAGGTAGATCCTCTGTATCCACCAACCTGGTTAAAGCACTGGACATTCACTACTCGTCCTCTCAATTTCGCAAACAACACCCCCTCCACTTGAAGTCAGTGAGTAGGACTTCCCTGACAGATGCTATATACGCGTGGCCATCTGAGAGCATTTGGAGAGGAAGAGTGGACTCTCCCCATTGTCGGCCGTACCGGGGCATTTGGGGGCCCAGTCTTGAATGGTTACTGTTAATGTTTAATCTGCTATTATTGTCACTTGATTTTAATTGTATCTTCCTTTAATCCAATCTTTTGCCCTACACTTGTCCATGATCATCAATTAACAGTCAAACGTCGTAATATATCTTCGCTTATATCAATACATATGAACATTTTTGTATACACATTCAACCGGAAAACTATAGATAAATATAGATCAAATGGAGATATAATCAAAATAAAGAGGCAGATAGTGGCAGGTTAAACGTCAATGGTGATCAATCAAGATCATAATTGACAGAACAAGGTTTTAGTCAAATGTAGATAGACTCGAATACTTCACTTTTAACTGAATTTTGTTCTAATAACCCTCGCCAGAAGAATAATGTTTATATCCACGATCAAACCATCCAACCTTGATTCTTGGGAGATGATAGTATTGCTAGAACTATCAGAAGATGGAGTTGATCTGAAAAATGTGATGTATTCGCATTATACATTTCGAACAATCTGATCACATATATTCTTGTCAGGGCGTTTTGATATGGAAATTAATAAAGGTCGATTAAATGAAAGTTCAAGTATCAAAGGTAACAAAGGGGAGAGGAACATTTTACATTGTATAGAAATTGTCACATTATCCTAGGTCATAAAATGACTTAAGGATTACTAGGGTAAATTTAAGTTTACAAAAAAGCTTATGACTTAAGTCTATATCGAGGCCATCCGCACAGGATGTACATATGCCAACAAGAGACTGATCAATTACAGTCCTAAATAACAATGGCAAGATACAAGTAAAACAACATCAATTGAATTTAAGTTACGACAAATTGTTTTTGTACACAAATGCGCGGGAGGGGGTAAATTTACAAATAGCCAAGGCTTCAATAAACTTGAGAATTCATCCATGACAACGTTTTAAAAGCTGTATTAGTGACAATTTTGTGCACCGTTTCAAATATACATGTGTTTCGCTATCGATGAACTTAGTTTTCTACCCTCCACCGTGATCGGACTGTTTGACACTAATTGGTTTTGAAGCCATCTAGGCACATGTTCAATGATCCTTAATTACATTGTTCGATTACTCCTCCCTATGTATGTTTGTTCACACACATGTAAATTGGTGAATACAATGTATAGCGCAAATACATCACATTTTTCAGATCAACTCCATCTTATAGCTCTATCGAAATTTATAAAAAAGACCAATTGCCTTAGATAATATTGAGTTTTACCGTTAAAATTTCAACTAAAGCTTATAGATATATTCATCTCACTTTCCAGATACATTCAAGCTATTCTCTGTGTATCAGTGTAGGGGGTTGTGGAGATTGTTAAGTTTTTGATTGAGACAATGAATATTAGATCATTGAAAACCTGGAAGCACTGGATGGCCCTTTTGTTCTAGTGTGGGACTCCTCAGCAATGCTCATCCATGATCCGTCACGCGGGATATGTCAGAAAGCTTGTAATAATAACCAATTACCTAGATTGATGTAGACGGAGTGCAGTTCACATCTGTGACTTGATAGTTGATAGTAGAACGCTTTAACTACGAAGTCTCACTTTCTGTTAAATAAACTATTCTAATGTGATGATGTGAAATCTCCAAAAAGTTTGATATAGCTAAACCCTTTTTGATATACAACACTACGTCCCTATAAATATAGATAAGTAACTAGTTTTTTCGGTAAAACGTTTTTGTGCTTTAAAGCAAAGCAAGTATAAACAGATGAATTTGATTTACATGACCACTGGTGACTTGAATTGAAATCTAGTAAGCATTAATCATCTGTTAATGTTTATGTATTCCATTGATTCCGAAATGGAATAATCATCGTTGACTTGAATTCACAATATCAATTTTATAGAATCATGGATAAGTAACATACTATGGCAGGTTTTCGAATTGACAAAGATCATTCTTCAGTCATTCAATTACAACGTAGAACCTGGTACATTAAGAAATCACTTCAAGTTGCCACGGCAAATCACAGATTAGTAGAGGTTGTAACAGTATATTAATGGCAATAAAAAAGATTTGACATGAACGTTATGATTTAAGAAAATATAAGTTAGCGAGACGAAAGAAAACTTGTAAGGTAATGTAGAAACCTAAGATCTATGTGATGATAAAATGTGAATGCACCAGTGAGATTTTGAACGATTTGGAACCATGTCACTATTAGTTATGATAGTTACGCGGACCACAACAGGTAGTCTTTATCTACTTATATGGCCAGTTCAATACTCACTGTCTTCATGGACTGATACCCATGTCTTGGTTTGAAAACTCCGCGTTTTCTCTCAACTCACTCCTACACCATCCTTATGGTTCCAGATTATCCTAACCATATATAAGCCGAAAATGATTCACTTCCCCTTCACTCGATTTGTCATACTTTCTGTCCAACCTCAAAATCACTAATTGGATGATCGCAAATTATCCATGCAATGATTGTAAAACACGTAAGATCGGTTACTAGTACACTCTTACATATAACTTACCATTAAACTTTGATATTGTGTATTTATTGTCGTGCTTAACTTTGCTGGGACTAGTACGTACAATATCACTTGACATGAGCATTGGTCAACATTGACGTATTACTGCCGACTCACTGATATATCACAGGAATATTGGGTTGCATTTGAAATACATTATTATTAACACACGCCATGATTTAATAATCTAGTGAATTGCTTTTTTCTTTGTTTCAAACATTTCGCGATATTACATGGACACCATCGTTTATGAGATATCTGTCTCAGTTGTAGACATGTTTTAATTGACATAGTTTGAAACTTCCTACTAAAACGTTTGGAACCTAATTTAAAGCCAGCCACTCCTGTGCGTAATAGATAGTGTAGTTTATTGATTAGTTGGCAAAATACGTTATTGGGAGTCAGTTACGGCCTAAGTAGCTCATATGTAACTTTTTAGACTATTCACCTTGTGTTGCGCGTTTAAATCCCATAAAAAACATCAGTCTCCTCATGATTGTTTACGAAATTGAGAGGGTGGATAACGAATGTCCAGCGCTTTAACCGGGTTGGTGGACACTAAAGGTTCACCTAGGGGAGTTGGAAAACCCTCATTCCAAACCAATGGTGTACATGGTCTCCAGGATCCTAAGAAAACAAATGGCGTACGAACCTATTATTGGTGACCAGCTACCATGGGACTGCATCTCTTTACGTTGCTCCACTGCCTTGTGGATTAAAACTCTAGGTCTAAAGGCTCCGAGAGTGACTCCCTAAGAAAACCACGTGCTTCGGTTTGAACATCCGGGCAGTATTCCAGCCGTCAAACAAATCGAATGATTTATGTGGCGCATATCTATTTGGTGCTTCCTTGTACCAATGTTTATGTGTTTAAATAAAGTAAATAAATATAAAATGATTCTAGATAAGCTTTGCTAACTAGTATCAAGTAGCACGAAACATAGGTCGAGGGCTTCCTGTTAACTACCTCCAGCTACCTAATATCTTGTCATTACTTATTATTTTTTTCTGGTTGGCTTTTGTTTAGCGAGTTAGTTTTCTACGGGATGGGTTCGCTAATCTCAGTCCCAACCCTTCTCCTTTATCCGGGCTTGGGACTGGCAGTAGTCTCAGAGGGGCTCTTAGCGGAGTTAATATCTCGTCATAGTATATGTAATGTCGAACCAGTCAGCCCTTTTGTTTGAAAAAGTTCGTTCAACACTGCAGGACAAGACAAACATGACATTATTCATCGCTCAATGATCATTCATTTGCATACAGTATAGTTTTATGAAGATTCTTGTGTATAATAAAAAAAATATTTTCATTGTACTATTCTAAACTAAAACTCTTATTGAGGTTATTATCTCTTTTCTCTCTACAGCTAACATTCACTTCACATTGATAGTTACATATTGTTTTTGAAACTATTATAGAGTGAATATAGTGATTATGGAGATTATTAGGTTTTTTTGATTGAGATCATGAATCAATCGATGTTAGATCCCCGTTGGGAACCTGGAAGCACTGGACGGCCGTTTCGTCCTAGTATAGGACTCCTCAGCAGTGCTCATCCAGGATCCCGCTCCCCGCGAGATTCGAACCCAGGACCTATCAGTCTCGCGCCAGGTGCTTAACCAACTAGACCACTGAGCCGGCATCCAATGGTGTTAGTGTCTAACATCAACCAATCCACAAAATTCCATGACCAAGTTCCATTATACTGAGGTAGATACTTATCTCTACCCGACACGGATTAGCTTCACTGGTCACGGCTTCTCACTAGAACTCCGAGAATTCCCTCACGAAGCTGGTCACTAGTGTGCACATGGAAATTATCATTATAGGGGTTGTGGAGATTATTAAGTTTTTTGATTGAGTAAATTAGTTGGTGAACTCAAATTTCCGTCTTCTTTTCTTTCAACAAAAAAAACATTCAATTTTTAGGTTCAATTGGTTTTACTACTGATTAAAAATAGTTTAAAAAGTTTAGTTTGGTTTATTATGGATTTCCCACTGGAATCTTCAATATGCTGGTTATTGAACAGTTCAAATTATCAAAGTAAGTTGTTTCATTTAAATACTTCTATAATTAGAAAGGGTATTTTTGGTGGATAGTATAGTAATTTAATAGTTGAATTCACGAAGTTAGACATTAACACCGTTGAATGCCGACCATCTCAGTGGTCTAAAAGTCAAGTGTTCGCGCGTAAGTCCTAGGTTCGAATCCCGCGAGAGGGACGAAACGATCGTCCAGTGCTTCCAGGTTTTCCATAGTGATCTAGCTTCAATTGACTCATGAATTCAACTATTAAATAATTATCAATATAGGGTTGCGGAGATTATTAAGTTTTCGATTGAGATCATGAATTGGTTGATGTTAGACCACCACTGAAAGCCTAGAAGCACTGAATGGCCGTTTCGTCCTATTATGGAACTCATCAGTAGTGTGCATCCACGATCTCGCTTCATGAGATTCGAACCCAGGACGTATCGATCTATAACTGTATGTTATAAAGTTAGCAATGATTCACATTTCAAAACGGATGTTTTCAATGATGTAGTTTCTTTATCTGGATTAAATTGTTTAATTATACTGAACTTTCATTGTTATTTTCAACATCATCATCAGTTCCTAGTTCATATACAATTGAAAATTTCAATTATTTCATGAATGTAATATAAAGTCGCTTTGATAGGTTTGATTATGACTGATTATCTTTGTTTTCATTTTTCCTTGTGTTCAAGTTAATCGTCTTGTTTAGTTAACCTTTTGCGTTGAAATCTTAAACAATGAGAATACATAGGTCAGGGAATTTTTAGAATAAGGGGTTTTGTGGAGATTGTAGTAAGTTCAATAGTTGAGATCATGAGTCAATTGAAGCTAGACCATCATGGAAAACCTAGAAGCACTGGACGGCCGTTTTGTCCTATTATGGGACTTCTCAGCAGTGCGTATCCAACTAGAAGCTTGAAATTCAAGTCAATTAGCAGTCAATAAACATATTGAAATCAATACAGTTTGTCGACCAATGAAAGGAAATAACGAGATAGGATAAGTGCAAACAAAATTCTAGCAAAACGAAGTTCTTCAGAACAAACTACCAGTAAAAGCTGACTACTGACTTCTATTCAGTTTCTAGGCAGATAGTGTAGCTTAGGTCGGTCTAACGTTACGTGCTCACGTCAGAATTTATCATGAACAAATCAATAGATGTGAAACGAAATTTATAATCGGACTTCTGATTGATGAATTTAAGACATGATATTGATTAACTTCACTTGGTATTGTTTGGCTTGTATCTTCCCATTGAATTTTTTTAAGACTGCAATTGATCAGTCTGTTATTAGCATATGTGCATACTGTGTGTATGCCTCGATATTGCCTTAATTCACAAGCTTTTTGTAAGCAATGATGGATAGTGGCTAGCAGTGGAATCGAGGACGCGCATTTCGTCCTATTTGGGACTCGTCAACTGGATGTACCTGCATCTCAGAGTTGATGTTCACTCTGGGACTCGAACCCAGTACCACCCCATTGCACAAGCAAGTGGTTATAAGGACTCAGCAGCTGAGTGGATAACGCGATGGCGTTTGAAGCGAATGGTACCGGGTTCGAGTCGCAGAGTGAACACCAACAAGTCTGAGATGCAGGTACATCCAGCCGACGAGTCCCTAATAGGACGAAACGCGCGTCCTTGATTCCTCTGGTAGCCACTATCCATCATTGCTTACAAAAAGATATTGATTAACGTTTCGATACACAACAAACACATGAAAAGCTTCACAATGAAACAACCATCAACCTCACCAACACAAAAGACTATCATAATCATACACCTAAGATATAAGTCATCTCCATCACCTTGATAAATATTCGGGTTTGGTTACATTTTGATAATGTTTGACTGATGCAAACTGAACTCTTTTATGATCTGAATAGGTATTCACCTTGTTAGCTTCCTCTTGAAATATTCTTTACAATGTAGAGAGAGGAGTACAGGAGATCTAAGCTCTGCGTACAATTCTACTCTTGAAGTAGACAATAATGTCAGTATGATATTAAGATTACCACTTTATTGTATATTATTTAGCTAAGCTAATTCTGGAAGCACCGCGAATGGACTCAAAATATTTTCCATTTCTACAATTAAAAGTAAGTTTCATCAAAAAATAATTAACATGTTTTCAATAATTACTCAAAGGATCATGGGGGATTTCATTTAAAGTTTATAATTTTCAATTAATTTGCTTTTATTTATTTTTATAGTTGAATTCATGAGTCAATTGAAGTTAGACCATCATGGAAAACCTGGAAGCACTAGACCGTCGTTTCGTCTTAGTATGAGACACCTCAGTAGTGCGAATCTACGATCCTACCCCTCAAGATTCAAACCCAGGATCTATCAGTCTCGTGCGCGTACACTTAACATCTAGGCCACTGAGCTGGTTGGCAACCAACGATGTTAATATCTAACTTCAACCAATCCACGATATTGAGCCGCCGTCCACCATTGTCTTCAGTCAGTTACTACCCCACAACAGACCTGGTTGAAATCCATCAGTCACGGCTTCTCACTAGAACTCCAGGAAATACCTCATGAAGTCAGTCACTAGTGAACACATGATGATCATTATCAGGAGGGGGTTTTATAGAGATTTCAGTGATTTAATAGTTTAATTCACTAGTCAGTCAAAGCTAAACCATCATGGAAAACCTGAAACCCTGGACGACCGTTTCGTCCTAGTATAGGACTCCTCGGCGGTGGATTTGCTGAAGTTAGACTTTAACACCATCGGATGCCAGCTCAGTGATCTAGAGGTTAATCATTCGCGCTCGAGACCGATATGTACTTGGTTCCGATCCCGTGGGCGGGATCGTAGAAAAACTCTATTGAGGAGTTCCATACTAGGACGAAACGGCTGTCTTGTGCTTCCAGGTTTTACATGGCGGTCTAGTTTTAACTGACTGATGAATTCAATTGTAAAATTACTAAAATCTCCAGGATACTCTTCTGATTTTAATTATTTAACATGTTAAGATGCCACTACAGTAAGGCATATTCATAGAAGACATATATAGATAGATTGAAGTGATTAAAATGAACTAAGCCCCGAGTGAAAATTGCAGTCATATATACAACAATAACGTAATAAAGTGGATGGGGAATTGCTCGAAAATATTGGAGATATTACACTTTTATTGAATACTGAAAACAAACATCCAGCTGACAAGTCCCAAATAGGATGAAATGTGCGTCCTCGATTCCATTGCTAGCCAATATTCAACTTTGCATATAAATTAGGTTTCGTTTTATAGCCAGCTATTATCGTACTACTAAGGTAGTCTATATAATAATTATCTGACTATTAAATGTGCCATTCTAATTTTGGTTAGAGATTTTTAATTACTACCTTACGTGCTTTGTCATTTTGTGACTTTGATGATTCATTATGTGCGCTTTGTATGGAGTTTATAGTCTCGCCTTATTGTGTCTGTCATCTAATGCTTTAATTGGTTATTGGTAATTTAACATTTATGCATTTAAAGTACCGGCGACCTTGAATGAACCAATCAAAATCAAGTTGGCAGTTCATTGTTGTTTTTTGTTGTTGCGACAAATAGAAAGGTGTAGTGAAAGATAGTTTATGAGCCGTGAAATTTGGAGGAGGGTGATGATATGATCAATACATCTTCGACCGGAACGAAAACCAGCGTGCTCCTCGTGAGTCAATCTTTCTCGGGTTGTGAACAGTCTACGAAGTATGACGGAAGCCAATAGCTTGGACGCAATCGGAAGTAGACTTATCCTCCGATAGTTGTTGGAGAAACGACAACTATCGACGCATTCCATGACGTTCGTACACTCTCTAGCTCCCAGACCTTTGTAAACAACGTCGTCAGTTCCTTAGCCAGAAAGTCACCACCATCTTTAAAAAGGGCCGGAGGTAAGTCATCTGGACCCGGTGATTTGTAGCGCTTTAAGAGTTGGAGTTCCTTGCGGACTTCCGCCTCATTTGGTGGATTAGTCGTGACCGGCCATGGAGGGCAGGACAGTCTGCCCTTCGAAAAATTCTGCCCATCGTCCAAGACGTCGATGGATGTTAGTGATTGGCATCCCATCATCCTCGCAGATTGTCTCACTCACACCAGACTTCTTGCTGCCAGTGGCTCGGATGAGTTGGAAGAGCTTCCGGTAGTTACCAGATGCAGCTGCTGCTTCCAGCTCATTAGCACGCATCGACCACCAGGCTTCTCGGTCCTTACGCAAGTTTTGCCCAATTTCCTTACGTAACACCCTTCGTTTATGGTCAAACTCACGGTCACCCGGAGTAGACCGACGGGCTTCAATGAGTTGTAAGGAACCAGAAGAAACCCAGTGCTTATAAGCGGGACGTTTCGCAAACCCACAACTGACTGTTCCCGCCATTTTGATGGCGTCATGCAATTGCAACCAATGCTCATCTATACTTTTCGGTGGAGTGGTAGCTAGCCTAGAGGCTAGCTCGGTTCGATACTTATTTGCAACAGAAGTTGCAACCAGCTTGCTAACATCAATCCGTTGATGGCGTTCACTTCGTTGTCCACTGAAAAGTAAGGCAAGATTGGCGCAGACCAAGGCATGGTCAGAGTCCAGATAGGTACTCCAAAAGGAGCGGCAGTCTTGTACACAACCACGCCAGCGGTAGCTGATCGCGATGTGATCAATCTGAGTCCAGGCTTGGGATGCAGAGGGAGGACGCCAGGTGGCACATCGGCGATGACTGTGCCGAAAGTTAGTGCTAGCCAGAAACAGGTTGTGGCCTGTGCAAAGTTGCAGTAGACGGTCCCCGTTATCTGACCTGCGACCAACGAGTCCCCATCGGCCACCTAAACGACTCTCTTCTGTGCCTAGACGCCCGACCTGAGCATTCAAGTCTCCGGCTAGTACTACATTATCTGTCGAACGCACTTTCTGGAGAAGAACAGATAACTGGTGGTAAAACTCATCCTTGATTGCATCCGGGCTGCAATCTGTCGGCGCATAGGCGGAGATGACGAAAAGACATCGTTTCTCACGCCGATTTCTTCTCACTTTGATGGAACTTTCTAATCTAACAGCACATAACCGACTGTTAATGGGGATCCAATCGACTAGTGTTGCCTCAGCTCTAGCGCTTAGTGCGACACCAACGCCAGCAAGACCAGACGAAGATGCCACAGGGTCCCCGGATAAGCGCACGTAAAACAAGCTTTTTGAAGCGACAGATGGAGATCGAATTTGTAGTACTTCGCCAGAGTCTTGAATACGGGTCTCGGATAGACAACAAACATCAATATTAAGACTTTCCAAAGACATAGCCAGCCCTATCTGTTGTCCGACCTGCATAAATGTGCGAACGTTGAAGGCAGCCAGTTTGAATGGTGCACGTGGTTTCAGAAAAATTGCTTCAGCATTCGTATTAGGTGGTAGCATACAATTTTCAACCGGACAGTGACTCGAGAACGTTTAGATACAGTCGAATTTCCACCATGGATGAGCTGCTGTATAAGTCGAAAAACAAGTATACACAGAGTGGGAATAAAAGAGAGTGAATAAATGACGTAAATAATAATAATAATAATAATAATAATAATAATAATAATAATAATAATAATAATGTGAATCGTTTGATTGTTAATCGAAGCGAGACAAGTATTTTCCATAAATATGGACATTTCATCATATTTATGTGTGGGCTGTGATACTGTCCGGGTGCCCGGGCCGAAGCAGGTGGTTTTCTTAGGGGGCCACACCCAGAGCCTTCGACTTGAAGGTCTGATCCACAAAGCAGTGGAGCATCGTGAGGAGATGCGGTCCCGTAGTCGCCGGTGACCAACGATTGGTTCATACGCCATTTTTTCCCTTAGGATTCTGGAGCCCATGTGCACCACTGATTTGGTTTGGGATCCGGTTAAGGCTTTGGACATTCGCTTTTCGTCCTCTCAATTTCGTAAACAACACCCATGGTGCTAGAAGGCAATGAGTAAGTCTTTCCTGGCAGTGTCTGTATACGCGTAGCCGTGTGAGAGTATTTCGAGAGGGAGGAAGGGCCCACCCCACTCTCGGCCATACCAGGGCACGTAGAGACATTAGCTTAAATGCCAAAAATCTATTTATCCAAATGGATGAGTGAATTTGACGCCAAAACCCGAAACTTGTTATCTTATACCTTATTGGTTCTTCTATAATTTATAATCTTGTCAAAATCTTCCTCACATAGGTAGTACATCGTTCAAAATTATCATTATCATTGATTATCTTTATCTACCATATACTAAACATTGACCAACTGATTATTCGTAAAGTAGGCTTATTCACATTCTCTAATTTGCATCTCTCTAATCATCTGTTTACTAATTATGGAAGAAAGCTAAACAGTGAGATTATAATTTCTGAACGAACCAATCAGATTCAAGATAACAGGTCTTAGATTTTCGCGCAAAATTCATCCAGTCATTTGGCTAAATATCATTTCGGCATTTTAATCGCTGTAAGTAGATGAAGATCCTCAAGGTCGTCCATCTTGATCTGGTTGGTGTTTCTTTTCAGCAAGAACTACTACAACCATTATCAAGAAGGTACAAGTATTTATAAATAGTTGTCTGCGTAAGATACTCAACATCCATTAGTCGGATACCATCAGCAACAGCCTACTCTGAGAAAACAGAACAGCTTCCAATTGAAGAGGAAATTAGGAATAGACGTTGGAAGTGGATAAGACACACATTGAGGAAATCACTAAACTGTATCATGTGGCGAACGCTAACTTGGAATTCTAAAGGGAAGAGGAGAAGAGGAAGGCCAAATAACACATTACGTCGGGCAAATTTATTTCATTAGATTATACTCCTTGAATAATATCTTCAAACCCTAATCTTTCCGATTACTGCTTATACTTTTACTAGCTCTACCACTACGGGATTTGAATCGACAACTGCATCTCTGTTCTAATGTGGTATAACATCTCGAACTGATGTTCTACGTTGTTACTGACTGACTGACTGATTAGAAGCAGACACAAAAAGGATGAATAACATCTGGAAAGCGCTGAAAAGAATTACTCATGATAGGGTTGGATGTAGACTGCTATTAAGCGGCTTATGCTCCTTCACGAGAAGTAAATAAATATAGGTCGTTCATAAATTATAGTCTCACTAACAGTCAGTCTTGAGTGCTGATAGAGGTATGAGGGCGGTTATCATTTCCCAGTTGCCCACATCGTGGAACGGTTCTTCTGGAGGTAACTGAAAAAGGAAATTAGACTAGAGGCGATCTTAGTGACCTGACAGCGTGACTACAGTGCCCAAGCGACAACTGCTTGAGGTCGGTCACACACGACATTTTTGTGACTAATTTTCGTGTTAGCTCCGTACTTGTTGAGACCTTACCACGGGAGACAGATATTCGTTGGATAAGGTGAGTTGTGTATTTTTAGGGTTGACATTTTGTAACCCTACGCCTCCTTGTGGGAAGGCATCATCGCCGTTATGCTGGTCGTCTGAAGGAAACACCTTACTGCCATCACACCTCTGTACAATGAGCATTACAACTTTGCCTTCAGACCCTGGGTTTGTTGCATTTAGTGTTGCTGCTATCTGGTATAGTAGGACCTTGATGAACGATTGTTCCAGTCAGTATAGCTCGGTTGCTTCATCACGATAGGCAAGCCCAACCACCACGTCAAGGTCGCAACAATGATCGGGTCTCATCAACAAACAGATGATATATCATTATCGTTCAATCATTCTGTAGTTAAACTGGTTACTAAAGTATCATTATAGTTCTCTTTTCTCATTTTCATTTCTCCATGCATTTCATTAAGATTTTTTTCTTGTCTTCTAGGTAACTAGAATTGATTTCAATGAAATGTATCATCAAAATCATTTATTGCATAAACCATTATTTCCATCAAATTCATTATCTTTTATGGAAATATTCTATCGTCTTTTATCTGCTCAAGATATTCGATAAATACAGATACAGTTTTGTTATTGTTTAGGTCTTTATTATTATTAGTAGTAGTAGTATTATTACTATTATTATTACTATTGTTCTTACTATTACTACTACTAATACTACTAATACTACCACTATTATTATTATCGTTACTATTACCATTACTACCACCATTACCATTATTATTAGTACTACTATTAATATTACTATTATTACGTAACTATGTTCCTAGTGATATTTTCGGTGGAACTTATCCTATTTTTATAACATGTAATATGATTATAACATTTTCCTCTCTCTATTATATATTGAATAGTAAATATATTAATGGATAATATGCGGTTATTATGTTTATTTATCATTCAGTTATGATATGTACTACTACTACTACTACTACTACTACTACTACTACTGATGATGATGATAGATAGATAGATAGATATAAGTAGTGTGTAACGCTATTTATTTATATATTTTAACACATAGATATTGGTTCAAGGAGGCACCAAATACATATGCGCCACACAGATCTCATTTGATATGTGTGATGGCTGTGATACTGCCCGGGTGCCCAAATCGAAGCAGATAGTCTTCTTAGGGGGCCACACCCGGAGCCTTTGACCTGAAGGTCTGATCCACAAAGCAGTATAGCAACGTGAGGAGATGCATTCCCATGGTAGCCGGTCACTATTAATTGGTTCATACACTATTTGTTCCTCAGAATACTAGAGCCAGCACATGTACACTGTTGGTTTGCAATGAGGGTTTTCCAACTCCTCTAGGTGGACTAACCATGTCCACCCACCCGGTTAAAGCACTGGACATTCGCTTTTCGTCCTCTCATTTTCGTAAACAACACCGGTGCTACGAGAGGGCAGTGAGTAGGTCTTCCCTGGCAGAGGCTATATACGCGTGGCCATATGAGAGCATTTGGAGAGGGAGAGCGAACTCTTCCCACTTTCGGCCGTACCAGGCATTTGGGGGCTATATAACGTTAATCGAAAATGAAATGTCTTGCAGCAGACGGTTAAGAAAATTGAAGAAAAGTAAACAAGAACAGAGAATGATTATTGTGGAAGCGAAAGTACAATGAAGTTTGAAATGATTGATAGATATTTTGTAAAAGAAGTATTTATTGTATGATTCTGAGATTTGACTAAGTTGTTCTGTCATTTTGTGCTCAACTACATTCGATTGTCCATGCCTATGTTCTCGTTTATTACATTATGGCAGAAAGTGATAACAGTGTTAATTATCAACATTTAAAGATGTTAGCCAATTAGAAGAAAACAATTTTTCGTGTACTTTTGATTCATACGACTACATAATTTGAATAATCCTTATTGGTGTTGGCGACGTTAGATCCCCAGAACTCACATGGGAAAGGACCTAATTTTGTAATTTTATTTAGAAAATTTGAATTTCTTTGTTTTCGCGCCAAAGGCGCTTTTGTCACCTTCATGTCGTATTTCCCACTTGGGAAATATCTTAAATGCTATTGGTCCGTTGTATCTTTTAGTATACTATTTGGTAACTCTCCCCAAGGACGGTTCTGTGCTGTATATATACGTTCTGAACTGTGTTTGTGGTTATCGCTCGTTTCTGGTTGTTTTGCAGAATATACTTCCCTATTCTAAGCTTGGACTTCTCCCTCTAGTTAGCGAGGCCGGGACGCATCAATAGCTAGCTTACTGGTCTTTGATCATTGAGTCTTGTTTCTCGTTCTTAGATTAAGTGAACTCGTGATAGCTTCATCCCTAGCAATTGGATAGGTTTCTATTTGTATGTATAAATCACTTGAACATTACTGTATTGTTGATTGGTTATTTTTGGATATTTCTGCAAACTAGTGATACATCATACAGAACTGATTTTTACATTATTCAGTGTAATCTATTCACATCAAATCAGATGGAATATACCTTCAGTTTACTAAGTAAGGATGTCTTCACCTCGAAAAGACCGGCAATAAACTTCAGAATCTTGTCAAACACCATATATTTAATAGAATACAGTTAGAACACTTTGTAAAAATTTAGATTACCCTTCCAAAGTGTTTATAGACTGCCGTACATTGTATTCAAACTAAAGATATTCAGGTTTTGTGAATAGTGTAACATTATCCATGAAGTCTTCTTGATCACTGTTGAAATCGACCATCAGTCCGATTCTCAATATTAGTTAAAGTTTTGAGGAATTTTCAACCCTTCTCCTTATTACTCATGTGTTCTACTGTATGTTGAGACTTTATTGTGATGAATACATATATATTCATTGTTACGCATCTAACTGGAAATTAATTAATGTCGGCAAAAAATGATGGCTACCCTTTGATAATCATCATTACTGAATTATTAAACTCTCTCATTGATGGATTTCTCTATTACATATTGTAAGGCCAGACGATTAAATCTGACCTCCTTGTAACAACTCCAGCCTCAATATATAAATGCTCATCAAACTTAATTTTTGAGTCAGGTATGGTTCTTGTATCGTTTTGGACTAAACCTCATCTAATGCGGTAAGACCAAAAGCAGCAAGCCCAAAGTCCGAAGGCGAAGTCATACTGCAAGCATACAACAAGCATAACAGCGATGGTGCCTTCCCATAAAAAGGCGTAGAGTTAGAACGGTCGACCCTGAAAATACAAACCTCATCTTATCCCATGGATATCCGTCTCCGGTTGGTAAGGTCTCAACAAGTACGGAGCTAACACGGAAATTACTCACAAAAATGTCGTGTGTGACCAACCTCAAGCAGTTGTCGTTTGGGCACTTTGGTTATGCTCTCAGGTCACTGAGTCCATCTTTAACTCAATTTCCTTTTCAGATACTTCCAGAAGAACCCTTCCACGATATGGGCAACCGGGAGATGATAACCTCCCTCATACCACTAACAGCACTCAAGACCATTGTATTCATAATCAACCTCCCATCGAATTCGGAGTATAAAAATGTTTGTACAATATTACTAGTGTAAATCTAGGTCGTTTACAGCTAATAAAAAGTGTTGAAATACGATAAACTCATGTTATTCCACTCTTCTTGCTTTATTTAAACTAAATCTCTATTTAGCGTTTTTAAATCACGGTGTTATTTGGAAAGCGCTCAGTTTTTGTAAGTGTACACTGCATTATATTGTTTGTTCCATTCCCAATTGAATGGTACATAGTTTTGATTATTGAGTTAGAATTTGTCTTAGAATTAATTGCCTGCATCAATTTGAAATTTCACTGGTAACAATAGTTATCATAGAGCATTAGTCTAAATGATCATACTAATGTGGTGTTGGTTACTTATATCCACATGAGTAGTATATAACGGTAGTTAGGCATATAATGTGTTTCGTTAGACGGTCAATGAAGAAAGAACGGGACCGGAACGAAATTGGTATGAAAACGCATGAACAATGAAATCTGAGACAATGGATTGATGTTTGCAACGGGAGCAGTCAAGTTTGATATGGTGGATTGATATTTTGCAAAGTAACGATTCACTATATGGTTCTCAGATTTCACTGAGATGCTCTGTAATTGATGTGCTCAAATACTTCAGACTGACCCCCATTGGTTTTCTTGTTCACAACATTAACTCAAGATAACACGATGAATAGCCAAAGGCTCAGAATGTTGGTAGTATTAGTAATAGTGAGAAAGTTTAGACATTAGCGAATATAATTTGAAAATAATAGGTAAGTCAAAGAAGTGGAATTTGCGGACTAATATTGAAGCTCAAGGCTTAGGGGAGGGGGGAGGAGACAAAGATTGAATCCACCTACGGCACAGTGATCAAATACAAGTCATTTCTCTTTTCAGTTCGTTTACATTAACCATCAAGACTCAAATCAAATGTCAATTACATTGTGGATTGATACCATATCTTGGACTACCCCGTATGTCTTCGTTTTTGTTTAACCTACTCTAGTTAATACTGTACTTCAATATAGATAGATGATTATTCGAATAATGTTACACATCAGATAGTTGCCTTAATTGATAAGAGTTCACGATTTCATTAATCGATTCACCACTATCTTCAAACACTCCTATTCATCTAACCCTGGCATTGTTTGCTCAGTTGATCTACAATTTGTAGACAATGCTCTGAAGATAGTGTGTTAAATTACCGCATTTTGACGGTACATAGGTACCACGTAAAATAAAGTTTAGTGACATCTGAATGTGAAAAGTTATAATGAGATTCATATTTCTTACTTAACATAGTCTGAGCGTTTACTGTTAGAATGTTAACAGTTTAAAAAGATTCTATTCATAGTCTAATTTAATCGTAACTCTTGTTTCATCTAATTCAATTTATGCAATCACATAGTACCATTAGCCTTCATACTTAAAGTGTAGTTTACCCTTGAGTATCTTGTTGAATGAGTTGTTTCGACACTTGATCAAATCAACTATGAAGAAGGTGCAAAACCAACGACATATGAAACTGTTGATTTTCATCAAATGACCATAGTTCATATGTAGTTAGAATGAATTACGCAATAACTATGTCAAATGTTACACAAGTCAAATAAATAATGCAGTTATATTTTCCTCGATAGAGTTCAAATCACGAACTGATATGAGTTAGATCACTATTGGAGGAATTAGACAACCATTGCATTCTAATATTGAACTCTTCATCCGAGTCGTGGATGCTCACTGCTAAGAAGTCATATACATAGGTGATTTAACTAAGATCAGTTCGTGATATCAAATCTTTGCAATTTCTATAATTTTCAAAAAGCCTCATACCGATATTTACATTTAGTCAGCCCATACTTCTATTTAGCTTAGTATAGAATCTTAGTACATTGTTTATTTAGTGTATTAAATTTCATCTTTGCTAATGAGATCATTCGGATGATATCATTACTATTACCGTATTTACAATTTAAATCGATATGTTTGATCTGTTTGTTGTCCTATTGTTAGATCTATTGCAATTTTATCTCATTTTGTTCTTCTAATCAATAAAAACGTTATTATTTCAACAGTTGAGATCATGAGTCAATTGAAGCTAGACCACCATGGAAAACCTGGAAGCACCGGACTACCGTTTCGTCCTATGGTGGGATTCCTCAGTAGTGCGCACCCACGGTCTCGCCTCGCGAGGTTCCAACTCAGGACCTATCGGTCTCGCGCGCGAACGCTTAACATCTAGACCATTGAGCCGGTGTCCAACAATGTTAATATCTAACTTCAACCAATCTACGAAATTGTCCCACCGTCTATCATTGTGATCAGTCAGTTACTGTCTCACAAGATGTGTTTCCTGGAGTTCTAGTGAGATGCCGTGACCAGTGAAATTCAATCGGGTCTGTTATGAGATAGTAACTGACTGAAGACAATCATGGACGGTGGCTCCATTTTGTGGTTAGTGGTCTAGATGTTAAGCGTTCGCACACGAGACTGGTAGGTCCTGGATCCCAATCTCGCGATGCGGGATCGTGGACGCGCACTGCTGAGGAGTTCCATATTGGAGCGAAACAGCTGTACAGTGCTTCCAGGTTTTCCATCGTGGTCTAGCTGTAACTGAATCACGAAATCAACCATTAAATTACTAAAATAAAAACTTTCTCAGTTCATATCATATTCGTTTTTGAAAATCAATTCAGCGAACTAACATTTTTAGACTGATGACTAATGAAAAGAAAGACAAATGGAAGTGTAAACCATACTGCCTACAAGAAATCAACACATTCAAATCATTAAATTGATTTCAATACAGCACAAGTACTCGATGCTAAAGCATCTTAGGTTACAGATCTGTTCAGACTAGTCATAAAGATCATTACGTCGGATGAAGATAGCTTCCCGACAGATACTTTTAAGAATATGCTAAAACAAAATGCCCTTTTGAATTCTGAATGCAATATCATGCCTTAGTACTTTGATTCTACTGTTGTGAATGTTGGGAAAACCGATTGTATTCAGATACTAAATCACGGAATCTCTTTTTAAAATTTGAGAACCGTACATGGAATATTTTATTTACAAACTTCCATTATTTGTCCTTCACATTCTGTATGATTCTTCCAGTCCACAATTCCTTTCTATCTCCATTTCTATTCCCTTCAACTTGATGTTCCTCAGTCAGTCAGCTACAGCTTAAGACAAGGCACATATATGCATCAGTCCAAGTTGCCATACCTCATTAGCACAACACGATGAACACCGGATTCATAGGAGCAGTTAACTCGATAGTGTAATATATAAAAGAAAGATTGCATATAAGGATACAGTACAGGAAAAAAGAATTAGTTCGTAGAAAGAAAGATATGATACGATTTTAATCTCCCGGCCTAAAGGAAGACAAGAGTGCATACACCGACGCCATTGTGATCGATTCTGAGCCATGTCATCAAGAGTCTCCAACCATTGGTTACGATTGTTGCGCGGACCCCAACCAAGTAGTCTGCATCTACCAACATGTCTCAGACCAGAAGTTAGTAACTTTAAGCGCTGATGCCACGTTTTAGTTTGGTCGCCCCTAATTTTCCTCTAACCATCCCTCACACCGGTTAGCATTGCGCATTCTGCTACCAGGGTTTTCTCTTTCAACTGGCGTTACGTATTACTTATGTCGACAGACATAAGTAGCATACACCACATTACCACACCCACATGGCATAATATAAGAACCACGACATATCTTTAAATCAGACAGAATTAAAGCACTCTATAAAACAAATACTCTTCATAATACTTTGGTTCAAATAAAAGATAATATCCTTTTTGTTTTGGCACAGAATTATGTCTACAAACTAAAATGTGTAGATCATAATCCATTCCATAATGGAGAGTCTTTTCGTGAAACCATAACTCTTGACAAAGAATATCTAAGCTGCACTAAAATACCACCAATTAATCCTTAAGAACTTAAAAGACTCCAAATATGACCGGCGATAGGAGTACATGATTATTTTTTATAACCGTCCAATTCAGATAAGCTTTTCAAATAATAAAGAAACATGAGCTGCTGAACCTGTTCATCCATTCTTAAACCTTACTACATTTAATTAAAAAAAGGTCTAACGATCCACACAATTAATTCTATCCACATCTCACATTATTAACTAGCATACAAATCTTTCTAAACCTATTATCCCACATCACATTATCCAAATCTAACAAAACCCATACAAGGATGTCTCACAAAAAATCACCCTGACGGACTCGACCCCGTGTCATACAGCTTCACAGTCAATGATGTTATCGCTGAGCTATCCGGGCCGGGACTGACCTCCTGTAGGACTGTGATGTATTCACAACTGATTAATCACTGGGTGTTGATCAATGTCAGGTCCTTCTTAGTGCTGTTATAGGTATGAAGGAGGATATCACTTCCCCGTTGCCCACATCGTGGAAGAGTATCTGAAAATGAAAGTGAATTAAAGGTGGTCTTAGTGACCTGAGAGCGTGACCGCAGTGCTCAAGCAACAACTGCTTGAGGTCGGTCACACACGACATTTTTGTGACTAATTTTTGTGTTAGCTCCGTACTTGTTGAGACCTTACCACCGGAGACAGATATCCATGGGATAAGGTGAGGTTTGTATTTTCAAGGTCGACCATTCTAACTCTACGCCTCCTTGTGGGAAGGCAGAATCGCTACCATGCTGGTTGTCTGAAGGAAACACCTTACTGTTGTCACACCTCTGTACAGTCAGCAGTATGACTTCGCCTTCGGACTTTAGGTTAGTTGCTTTTAGTCTTACTGCTATTCAACTGACCTGTCTGGCATGGTAGGACCTTGAGGAACGGTTGTTCCAGTCAGTATAGCTCGGTTGTTTCATCACGATAAGCAATCTCAATCACCACATCAAGGTAGCAATATGGCCACCAGTTCCCTCGAGAATACAGGTACACCTTACTGGCGAGTACCTAGGTCCAGGGTTTCCGGTTGTCTACCTTCAACCACCATCTTATCTCAACATAGTTCACGTAATATCGAGTCACCTAAACTACTGGCTATATTATAACATGACCGATAGTATTCGATTTGCATTAACGAGCATCTGACATACTGGATGGTGGTGACACCCAGTGTTCATGATAACTGATTGAATAGTAGTATTTAAAAAAGACAATTCATTATCATTAAACATCATCTTTTATAATAAAAAAATGATCATTATGATATGTATATGTTAATATTATGAATGACTTAACTAATACATTCATACATTGAAAGAATTTTCCATTAGTGAAGAATCATACAACTTCCATTGATTGATTGAATCCTTTAAATGATCAATTATATCTTGATAGTAATGATACCATGTTATTAATTTATTCATTTGATCTATTCTATTCAATCCAGTAATTTTGATAAAATCTATACCTAAACCAATTGCCTAAATGATAAACCAACCAACCAATCAAAAGAAAGGGGAACTTATAATGAAACATGTGAATAGGATAGAATGAGAAAAAAAATGTTATACATGAAACTGTAATCAATCAGTCTCTTATTGGTATATGTGCATCCTAATGTACAATGCCTCGATATTACCTTAGATCCTAACCCTCTAAGTTAAGATGACGTTTTAAAGTGAATGGTTCTGGGTTCGAGTCCATGAGTGAACATCAACTATGAGATGCAGGTACATCCAGTTGATGAATCCCAGAACGGTACTAGGTTCGAATCCATGAGTGAACATCAACTATGAGATGCAGGTACACCAAGTTGGTGAATCGCAAATAGGATGTATCATGTGAACGGTCCTGGGTTCGAGTCTCACAGTGATCATTAATTCATGTACATCTAGCTGATGAGTTCCAAATAGGATGTAACATGCGTCTTAGATTCGAATGGTAGCCACCATCTATCCATGATATTAATCAATTCATAAATTCATTGATTATTAGATTGATTGACCTGCATTGATAAATATAGATTACGTAGTATTAGTCCTATACTATTACTATAACTAATGACTGGAAATGTTTAGTGACAAAACTGAGAAACAGTTTCAATAGCGTGATTACATTCACTTTCTATTTGGCCTTACATTAGTTTGTGCAGCAAAATATTTTTATTCTGCCTATGCTTTATGGTTTCACAGATTGAAATCATGAGTCAATTGAAGCTAGACCACCATGGAAAACCTGAAAGCATTGAACGGCCGTCTAGTACTGGCACGGGACTCCTCAGCAGTGGACAGTCGTGCACGGTCGTCCAGTGCTCCCAGGTTTTCCATGGTGGTTTGGCTTCAATCGACTCATGATTTTAATCTGTGAAATTTCTAAAATCTCCACAAACCCCTTCTGATAATATTCTTTATGGTGTTATTTTTTTCTATACTATCATTAATACACAGTTACTGATTCCATGATTTCGGCATCTAACCACTTTGATATGACTTGACGATATGGAACACTGTACAAATTTGGCGAATTCTACGTTAATTACAATTCACTAATCGTTATTCCAAGTAAACTTTAAATAATAGACATTCCTTTCTAATAGAGTTTGTTTAAAATAGTAGTTAGAAATCTCATTTATATGAACTGTTCTTAGTTCCTTGTCTAGTAATGGACCCGTCAGGTTACTACTCGGAACCCCTCTGGGGCTAACGCCGGTCCCAAGCGAGGATAAAGGAGGAGGATTGAGCACGGGGTTAGCGAACCCATCCCGTAGAAAACTAACTCGCTAAAAAACGCTAACCAGAAAAAATTATTCAAACCTTTTAAACTCTGCCCTGGGAGTCAGAAGGTCAGAAGAATTATGACGCCTCATGATGAAAGCCGAGTTCGTTCGAAAGTTACGAGGCCGATGCTCTTTCTGACAGCCAGAGCAACCATTAATTTAGGTACGTGGAATGCGAATTTTGTGATGGAATGGTAAGTGAAGGTAAAATATTCCTAGTACATGCAAACTCCAAGATCGAACTCTGTGTGTGAACCTTGATGAGTGTCTGAAGATAATGTTTGACATGGCTTAGAACCGATCATGGTGGTGTAGATACATTCATTCTGAAACCTTCCTATAGATTTAAATTTCCACCACTTTCATACACTTTTCTTACTTTTTGAATCATATTATCGACGTTTAGTCTTTCTCACTATCACTGCTACTACAACTATATCTTACTTACTTACTTTACTTACTTACGCCTGTTACTCCCAATGGAACATAAGCCACCGACCAGCATTCTCCAACCTATTTTTGATGGATTTTTGTTCTCTGTCCTCGGCCTTCCTTTCTAGTCCTATCCTATTTTTTCATTCATCTCATGTCTGTCTTCATTTCTCGGTGTAATGTGTTCATTGGTCTTCCTCTTTTCCTTCGGCCTTGAGGATTTCATGTGAGCGTTTGCCTTGTGATGCAGTTGGGTGCTTTCTTCAACGAGTGTCCTATCCACTTCTAGCGCTTCTTCCTGATTTCTTCCTCCACTGGAATTTGGTTTTTTCTCTCCCATAGTAGGTTGTTGCCGATAGTGTCTGGCCAACGGAACCTAGGTATTTTGCATAGACAGCTGTTAATAAACGCTTGTATGTTCTGGATGATGGCCTTCGGTAGTTCTGCAGGTTTCCGCTCCATACAGTAGAACTGTCTTCATGTTTATATTGAAAATTCTGACCTTGTTGTTGGTTGACAGTTCCAGATGTTCTTCATTAGTAAATATGCTGCTCTTTCTTTACCGATCCGCGCCTTCACAACTATATCTACTTCCTCACTATTAATCTCGTTAATTATATTTCATTGTTTTGATTCGGTGTGAAGATTTGAATTAACTCACTTTTCAACCAGGCTCTATGCCGACTATAATCAGATGAATAATGAACAGCTTTCACTAGAATTCCTTTGAACTTTCCTACCATTTCTGATTCGAAAACGCAAACTACTAGTCTTGTTACTACACTTCCATTTATTTTTTTTGAAAATGTCAAATTGAGGTTATAAAAACTGTTTAGTTTTATTAAGATTAAGAACTGATCGAAGTTAGAAAACCATTGGAAACTTGTAAGCACTAATTGGCAGTGTTTTATCATAGTATGAGATGACTCAATTGTGCACACAAATCCTAGCCATCGAAAGATCGAACGTAAGACCTTTGGTCTCATGCGTAAACGACTAACTTACCGACCACTGACTCGTTACTACTAGATTACAATCGTGTCGTGTGGATGGAAGCTATCCATTGAAGATAATTATAAACTGGCCATCCAATATTCCAAACTCACTGAATCTAGACTTATACACCATTGGATCTCGGATCAAAAGACTCAGTGTTAAAAGTTTGATGGCGAGAGCTGAGGTCCTGAATTCGATTCTTGACTCAAAGATCATGAATATGCATTGATAGGGAGCTCTATTCTAGAAAATAAAAAACAGCTGTTCAGTACTAACAAGCATCTAATGGTTATCTAACTTAGATTGGTTCACAGTCTTAATTAGATACTTGTGCGTTGCATTAAACTAACATTTTTAAACAAGAAAATACTGCTAACTCACCATATCCATTGGCCAATCTTCAATCACTTGTAGATTATCCAAACTGAATATCACTTGCCGATTTTGTACTTTTAATGATAGTTGATAGTTTTCATTCGTTAAAATAACAATAAAGTGAGTGAGTGAGTTAGTTAGTTAGTTACATAGATACATATTAATGCAAAATAAAGGACAATTGATATTAATGTCCAAATGACTGACATGTAATCAAAGTCTACCGTTTACTAAATTACAGAACAACAGTAAGATCTCTGTAAGCAATGATGAATAGTGACTAGCAGTGGAATCCAGGACGTGCGTTTCGTCCTATTTGGGACTCGTCAGCTGGATGTACCTGCATCTCAGAGAGTTGACGTTCACTTTGGGACTCAAACCAAGTAGCATTCACTTCAAACGCCATCGCGTTATCCACTCAGCTACTGAGTCCTGATAGCCACTTGCTTGTGCAATGGGGTGAATTTAAATTCATTTGGTAATCGTTTGGCTTGTATCTTCCTTATTGCAGTCTTAAACCTCAATGGGAAGATACAAGTCAAACAATTACCAAGGGTAAGATCTCGTTTTCCAGATTTAATTGACGATCAAAACGTGTTTTTTTGTTTTTGCGTTATTACTGGACGAATATTGTAAAAGCTGGAACTATTCGAACCATTTA